>JADWOT020000003.1:2130132-2325029 GCA_036345935.2 Taenia hydatigena
AGATTGGTAATATAAGGCTACCATGGATAATTTTCAGTGTTAATTATACCACGCTGATGTGGAGACTTTCTTACGAAATTGGACGTGTCCATGGGTAGCTACGCTTGTTAGTCTCCTTCAATATCACGTAGTCCACAAGATGCTGCAAATAAAAAGCCTCTGTGCACGAATTCTTCATCGCACAGTTGAATCAAAACACTGGGATTTCCCATTCTACTGGTCGAATTCGCCTTCGAAGCCTGGCATGGAAGTTATACAACAAATGGAAAGGTAACAAATGTCAACGATCGACGCATTTTAGGACTTCTGAGCGCAGTAGGTCTAACCGTTCGAGCCCAAGCAACTTTTAAATATCAAATCTGTAAGCATTCTTACCTGTGTCATTTCTGCATGCTTAGGCATGAGAATGAGGTAAAGCGCACCTGAAGATTGCCGTAGGTGAGAAGTGGCTGTTCCTGCAGCATGACTGCCTTCAAGTTGAGTCGATGAGCCGTCCCACACTTCGATGGCGAGTTAGCATCGCCTAGTCACGTCACCCCGTCTATCCACAACCGAGACCTGCTTTGGTTCCGCAAACTGCTCATGGACCACGTGCCAACCTGAGTTGTGCAAACAATGCATGAAATGTCCGCAGGCTGCAATTTGTGTAACTTGGCGTCACTCACACCTTAACAACGCAATGACGAAATCCAAATCATACCATTCTGACCAGAGTACACTAATCGCTCAACTTCTTGTTGTCTCATCACACCAATGGTGCATGTGTATGGATTCTCTGTCCATATAATTTCGAATAATGGCAAAAATGCAAATTATGGAGCAAGACATTTTGATAAAAGGATAGTTTCAAAGCAGACAAGAAATGTCTCCGTGAATGATATTAAACAAATTCGTGGAGTGGAAATGACCTTGAACCAATTCATCCGACCACTGAACGTTCTGGAATTGATATTCAAGAAGTCGGACATATCGAGGCCTCCATTGGGCAAGCAACTGTTTGGTTTTGCAATCCAAGTTTATTTCCAGCAATCGCATCATGCTGGAGGGAGAAGTCACATTTCACTTATGATCATTCTACATTTGTGTTGCCTCTGCTCACTTCATTTACTGCATCACGTGTTTTTGGTTCCCTCAACCTTAGGCATTACCGAAGCCACTCGTTGGGAATGTCCAATGACACACCAGGATTTGCTGGCATATCAGAGGAGGAGAGTGGAATCAGGTCCTCCTCATCCAGCCTGCATATTTTACGCCACCCAAACAAGTAAAGCAGGCCCTCGGATGTGGGTATTACTCGTTAGTGCATAGCTCACGAATGAGGTGCTAAATGTTGGTACTCTTCAAAGTACCAGATGAGTGGAAAATTGTTCTTAACTGTTCACCTCTGAGGCATTGCTTCTGGCGAATGATGTATTTGAGAGCTGATTAATTGATGTGGCTTAATCTGGTATCGAGACCTACTCCTGAGGAAGCACGAAAGAGGAGTGGGAGGAGCTTTGCCGTTAAAACAGAGAAACGGTGCTAACTTTGTGTAACATTCCTGAATGTCGAGGATGTGGATGTGAAATAGCTTGGACGGCGATTGCGGACCTACAGTCTACTGCATTTTAGCTTCCCTTGAAATACAAACAGCTGCGATTGTGCAATCCACTTTCTTAGTTATTTCAAGTCAACAACAATTGTGGCTTTCATTTATTAATTAGAGATTGCTCGTGGCCTTTTTTCGAGCCCAACACATTGTGTCTGAAGGCTTTCTTCGCTAATCAAGGCACTCATGCAGCTCTTTTTGATCGAAGAGAGAAAGGTGCTCCAAAGGAAATTATGAACACACAAACACTTGCATTCAAATTCCTTTTAAGATTATAGGAACTCAGAAAGTCTAAAGCAAGGCAATGATTTCTTAAGTTCTAAGCGTATACCTCCTATGAGCATGTCTGTTTTGGTGTTTTTTTTCAGACCATTCACATACATTGTTGATGTATTGAACAAATTGTGCTGCATTTATTGGTGGAACGCGAGAAACACTCCTGAGAGAGTTGTACTCTTTGTTTTCTTCATGCACTTTTATGCTACGCTATGACCGACGAGGCACATCCCAGCTATGATTGCTGACATTTGTAAGTGTGGCACTGCTCCAACAAAAACCTCCTTCACTATGCATATGTTCTGCTTAAAATGCACACATGCTACTCATTTCATGGAATAAGTAACATAATATCTTATAATTACTTGCTGAAAATTTGAAGCAAAAACAGAGTTGACAGGCAAGCTTCTGAAGTGTTAGTAAAGATGAACGTGAGTTATTGTTGTTGTTGTTGTTGTTGTTGTAGTACACGCCCCAATCAGCAACGTCTGTGTGCAGTTGGAAATGATATACTTGAGGTTGGAGAACATCCCTGACCTCCTTCAAAAGGTCAAGCAACTTACACATACGCACGCACCATCCTCCTGCTGTGCTTGTGTGTACGGTCTAAAAATCTAACAATTGAAGTCACATTTTCCTTGTTGCATATCATTCCACCTTCTTGTGTGCAGTTTTATGTGTGTGCTTGTGTTGAAATGGACTGTGCTGACCTTGTGCTGACCGCAGCCGAATGCCTACTTTGTTCCGCAGGCCTGTTGGCAGTCGACTTCACAAACCTCATGTAGGAACCATGTCACATGGGCACAGAGGCGTCACCAAACGTTGCATTGATGTGTAGCCAAATGTCCTGTGCGGCAGACTGGCGATCAAAGTGAATTTAATTAACTACTGCGATCCTCACTTCAAACGGCAAAAAGTCTTTTTATTAAATGCAGGGAAGTAGGCATTGTCAACGACTAAATTATGAGATAAACCGTCCAGCATTGTGCTTATCGTTCGATGTGACGCCTTTTTGGAGGATCCTTAGTGCCGTACTTATCGCAAGGCGAGGAGTGCTACCACGATGGTGCTTTGATGAAATGCCACGAAAGGACGTCCGTAAAGTGATGCAGACGCTCTGCCTGACAGCCTGGTTGCAGCAAAAGCAGAAGACGGTGTAGTGAATGTTGCATTCGAAAGCGAACCCATTAACCACCGTTGAAATCAGATGGGCACCATTGACTCTGGTGTACGAGAGCTTCCTTTCGTCTTTCTGCCAAACCCATAACTGTAGTCTAGGACTCGTCCACCAAGACGAAACGGCAGGTATGACAACAACTGACAAAACCTTTTCCAAAGAATACATTTTTCAGAATATAATAAAGATGATGGTCTTTCAAGTGTCTGTCTACATCAGAGGCGTTGGCGCAAAGGGCTATAGAGCAGCGATATTAGTGACGGGGCGATGTGAATTAGTGGAGGATGCTAATATTGCACGATGCTTGCCGAAACCTGTGGCATTATAATGACCCATTTGAAAAGCCTTAGATCACAGTGACCGTGACACTTGTGTCTCTTCCCACAAGGTTGGCAGGAAAAGGGCATTTGTTTGCATCGTGGGTCATGCAGCACTCCTCCTTGTGTCGTCCACGTTGATAGGCATTTTAGAAAACATGCCGCCACTAAATAGCACTTAGTGTCCTTCTATTAGTTGTTGGTTTTGCACCTGGATAGAAACTTGTGACCAAGCAAATGTAAATAGGAATGTACTTGTGCGTTTATTACATTATATGAGCCAACTAAGACAGTGGTTCACCAAACGTTTAGGAGAATCATTTATTCAGGTTATGAGAAATGATGAATGAGCTTCATTCTTTTGCCAATTAGGGAATGCTACTTGCGTGGGAGAAGCCATTAAACTGACAACCATCAAAATCTAGTGCCATGACATGCAATTGCCCATTTTCCGCATGTACACACAGGAACCTATTTTAATTTTATGAATAAGCTGAGACGTGTTGAATCGCACGTGCGATCGGTCTCATTTCTCTTGGTGATAGAGTGCTCGTTTGATGATTCGATGATGTGTGTTTAAAACAACTCCGAAGGTAATGAGTGGAGTTGGACGTAGGACAGTCAATTGTTGGCATAACTGACTTCACTATATAAACACATATTGTCTGTGGATCGATATATTCATCCTCTCGTGATTTACATCAAAGTGTACTCGAACCATGACTATAAAATGGATCTGAGCACAAAAGCAAGCAGGAGGAGAGAACAGGATAGTGAGGTGGAGAGGCTTGTTTGGATGTGGATGAATAGGTTGGCACATCCTACTGTGATTAGCTGAGTGCCTTAGTCAGGTGGAAATGGAAATCTGCGTCATGAGTCACAATTAATGCGTCAGTAGCGCTCTATTCTGATGCGCTTAATTCGAAGGCGAAGGCGTAGGCGAGGCCAATGGACTGAGAACCGTCGAATTCCAATGCCACGAAGAGAGCCTTCCACGTGACAGTGCTCCCAACGCATCCACACACAAAAACCACTCACCCTCCTCCTTCCAATCGCTAATCCTTTCCCTTCTCTACATTAATCAAGACATACTTTGTCTTACAATCATGATGACGCCAAGTAAATTGACTGTGCGACAAGTTTTGTTCCCTTTTCTGACGAAGTAGTCGTTTGATATTGTGTGCATCCCGCTGCGTGTCGCTATTCACTACTTCCAAATCAAATTTATACATTTCTGTCGGCTTTCCTAGCTCTTATGATTTAGCAGATGCTGGCAGGACAGAGTAAAATAATCCTCATTTATTACATCCATTTGACATCAAAACCATCTTTCTCCAAACTTTTAAAATCAGCTAACTCATCTCCTTACTGGCGGAACATGACGTCAAATCTTGCCTCGCGAATCAGAAATGTGGCACGCTAGAGATGCTTCCTGTCGCATTTTAGCTCCAACTCCCAGCTTCTTCTGACACGACTTTGTTCTGCCAGTAGACGTCTTTTTCCAGTACATTTAGGTGTAGACGAATCAGAATTGCCACCAATGTGAGCTGGTGAGGGTGTGTAGGCAGTCATGCAGACCATGCAATGCAGATTGTAGAAGCAATTGTAGAATGGCTTCCTTCTTACTATGCAAAGGCCTATTTTCCTATCATTCTATCTCACATCAGTGTGAAGGTGTGTAAGCCCACTTAGGAGCAATCACTTCTCGCAAATTTCATCTCTGACTGTGCGTCACATGTGAGAAAGTGCTTCCATGTCTCTTGCTTACTTCGACGTCGCGTACTTGTAAAGTGGGTTCATTGTTATGCAGTTGTAATAAAGGTGTACGAAAGCATTTGGGAGGGGCGGTAACTTCTGAGGCGACAACATGCTTTTACTATGCATTCTCTGAGGCTGGTGAGTGTTGAGGTCAAATTTGGGCATAGGTGCATGTGCTACGTATCTTACGACAAGTGAGAAAACACGGTGAATTGGTCCGCCCATGGGAGTACTGAATAACAGACTCCTTCTCAGCACATTCGTTCACAGTGTTGATGCACGTGTGCAGTACGTTAGTCGACTTGTATCATGATGCTCTGAGGGCAGATGGTGAAGGCTTTACACTCTGCGGAATGTTGTCTGTAAATACATGTGATTAAACTACACATTCAGGAGGTTGATAAGTCGTCACGTCGTCTTCCCTTTATGCATTGATGGCGTGGTTGTTAACACTAAGGGATTCGGTGATCGGATGGAAGGTAAGACCTTTAGTTTGCCTCAGATGCATAATTTCCTACTTCAAAGTACTTAGCTACGTTGAAATGGCTTTTTTATAATTCTGAATGAAATTTCAATGATTATCAGCCACACTGCTCTAGATGTAGTATCAAGGGTAATGCTTGAGTCAACGAGAGCCTTTGTTTGAAAGTCATCATGCCCTGTCACACTTTCCCTTTACTTGGTCAAAATGCTTGCATCGCTTTGTGCTACTAGTGGATAAATGTAGTAGTGTCATGACTTTCTTTGTATAAATGATGGTAGACTCCTCCTTAATGCTACAATAGCGCAAAGACCGCATACCAACAGTGTGCAGGCTTGTACTATGATGAAGATATCCCAAAATTCTCGGTTGAAAGAAAACTACGACAATTGCAATGGCCATCTCATTCCCTTTACACACCCTTCTCCACAGCATTTGCAAATCCCACCATCAAGTCATCGTGTCCTTCCTAGGTTTCGGTCAAAATTAACTTCATATCTAGTTAGTACAGCAAGGCTGCAGGTGAATTTGCAAGTAAAGAACGTGCCAACTGCCTTCACAGCACAGCTACCACAAACTTACTAACGGTGTAAATAACTCGTGACGCAGGCACAAAAAATGGCGCATCTTGTCAGTAAAACAGTTACACTGCAGTTTGTTTTAAAGAAGGTGCAAGGATGAATAGGAGGTGTGCGATCGCAACGTCATGAACTGATGGGCTCCTATCAAATACAATCGCGTTTCATATGCGTCAGCTGGAAGGCAGTACAAGAAACCTGTATGCTGGCAAGCTGACAAATTTGCTGGATTTGATGAGAAAAACACAAATGAAACTGCGAAGGTGGAACCAAGGAAATTACCAAGTGGATGCTGGCATTGTGACAACTGGATATTGTGGGAAAAACTGCCAAATTGGTATGACTTACTGTGCATACAAAAACTTGGTCATGCCTCCTAGACAGCAGTGCAAATCACAGAGCATAACGCCAAACCAACAGAGTCCTGTATATAACAAAATTTCGACTTCTCTCGATGACGAACTGCGTCGTGATCATAGCAGCCACAACCTTTATTGACACTCTCGTGTCTTGCCTCTGGAACCTAGGTAATCAGAATGCAGAGCTAGTGACACACTACTTGTGACCCAAGCATCAAATCCCCATCTTTACCTGACTTAAAAGCTCACAAAGGTTCTACGATGCCTCGAGACACTGAGCGAATTGTATTGGAACGTGCCACCGTTCTCACCTAAATCAAATGCAGCCTATGCGTCCCACCATTCCATCCTCTCTCACTGCTAGCCGCTGTGCTTGGGCCCACTTTATGGTCTCGGTTCGAGTACACTTTAACAGAATTCACGAGAGGGGTGAAAACGTCGCTTCAGCGATGGTGTGGGTTCATACAATGAAGTCAGCTATGCAAACACCTAATTTTCTTTACTCAAATTCCATTCGGTATCTTCTGGTTTCCTTTACCTGTTCCGCCATCTAATGCAGCTTTCGTGTTTGTTTGTCCATGCCACCGAATGCACAATCTGATGATTTGGGCACAAATTTTAAATGCTAACGAATCGTCATTATTTACATAAGCCCCGCATATAAACGATTTTAACTTCTCTCGATGTCGAACAGCATCGTGACCAAAGTAGCACCCACCTTAATTGACACTCTGACTCGCCTATTGCCTCTGGAATCTAGCTAGTAAGAACGCAAAGCAAGTGAAGCACTAATTGTAAACCAAACAACGAATCCCCATTTTCCCTTGACTTACGAGCTCACAAAGGTTCTACGATGCCTCGAGACACTCAGCAAATCGCATCAGAACGTGCTACCGTTCTCATCTTAATCAAATGCAGCCTATGGGTTCCACCATTTTGTCCTCTCTCACTGCTTGCCGCTGTGCTTGGGCCCACTTTATTGTCGCGGTTCGAGTACACTTTAACAGAAGTCACAAGAGGAGTGAAAACATCGCTTCAGCGATGATGTGGGTTCATACAATGAAGTCAGCTCTGCAAACACCTGATTTTCTTTACTCAAAATCCATTCTGTTCCTTTTGGTTTCGTCTACCTATTTCGCCATCTAATTCTGCATTTGTGTTTGTTTTCCATGCCACAAAATGCACAATCTGATGCGATAAACACCCATCCTAAATCTCAAAAAGACCTCATTATTTACATAAATCTGATGTCACTGGTCTGACTGTGCTCATGATTGTGTGCCACTCGTAACGTGTACCGGTCGTCTGCAGGGTGATAAAGTCGCTCTTTCAGCTGTATTAATCGTGGCAGAAGCAGGCGATGGTGTAGTACGTGCAGCATTTCTACCGAAAGTCAAATTATGCCAAAAGGCTGAAGGGTGTGCAGAATTCGCCACCTGCCCTCACAGCACCATGTTGCATGTCCTCACCCCGTGCCACAGACATGCATCGCAACTGTGAATGGGTGTGTTGAAACAAGGAGTATTATCTAGTGCGCCACCAAAGTGAGCGGCTTCATCGTGTTGTCCCACTTGTCGTGGAATACAGGGTACTTGCAATTTTGCTCAAGCCTTACCTCAACACTCACCTGTCTCAAAGAAATCGTAGTAGCTCAACAGTGTCGTCCCAGAAGTTATATCCCTCCTAATGCTTTCACACGCTTTTATTACAAATGCATAACATTAACACCACATTTTACAAGTATGCGACGTCTAAGTAAGCATGAGGCATTGAAGTACTTACCCACGTGTAATAACACTCTGAGATGCAAGATGGTAGTTGCTGCTCCCAAGTGGATCCACAAACCACAGCACTGATGTGAGGTGAAATGATAGGAAAATTGGCTTTTGCATGGCGGGTATACAGCTAGTTGAACCGACTTGTAGCCTATTTACAATTGTAACTATCAGCTGCGTCGCATGGACAACTTCGCTGCCAACACACCCTAACCTACTTGCATTGGTGGCGTTTCTGATGCATCTGCATCTACGCATCATCATCTTCTGCACCCACTATAGTCAAACTTACTTGGAGGAGATGTCTGGAGGTGGAACGAAGTTCTGTGGCAGGAAGCTCAAAGTTGTAGATAAAATGCTACATGAAGCATCTGTGCCAAAAAAGTTACTCATTTGGAAAGCAAACTATGGTGTCATATTCTGCCTGTACGAAAGTGAATTAATTTAACTAGAGCGTATAGAGTAAGATGGCTTTGCTGTCAAATGAAATTAATGAAAATGAATGAAGTTTAGTCACCACCTGCCAGCATCTGCTAAAAGAAAGGAGTCAAGCAAGCTCGTTAAGGTAGGTGGAACTGCTTCCAAAGCGTTGATCAGTGGGACGACGCCGAAGGCGCACAATGTCAAACGACTACTTCATCAGAAAAGTGCAAATAAAACTTGTCGCGCAGTCACTTCACGTAGTACCAGTGTGACTGTGAAGGAGAATATGTATTGCTAAACGTAAAGATAGCGAAGGATCAGCGGTTGGAAGCAGGAGTGTGAGCATGCGTAGAGAGGACTGTCACGTGGAAAAGTTTTCCTCATGGCCATGAAATTTGATGGTGCTCAGTCTAGTGGCTTCGCCTACACATGCAACAATCTCAAGTTGACAATCCTCTCTTTTCAAATGACTACAAAGTCACGGAGAAGATTGGTAATTTATTGAGAACTTGAAGAATGAATTTGCAGAATGTTTAATGAGCTACTGTTCTAGATGGCTCAAAATGAGTAAAATGTGGGCAAGCATTGTGGATTTGGCATTGGGATGGACAAATCTCTCTAATCTTAACAAAACCTCATTGGTTGCATTATTCTCGTTCCTCTTTCCTCTCTTATCACTTTCTCTTGACTTAGCGACCAGCTATCAAAATATTAATGTGAAGTCCCTGAGAACAGAGTTACGTCCTCTAAATTAATGAATGAAAGGCAGTTGAAGGAGGTTCGCTCGAAGCAGCGATAACTCTCATCGCCGTGCCTCGTAATGCCGACTCAAGCTTCGGGCTGAAAGGGCCTCCGCGTAAGACTCAAGATGGTTGATTTGGTTGTTTGCACGTACCATTCCTCTTGACTTAGTGCAAATTGATCATTTTAGTGAATCGCTTGAAGACAATCATTCGCTTAAAGAAATTAGAAATTTAAAAATGTAAATGCTCTTCCGCCTTGAGTAAAATTACAAGGAATACTGTTAGTCCCTTCTATGAACGGCAAAAGAGGTCTTTTTATTTCATAAAGAAACGTTGGCATTGTCTGCAGCTATTCCTTCTTTTAAGCGAACTATGAGGCGAAACATTTGGCATTATGTTTAGGATTGGATAAGCGTCCTTTTAGGGTGACAATTTTGCCGCATTCTGTTGAAAGCTGATTGTGCTCATGATTGTGTGCCACTCGTAATGAGGCAAAATCCTCACTCATCTCGTAACTTCTGTTGAGGTGTGCTCGAACCGAGATTATAAAATGGAACCGAACACAGCGACCGCCAGTCAGATGAGACGGAAGCGTGAGGTAAAGAATCCGTTTCCGATGTTAATTAGTGTCTTACAAACATTGCTATGTCATTTTTCTGAATGCTTTGAGACATCAGACAAATGATTTCGAGCACCTAAATCAAGTAGAAATAGAGGTTAGCTTCTTGAGTCAGAATTAATATGCCAGATGATCTCCACTCTGATATGCTTGATTCGAAATACCAGATGTGTGGTTGGCTATTTCGCACTATTATATTTCGCCTATTTGAACCTTATATAACCGGAAAATGGCATTCCCTCTTGAAAACATAGGCTCAAAACAGCTCACGTCACAAAATTACCGAACTTCCCATTGAATTGGCGTTACAAATATGCCAATATCTCAACGGTTGTGATCTGGTCAATTGTTGCATGGCTATTCATAAGATGGAGCGGAATACCTTCAATGCCGAAGTTCTCCACTGTCCTACACCAGCAGATTAACACGTGCACCTGGCTTGACAAATGTCTTCTCCAAAAGCTTTCTCCTCAACCTGCGCCAAATTCTCATCCAAACGCACTGCAAGCTATTATGTATTACAGTGCCCAGCTTGAATCCCTCCAACGCACTTTCACAGAGCTGCCGCAGATGCGAGACCAAAGACCTGTACACCTTTGGCTGTTTAGAGACCCACACCTGGCTTGGCTGTCGCCACGTGAATTCACAATTTGCTTACAATTACCAGAGCTATACCTTCTCGGCCGTCATTCACCTAAAAATTCTTTAAAGAGCACAAATGGTGTTGCAAATGGCAGGCTTATCTTTGTAACAACCTGTGTCGAAGGCAGCATGCATACTATGGACCAACAACTCATCACAGTTGATTTATCCACGAGCCCATTGACAAAAACTACGATAAGTAGCGTCTGATGAGGTTCGAGGGATTCTAGGGTGATTGTTAGATCATGGTTGGAGAAATGCGAGAGATCCACTGCATATATTAAGCAGTCGCAGTAGTCAGGCGCATCCATACACTCAATCATGATCTAACAATCACCCTAGAATCACTCGAACCCCATCAGACGCTACTCATCGTGGTTTTTGTCAATGGGCTCGTGGAGAAGTCAACTGAGATGAGTTGTCTCATGAAATTCCTGCAGAACCTTGGACAAAACAACAGCCATCTCCTGGCTACCATGCAAACCAAATGGCGGCTATGTTGTATCAAGAACTTTAATCCAACCTATACCGACTGGAGCAATCTGTTGAATTGGGGTCTCTACGACGTGCTCTCTAAAAGGCTTGAGAATGCTCAAGTTGATGACTCTGCGCACCCTGTGTAATTGGATCCTCTGCGTATGCAACACTGATGATGTGCTTTTATACCCTCGTTTTTGGTACTTTTGGATGGGTGATTTGATAAGGATGACTTTGGAAGCTCATGCAAATGCGTTTATAAACGGCTCTAGCGACGTTGTGGCAAGATGTCAGCAGGAACTGCTTCAACATTGAAAATTGCCTATTCCCTGAGTTCTGGGAGTTCTGATCGTTGTGCTCGAGTGATTTTGCAATTAGCATTGGAGAAATGCAAATAACTGCATTAAATGACTAAAGCATCATGTTTCCAGTGTTGGCAGCTTGTGCGATTACCTACCGCTTAACGAGTAAGATGGATTAGTTTGGTAAGCGAGAGCAGATTACGCCACATGAATTAGGTTGAAGATGAATGCCACTAGAAATCACCCTCAGTGTTGGCGTGATTAATTGAATTTGCTCCGGATGTGCTTTGCGGTTTTTTAGTAAGTGTAGCAATGGCATTGATGGGACCTTTTGTCACCAAACTGAAATCCAAAAGGGTAGTTTCCTGCGTTTACGAAACCGGAGAGTAAAACTCGGAAATGACGTGCATGACTATGGTGTAATAGAAGTCAATGGCTATGGTGAATGAAATCGACAAGCCTCAGTCATGGTAAGACATCACAACGTAGCGGCAGAAAGTTCACAACCCATTTTTCTGCTGTAGCTCTGCACTCAAATTCAGAGGAGATGAATGTTCCATCACGGACGCTGGAAAAAGCTCATGAAGTAATGCTTAGACACCAAAACATTATAGTGGCGGTATGTTTGAGTGTGTGACACGATCAATGGATTCAATCGATAGCCTCATCATTTGAAAATCAGCAGCGCTTTCTGTCTGGTGACTACACTGCCATCACACTGGACCGTGGTGCATGTTGGCGGCTAATGATGATAATTATTACTGGTACGACTGGAGCGATGTGCTGCTTTGTGGTGTAAGTGAGGGATGCGTTGAATGTGCTTGTGGAAGTGATAGCAACCACCCACAACGATGAGACTGTACTGTCGCCTCACAATGCCAGTGAGCTAGAAATGCGGTTGAAATGCGAGTGGAATAAAAGTGTTACTCAAATGACTTTAGTAGTGGGTTACTGTTGCTGAGTAGACAAGAAGACCGGTGTGAGTGTTGAAGGGATTCATGCAGCATATCCGGTATGTGCATTTCCGACGGTGGTAAGGAGAGAACCAGCACATACCACATGGGTGGGACAGCAGGCTTGCTTTTCGGTTAAGAGAAGGAAAGAGAAAGGAGGGACGGAAGGAGGAAAGGAAGGAAGGAAGGATGGATGGAAGGAAGGAAGGAAGGAAGGATGGATGGAAGGAAGGAAGGAATGAATGAAGGGAGAAAGAAGAGGTAAAATGTGTCACACATTCGCGACGGTGGTTGGTAGCCGTAAGATAGAATGATAAATTGGTGAAAAAAGTTCTCGTTGGACTTGAGATGGTGCATTTGAAGGAGTAGCTTCTACTTTGAGTCATTGCCTTATTGGTAGGGCCGTCTTTTTGATGAGTCTCCACATCCGCCATAAGGTGTTGCTCCCAGTCGCCAGAATTGTGCCAATACGTGAGGCTTCTCATTGTCATCACTGTGGTGTCCTTCATGAGTGACATTATTATTCGCCCTGTGGGGAGTAACATACTCCCGATAAGTAAACTAAAGTCTTTTCAATTTGATTAATTGAGCAATGGCTTTTTCAAGCAGAGTCATTGAACAAAAAGATTTGCAGTGGGTAGAAAACACAATTGTACTATTGCCGCCAATGCTGCTGCTGCCGCTGCTGCTGTTCCTAGTAGTAATACGAACACTTTCATTATTATTATTGCTGCTACTATTGGTACTTCCTTCCTTCCCTCCGACTATGCAGGGTATGTTGATTGATTAGAAGTGGAGTGGAGACACCACGTTTCCGTGGAATACTGTCGAGTTTATCGAAAACCTGTGAAGCAATAGAGACTGTTAGTGCTGCATTGCCCTCAACTTCGACCATGTGCTCGTGTGCACTGCAATGCTTGCTGACAATTGTAAACACTCCGATTCCGTTATCACCTAAACAGTTCAATTTCGAGTCGCTTTCATGCAAGCAGTTTTGATGGGCAACACGAGAGACACAATAATGTTATCTTTTGCTCAACATGTGGAAGATTCAAGTTGGTTCGCATAAATTACTCGGCCAAATTCATCACCCTCCTGTGCTTATTTTCCTTGGCCTCTATTTATCGCTCACCTCTTCTTCACCTCATTCTATCCATTCGACGCACTATCACGTATACCTCAATGCAGTCGGTCTCCCTACAACTCACGCGTCGCGCACGCTCAACGAGGTCAAATGACACAGACACAGACACAGGCACACACACGTGTGAGGTGTGGTCACGCGGTCCTCCTTCCCACCCACTCACCCACTTACACACCCACCCACTTCCACAGGGATGATCTCGCAGGCCTGCCCACGCTCACGTCTCATGATTTAAGGTCAACAACGCCAGCATTACCAAACTTGTATAAATCTACACGTTGTGATTTTGTGTATATGGGCTTCTTCTCCCTCCCAACATCTGCGTATTCCTCAGTGCACTCTGCTATTCTTCTGCATTCTCTAACACTGTCATTCATCCATCCACCCACCTACACGTACTAGTCACTTCGTCCCGTCACAGAGCAACCATCACTGGCTTTGCACATCGCCTTTCCTCTTCGCATCCCATAACCCATGACCACGTCAGCCGCTGAGACTACAGTCCCTGCTCAATCACACGCCACCCTCTTCCACTCCTAACACTTCACCCTCCTGCTCTCCCAAACATTCTGCATCACAAACCAACCTGCACTGCCACACTCTGCCATGCAGTAGGAAAGTACACCTCATTATATCCTCTCTCCACTCGTCTCAAAAGACTCTTACTTTATTCCTCAATTCACCATCCGAATCAGCCTATTCGATATGTAATGGTAAATGTGGAGGTGGAGATGGAGGTGGTGGTGGTTCACGATGCACGAGCAATTCATGCCCTCCGTCAGGTGGCCACCACGAGTGTAAGCTTGCGCCTTTGTTGCCGCAAGCGCTTCGGATCCGACTGCCACAACCCAATGGAGTTGTTGTAGTCTGCGTGCTGCGATTTTAGTTTGAGGAGGAGCGCTGATGATGATGGTTCACGAGCCATAAGCAATTCATGTCCTCCGGCATGTGGCTCCCACGTAGATGACGACGTGATACTGTCAGCACTCCTCCTCAAACTCAAATCGTAGCACGCAAACTCCAACAACTCCATTGTGTTGCAGTAGTCAGATCCGAAGCACTTGCAGCACCGTAGACGCCACTTCACACTCGTGGTGGCCAGTGGAATATTCTCAAAGTCCTTCATACTGTCCACGAAAGCGGAGAGCACCTCCATGTCTTCCTCCGCATCACGCACGCCGTCTGTCACGACTGTAATGATTAGTGTCTGATGCGGTTTCATAATGTCAGGAAGACTAATGAGGATGTCCATCAAGTCAAAATCCCTCTCCAGTATGTAGAAAAAAACAATCATAATGGCGGAGGTGGTCATGGAAGTCCTCTTTTAAAATGCGCACTTTAGGCATGAAGTTGCCCCTTGCCGGGTAATCTAAAACACAGGAACCATTTAATGCAAAGTTATGGTCCATAACGAAGGGGCTTCCTTCCAATAAACTGTCAGTGGCGAGAGTGCAATTAAATCCCAACATGCGAGGAGAATCCCAAAATTCTCTCTCATCTGTGTCGAGGGCTGTGTACACATTTTCCGGAATAGGCAGCAGACAGCAATGTACTGTCGGCTTGATAAGGTGGCGGCCATGTTGGGAAAGGAATGGTTGGAGTGAATCCACCTCCTCCATGTCATGCTGCACAGCCGCAACTGCGTCTCGATTCGTGTCTGACGAGAGTCGTAGGACGTAGGAATCAATTCAAATTAGGAAGACATGTTTGATGCATGCAAAGTTAATCACCCTCGTCCTTTTCATTTTTTGGCAAACCGCCATCATTTTCACCATAGTTGAAGGCTCTCGGTTGTGCGATCCTCTAAACGCGGCTGGTCAAATACGCAAATGAGAAAGGCGTTAAATCGCAATGGTCAACTATTTCCAGATTCATTTCCTACCAAAATTGTTTCCATTTAATATGCTTAAGTAACGGTGTCTTTAACCACCTGTAGAAGTGGGAAATGTATTCGCAATAATTTTGTATAGTGGTCCCTATTTAAAGCCTCAATACCGATCTGACTGCAAGATAGCATACCGTTTGCTTTTTAACTGCGCAAAGAGATGGATTTCTCACTGGAAATGGATGCGTGAGGAGGCTGCCTGTGTTCTTTTAGGTGACTTCGAAGCGTTGGCACGTGTCAAAGTCAGCGCGAGAATTGATAGCTTCAGCGACAGTTAGTGGTATGAAATGCTGTAGCTGAGTCTTAATGAACCAAGTGATACGTCAAAAGTCCATCATTCCCACTCTCCCTTATGTGGCTGTGATCATAGTATAACCAACTTTCGCAAAACACCGGAATTAGTATATCCTCTTATAATGTTTTCACGTTTATCCGTGGCTGTTTATTTGCAGAAAGTGCGAATGCAGATGCACGTCTAGTGCCTCAGACGGCGCAAGTAATTTCTTCTATCGACATGGCTAAATAAAATGACAGAGCTTTTGAACTTTAATGGTCCAAGTCGTTAATTATTCATCCCTTATATCGTCTAATGGCAAAATCCTTCAATGTCTTTTTTGAAGAAACTAAGATCAACATTTGACATGCTTTCTCATCGAAGTAATTCGCAACTTTGTTGCATACTGGATCACCGCTTTTTGCAAGGTGCATGGTCAACTGCAATATCATAATGATGTGTACGCATATCTCCCGAATTTCGTGGAAGGCAACAGGTTGGCAGGTAAATGCCTCTGGTGCCCGATGTAATGAGTTTTAAAGTAGGCGTGGTCGGCGTGTGCGCGACTGATGGTTATGAAGCACGGGTATTAGGGACTGAGCATTCGTCATAGTGATTTCATTCATGCGCAGCTATGATAGCTCATTCGCCCTCATCATTAAGCCATTTTAAAGCTGCTGCGAATGACGCAGGTTGGTCGGAAATCAACTCTGTCTAGGATCAGAGAGGGTCGCCAGGATCTCCTGTTCAGGGTGTGGAACATCTTTTTCCATACAGGTTTCTCAGTCACTTGCGCAACTCTCGGGTAAGTGTTTACACTGATGATGCTGTAAGAACTAAGGATTAGACGAAGCATACGCGATGGCCTTCGCATGGTTTCTGATGATGCACACACATGTCCACAATCACGCTTACACACACACACCTACACCGCTTACCTTGATTACTTCTTTTCCCAACAGCTAAATGCATGCGACAAATGCTCGAAGTGCACACTTGTACTAAGCCTATCAATTGTTAGGCAACCGGTGGGACATTGTTGCATTTACCACCCGTCGTCCAGTATGGATTAAATTGGTCAGACGCCGAACATTTTTAACTGCTTAAACCTCTTTTTATCGAGATGTTCCGTTTGCCAAGAGAGAACTTGAACTACTACGAAATTGAAGGTAAAACACATAAGTAAAGTATTAAGCCCCAAATTAATAGCAAAAGCTCTGCTAGTTTACTTCCACACCAACGGCCTCTAAGTCAAACTTTTCCTCACAAACAGCACTCGCCTTTAAGAAACCCAAACGTAATCTAACTATAATTTTAAAGCAAAGTTTCGCATTCAACTGCGCTTGATTCACCAAGTATTGGCCTTGTTTTAATTCCGGAAAAGAAGAATGCCCTGAGCGCTTCTAAACAAAGCATCAATGCACTATAGACACACCCATGAATGAAGAACTCCTGTTTCGTAAAGGGACAACATCGTCGTCGTCGTCGTCATCATCATCTGCATCAACAAATGCAACCTCATTTCTTTGGCGTAGGTGCCAGGTATAAATGCGAATTCAGTAATTTAATTCAATAACTGCCTTTATGGTGTCGACTGAGAGATGTGCAAGAACTAAAGATTTTTACATTTGACGTTGAAAAGTACAAAATCTTTGGCAAAAATGAGCCTTGGTAAGCCTCTTTGCTATGAGTTTTGTGCCGCTGTGTGCAAATCTCCGTTTAGCTGTGTTTTCAATTAAATGCAATGCGGTTGTTATCTTGGTCCTATCTTAGGCCTAACTTCTTGAGTCAATCACCATCTAACAACAAGTCAAAGGGCTGCAAAAGTGGAAGCATACGAGACGTTGCTATGCAGCTACTAAGAAGCAGATATGATGCGATAGTGTAAGCAAGGTGAGGTGGGATGGGGAGGACTGGGTCAGTGTATAGTTAAGGTAGCTAGAAGCGCTGTTGCGGTTTTGCTGCTGTTCATTGCAGATTCATTCCATCCTGTAGATACTCACAAGATGCTGCTACTTATGTGCATTTCGATGTATGCATATGCACTAGGTTACTTAGACTCCTAACTGCATCCAACCACCCTGATACACCAGGTACACCCATAAAGAGTTTCAATTTGCCCTCTTCATGAATCTAAACAGGGTGCAAAAACGCTACATTTGCATGCTAAATTGTCTAGTTCGTGCATTACCATTTTCATTTCTTTAAAGTCACAGACTACTATGTATTCACATCCATCTAAGAATAATTTAAAATGAATAAGGGTTGAAATCCCGAGTCTTAATAGATTTCAGGAGAGCTGTTGGCTGCATCATAATACGCAAATTGGAATAGCAATTGAAGCAAGATCTGCAAGTATGCTTCCCTTCCATGTGCTAATGCATTAGCGCAATACGGATAGATTACTCGAATCTGGTTAGCACGCCGTCACAATGCATGGAGGACGACTGGAGTCTTTGGGGTACGTCTAATTTGTTTCTGCTGACCAAGTACCTGCTTGTTTTTTATGGCGTCGGTGACCGCCATCCCATCCGACGGGACTGCATGCCCCAAAATAGATGAGAACGGAGTGATTTGAGTATACTGTCTGTTTCGTGTCTCGCAGATGATCCAGCACCGATTTTAGATTGGCACTGGGCTCATTCATCAAGAATGACTTAAAAGATGTGCTCTAGTTTCCTACTTATTAGAATGTGAAGGAGATGGCGTCGCACAACTCAACGACTATAAGGCAGGGTCGGGATATGGAATTGAATCCTTCGAAGTGGCCGATGAAGAGTGAGCCCAAACCGACAGTAGGGTGGATTCTGTGGCATCACCACTATCCTGCTATCCACTAAGTGATAAGTGAGATAAGACGTTCGTCTGATGGACAAAAGAGATATATTTAAACAAACGACAAGAACAACAAAAAGGGCGACAAGTGGGCTGCCAAAGAAGCCAAGAAGCTGTCTGACACAAAGCACCTCAGACGACGAATGTTCATGTGGAAGCAGAGGAAGTGGGACAGAATGGGCAGGGTGGGCAGTGTGGGCGAAAGGGGAACTCGCAAGCAGTCGCAGGGACATTCTGCCAATCTTAGGCCAGCTTACCCTTCACCAACTGCAGTTAGTGAATTTCTGTCAAGATTGCCAAAGTAGAGTGAATTGTCTCCAGGCACTGCGCAAGTGGATCTTTACTTTGGCTAATTTTGTATCTGGTTGTTCATATACCACATGCTGCAGTCCCTTTGAGTTGCCACATAAGGCGCATTACCCACCTCACTTCGAAACCCCAAAACATGTTGGCCGATGTTAATAGGAGTATTGTCACGATGGCAGACTTTGGCTTGGCTGGGCCTTTCGGTTACTTACTTTGCACGTTGACTCGTGAAGTAGTTTCTGTTCCACTCATGACTCCTAAAAGGTGTTTGACTGATCTGAGATTGTTGTAGGCAGTCACTTTATTTTATTGCGCTCCAGAGACACTGCTGAGCGGAGACGTCTAGTGTTGTGACATCCATGTGTGTTCTATGGGCTATATTTTTGCAGAAATGTTCACGAGAGATGTGCCCTTTTGCTGTGACTGCGAGGTTAGTCAACTGCTCCACATCGTCTGAATAAAGAAGTTACTGGCAGTGTTGTAAATTTGCTTAATTATCACCCTGCATTGCTTCCGCCTTGGCACGCCAACAGAATTTGCTTTCAAGAAAGGATCATGCGTGCGCTTGGTACAAGTGGTCTTGATTTGTTACTTGTGAGTGGTCACTCCTTTGCTCTTCATTTACTGATGTCACCATCACTCGCCTAAGTCCTTCACTGCTTTCAGGAATCAATGCACTTCGTCACTAGACCAAGTTTCGCTATTTCATTAGCATTAATTTATCGTTCCCAAGAAGGAGAATTGTTTGCTGACACGAAGTTACCACCACCACCACCACCACCACCACCACCACCACCACCACCACCACCACCACCACCACAACCACAACCACCACCACCACCAACACCACCACCAAACCACCACCACCACCACCACCACACCACACCCACCCCACCACCACCGACATCACCAACCACCACCACCTACGCACCACCACCACCAACCACCACACCACCACCACCATTCTCACCACCGAACCCACACACACCACCACCACCACCACCACCACCACCACATCAATTATGTCTGGACGCTTCTTCTTTACAGCCCACCGTCGCGCACAAATGCACAGCAGGCTCTTTTGCATCTCTACTTTGGCAATCTTGACAGAAATTCACTAACTACAGTTGGTGAAGGGTAAGCTGGCCTAAGATTGGCAGAATGTCCCTGCACTTTGCCGAGCTATTCAATGCTTTCATCAACATTGAGGAGAGTGACTCGGACGGAGAGGATGCGGAGTGGATGAAAGAAGCAAAGGAAATCTCGAATAAGATAACAGCTTCTTTTTTCCAGACTTTAATCCAAAACTTACCAACGATTCTACAGCTTAACCCTTCGTTGTAAAATTCCTTATTCCTCCCTCCGTCTTCTCACTTGTGCTAACTAGTTGCCAGGTTTTGATACCGGCGCTGTTATTGTCGTGCTTATTGTTCACTGTAAGGCCTTATCCCTTACTGGCCACTGAGTGTTGAAGGCAATGAGAAGGGAAGGAGTATGAGTACTTTTGTAGTGCCTTGCGCCATTGGTCAATGATAGGATCATTGGGTTTGGGTTGTGGTACGTCTGCTGCAGATGTCATTGATAGAATGGCAACATAAATTCGTATTCGTGCCTTTACCTATCTGCTTGATGGGCTGCACTATGCAGAAAATGAAGCAGAATCGTAGCACCACCGTACTGATGCTCCCCTTCGCGTTTGCTGTGGGTTCGACCTAGTCTTCAAGTCTTCATGTCCATAAAATCCAAAAGGGGAGGCAGCTTGACAGGACACTGAAACAAAACCTTGTTGTCTAGCTTTAGAAGTGGTAATGCAGGAAGCCGACGTTGCATTTCTACCTTGGTTTTCCCTTATTCCATTATCCGTGGCGCCACTTTGGATTGTAAAGGAGACAATGCTAGGAGTGAGCAATGCTGTGAAGTGGGTGAAGACATGTTCCCAAGTGAGGACTAGTGCGCAACTTCTCCTCTTTACTTTCATTTTATCCTGCTGAATTTGCTTGGTGGCATGGTGAGTTGGAAACTTTGGAAAAAAAGAGCAATTTGGTGTAGACTTGGCGATTTATCACTGCCTAAATTGGATTAGACTTCGACTTCGACTCGCCATTAAACTGCCTGTTTGCCCTTACTTTCTCAACTCAAATACCGTGGAGGCCTGATTAAACGCATAGCTGAAGAAGAGGGAATTGTTAGCGCAGTGATCATGCAAATTTACTTCATTTTGGGCGAAACGCTACATGCTGAGCACTGTGGATGAGAGAATAAAAGCGGACACAAGAGGCGGATCTTGTCTTAGACTGTAGTACTACCCACCCTAAACGCGTCAACCCAATTGCTCCTATTGTTAATCAATGCCTTGGGGCACTTCAGAAGATTTGCTCCCATTCTCTTCCCAATTACCCTTAGAGCAATTGAAAAGGATAACCTGATCACTACTGTCCGGCTCAACTATTCTCATGAACTGGGGCTGTCCCAGCTTCCGGTCATGGCATCTGTAAACAACCCTCATGTGCCCACCCATTCACCCATAAGGTCAAGTTTGCGGCCATGAAACGCCAGCAGCTGTGTTGGCCCCACGACACCCCATGCCCAACGGACCATTGGTCCCAACATCATCATAATGTGCCCCTTCACGCTTCACTCGGAGAGCAAGTGAGTCACCCTCTCATCCATACTGTTTGCTTCCCAAGCACTCATTCTTGTTCGCGAGTCCGAATCGCCTCCAACGCAATCACTTTTTCGACGCATTCGAATCTATAATAAGCCTTGTGCATATCCCCGTGCATTGTCACAGGATTGGAGCTGCTCCACCGTCTATGCTGATTACCGTCATCACAATGGAATGCAGTGCTAAAAGAGGCGACACCGCTGGAGGCCTATGAGGATCAGGAACGCCAAACAGTTATGCCTATTGTCCGCAGAACTGGCTTAGATCATGACGCTTAATGTTGCGGTTACTTTTCCCAACAACCAAGACAATGAAATCAATGCTACCGGAATGAAACGCAGATGATATCTGCATTGCTCTCCTCGAGGTGGCTAGTTAAGTAAGCCAACATAATTCCTAGTCAATGTATTGGACTGCAACGAGCAGGCATCATTAGATATGCAAAAGCTACAGTCACTAGAATTTTGTAGAGATAAATATCAAACTGCTGCATTTCATACACTCACGGGAGCAAATCGGTGTAGAGCCTTCGAATGGTGGCAGAAATTGCAGCACATGCAAAAATGTCTCGAAGGGAAGTGGATTCAAGTCCGATTGAGTTGGTGGATTCCTTCTCCTTCATTCTCACCAACTCGTCCATCGATTCGTCGCTGCAACACCGAGGGAGTGCGAGTGAGGCGACGGTGACTAAAAACGACAGAGAAAGGGTGGAGATAAAAGCATTTATAAAAGTCGGATGGGTGGAGAAGACGGGTGGATGTGGAGGAAATTGAGAAATGGCACCCACACAGGGATGTCGTCCCCAGTACCTGGGTAGTCATCCGTCTACACCAACAGCGGCAAGAATAGCTACAAATTTTGACAGCAACTGTGGCTGCGGAACAATGGGAAGGAGTAGCCGAATCACTACCATCACTGCTTTTACGCGAAGATGGGGTGGTAGCGTGGTGTGACACAGGGGACGGAAAGAGTTAGAGTATCCACCTGGCAACAGATTAGTGCTTATTTGGCAATGAAACTGCCACAAGTGGTCACTTGAACAATTTGGACGAAAGTGTGGGGAGAGGAGACGATATGGACTGAGACAAACACACCAGATTTAGGTAGCGCAGTGCGTCATAATGTTCCAGATTGTGACTTATCAGTTTGTAAGCTTTTGCATGATTTGCCGATGCCCAATCACCGCAACACCATTGAAAGCGCTAAACTAAAGAAGGCTCTGAATCAGCAGATAGAAGAACTATGGACCGATATGTTGCTTTCTCGCGTTGTCCAAAGCCGCGGGAAATGAGCAAAGGAAGTCTATAACAGGTGATTCCTACGGAACTCCCCCTCAGCAATATCTCACCACAGTTCCGCGATTCCGGTATGCCGCATCAAATTCGGCCTAGTTATCAAAACGACCAGAGTATCGTGCATTAGCCTTAATGCTACTAGACCCTGTGAACTTTCGATAAATTGAAAACAGCCTGTCGATGGGACCGCAGGCCTAAATGAAAAGGCTTAGAGGAGTGAGCCAATCGGCACACTCGTGACTGCGGGGTAAGATGTTGCAGGCACCATTTAGTTCTTTGTAGAGCATGTGACGGTGTCTGGTAACGCTTTTAACACGACTATCTGGGTTCTTGCAAAGATCAGAAAGTAGATGCCATGATGCTGAGACGTCCTTCAGTGTGAGGCAGCGTAACCAAAGCGCCAAGTGTCTCATTCAAAAATTGGATTAAAAATCATTGCGATACAGAGACGTAGCCAAGTTGCCACAATTATTACACAATTATAAATGAAAACTAGGCTTGCATTGCAGTGAAAATCGTGCATGAGTGCGTCATTTATCATTTCATCAACACCAAGTGCTCATTCAATTACTCAGTCTGTCACAACCAGTAAGCTAGTGTTCTCCAGAGCTTTTACAGCTTCAACTCCACTTCAAACACAAGGCCGAGTGATTGCAGTAAGTCAGTGTCAAGTGCATTGCACTAATGCAGACATCTGAGCCTAGATGCTCCTCTCGTATTACGCCGTCGACGCAGACGGCATAGCTTTCCTTCCTCCTCCCCCTTCATCTCTTTGCCCATCTGTGACACCTCAATTTTAAATCCTTCTTTGCAGCCCTACCGACCGATGCCACGGACATCATTACAGCATCTCTTCATCAAAATGCTCAGCATCACCTTCTCCATGCCTATTTACTCGCAACCTTTTTCCCACCATCGCATGCAAAGTTTGCGTTGCCAATTTCGTAATCATGAGTCGACTACAGCTACCACAAGTGGACGCAGTAGTAGCCTGTAGCATTATTCAGCCGTGTGCAGGTGGCACCTTTGCATCAGCTAGTCACCACTTTCCTCCAATTGGTGCAAACTTTCTTTGTATCTTGCTTCCCACTTTCATTGCAACTCAATAGGTCGTGTCTACTTAAAATAATACAGTAAAGTAGGGAAAGAGCCTTCTGCTATGCCGATTCAATTGTAATGATTGCATGTCACTGATGTGTAGCCTTCACTTGTGTGTGGGCGTTAATCAACATTTTTACCAAAGCATGCCTTTCATTGGCATCATGGATAGCGTAAAAGCATTTTATTGGCATTCAAAGGAAGAGCGATAGCTTTGTTCAAGCATTCACTTCTTTTTATTTGTGCACGTTTATCTTAATTTTAAACGGCAAGGACATTTTCCTCTAAAATTATTATTTTGATCTGTATCATACAATGATACAATGCTTAAGATAATTGCGAAGTACCATATTAATGGTGCTTCCCGAGTCCATGCAGACCCTCACATCTCGTTGCAGTTATCAAGGCTACCCAGTAGCATTGGTAAATCAACGGAGGCAGCAAGGAGCTAGCCAGCTAGCTTGCTAGCTAGCCAGCCTTAGAGCGTTTGTCAGGGTGCCAATGACGTAAATGTGGCACATGGCAACCGTTGCAACGGAATCATCCTTGTCATCGGATCGTATACTTCACCGTATATAGTGACTAGTTTAGCATCAGCTTCTCACGTATACCGAAAAGTCCTTTTCACGCAGTTGCGTCACTTTGTAAGAAGTGCCTCAGTAAGGTCCCTTTGAACGCAGCTTACTTCGTCATTTGATTACTGATGACAGATGTGTTCACTGATACCAGCTCACCCCCCTCCACTAGCACTGAGTAGTCACACTTATTGATCACGCATGGCCGTAATGATGTAGTTGCCCTTTTTAACTCACATTCCCATCTCTACATTCATCTATGCATAAACTTGCCACAACTTATATGAATAGCACAGGGTAACATTCGGAAAACATTAATAAAATGGAATGGCTTTTTCTACCTGACAATATGCAAATTTTGTGGCCCGTGTGCCGCAGTCTAGCTGATTGGAGAATATTTAGACACCGAGTGGTATCAAAAGAAAAATTGTTGCTGTAAGCGCTATCTTAGTGTAGATGAACACTCAAAGTCTTTCCTTTCAACCTCTTATCAAATTAGTGCATTATGAACATGCGGTTTGGTGCTAGCAAGATGGAGAGGTAAAAACGCAGTAAACGACTCCACATCCTTGCATGATTGTAAGATCTTAGCTAGTGAGGTTATCCACAAAATGTTAAATACAGTGAGAGGTAAACATTCATCTCACTGCACTGATGACAATCACAAATCGACTCTTTTCAAGGCGGTGATCTGATAGATGGTCTATTCTCCGAAAAAGAACTCAGTCCGATGGGTGTACAGGCGAAACATGCAGATGAGCTTTCTGACTTAAAACAACAGCTCCACTTTTACCGATGGAGAGAGACAAGAAATGAGTGCACGGTTAAATCATGAATGCAGCGATTGTAACAAACCGAAGAAGATTGGTGGAGCTGAGGCAATGCAGATGATCAAGTTGCTGAAGGCTCATGTTCATCCTGTCGGTGGTGACAGTCTGAGTCATCAGAGGAGTGCGGTAACCTAACTTCGCCAGTAGGCTGAGAAGAGAAATAGAGATTAGCATAATGTCTATCAGTGGGGCTGACGTCGATGCAACGGAATTTACAAGTCTCGGCGATATTAAGGGGCAACCGTGCCAAAAGTGCGCACAACAGTTAAGACATCCAGTGAATATAATTTAGGAGGGCTCATTTTACGTAACAGCATGTGCCGTGAATTGTTGAAAGTAGTTATAGCATTTGGCATTGCATGATGTCTGGTGCTACACTGGTTAAACTGGTAGTGAAATGCATCAATAGAAGGGAAGTTTAATTTTAAATTTGACTTAAGTGGAACTGAAATTTCCTGATTTGCTGAGAGTTCATTGAAAGAACAAAGATCTGTTGCGTGTATTGGTTTGTGCAAGGACCTTGACTGCGCTTGAAGATATTTTGTATGCCGAGAGAGGTGTTGTGTTGAAAGTCAAATCTCTAGAGCACAAGAATACGCATGATGATTGCATAAGTGCTTGAAGGATCGTGCAGCACAATCTACCATCCAATGTGATGTTGCAAAAGAAATAACGCCGTAGGAATTTCTTTCCTCTCTTCCTTTTCCATTAAACTACCCCACGTACAAGAAGCTTGAATTTTCCTGAGTATTTTTTGCTGCATTATGTGAAACAGTCAGTCAGTAGATAGCTTTTTAGCAGGAGTTAGGTGAGCCAATTTGTGTCATCGGAATCGGTCTACGCCTCCAAAACATATTTTTCACCGTCGATTTCTGTGCTAGTTGACACCTGCGCGATTCGACTGCCAACTAATCCTTTGGGGAGCATTGCATTAAGGATCTCCTATTTCCGTAAAAAGCGACGGCTAACTTCGCTGATAATACATTTGCTCTTGCAATGTTTTCACTTCAAACAGCCAACCAGCACACTTGAGACTCTCGGTCAACCAGATAACTCTAAGTTGCAAAGGGCTCATAAGGTAGCACGTTGTAAAATGACAGTGATTTGAAAGCTAGTTGTAACTCAGACATCTGACCTCACAATACCATGTCATCATTTGCATGAATAAGAGGTTCATCACTCAGCCTCTGACAAATGATTCTTCTCAGTTACAGAATAGCCTCATTGAAAACATAATGAAGGGCATGTCATGTATTAGCAAACGTGCGTCCGCAGTCTTCAGAACGGGCGCAGCTGTAGCAAACTACTCTCATTGTAGGTGGTGTGCAGCGTACGTGGATCTGTTCATTCATCCGACCTTGCTAATCCCCGTGGCGGGTGACAGTTTTGGTGCACGCATAAACAGTGGAGATGGGTGGAGATAACCACTCATGCACTTTTCGATTTTATTCGCGTATACACCACTTGAATCGCACACACTTTCAAGCATTGTGTAAAGTCTTCGAGAAATTATCTCAACTTTGGTTTTGGTTGGATTTACCACTTCTTTCTGCATTAAATGCACTTGCTCCATCCGCATGGGCTCAGCCTTCTGTGCCATCAAAACACAAAACATATTTGTTGAAATTCTTGCAGTTTAGCACATCGTCTGACTCCCAGACCTCCTACATGCAACAAAAGCATGCAAAAGACAATTTAGCACCTTCACCGGGTTTCTGCTTCAATAGAGGTGAGTGTATAGTAGACCAGCATTTTTGGGATTTCAAAATTCGTGAATAAATCAGTGCTAGTCTACATTGGTTTAATTTTATCACTCGTTATGAGGAGTTGTAGTGCCGATGCAGATAATGACAGGTCGTGTTACAGTCGACACTTGAGGATTATTTCGCAGATAAAGGCATTGTTGTTTCACGGCCCAATATCTACATTAGCCTAAATACACCATGGCACGTGTGTGGACAGTGCCAACTGCAAATACGCAAGGACTGCCTAGGGAATGGCCCTCTGTCTTATCAAGTTAATGGCTCGTAGCGGTGAAATAGGCAGCGGTATTGATGCCATAGTTGCCGCAAGGCACTACTCTGCGCACAGGATTATAAGTTTCCATGTTATTGGATTGCAGCCCCTATAGTCGGATAAAAGGGAGTCAGATAGGTGTTGCTGATGCGCGAATGTCAGACCAGGTGATACGGCGAGAACCAATGAGCTGTCATCTCAGTGGGGTCACTCGGACACCCCCTCCAAGGCACAATGTATTTAAGCCTCGGCGCATCTACCACGCCATCAATCTACGCTAGCGTCTCGCGCCAATGGTAGGTCTTAAAGGCCAACTTTTCTTTTTCATTAATTATTATTGTTTACACCTCCTTAGTAATTTGGCTATTTCGCGCTATTATATTTCGCCTATTTGAACCTCATATAACCGGAAATGGCATTCTTTCTTGAAACCATAGGCTCAAAACAGATCAAGTCGCAAAATGACCGAACTTTCCTTTGAATTGGCGTTACAAATTTGCCAATATCTCAACGGTTGTGATCTGGTCAATTGTTGCATGGCTATTCCAAGATGGAGGGCAATACCTTCAATGCCGAAGTTCTCCACTGTCCTACATCAGCAGATTAACATGTGCACCTGGCTTGACAAATGTCTTCTCCACAAGCTTTCTCCTCAATCTGCGCCAAATTCACAACGGAACGCATTGCAAGCTATTATGTATTACAGTGCCCAGCTTGAATCCCTCCAACGCGCTTTAACAGAGCTGCCGCAGATGCGAGACCAAAGACCTGTACACATTTGGCTGTTTAGAGACCCACACCTGGCTTGGCTGTCGCCACGTGAATTCACGATTTGCCTACATCCGCCAGAGCTATTCCTTCTCAGCCGTCATTTATCTATAAATTCTTTAAAGAGCACAAATGGTGTTGCAATCAGCAAGCTTATCTTTGTAACAACTTGTGTCGAAGGCAGCATGCATACCATGGACCGATGCATTTCTCCCTTCGAGTATATGGATGCGCCTGACTACTGCGACTGCCTAATATATGCGGTGGATCTCTCGCACTTCTCCAATCATGATCTTACTATCACCCTACAATCCCTCGAACCCCATCAGACGCTACTCATCGTGGTTTTTGTCAATGGGCTCGTGGAGAAGTCAACTGAGATGAGTTGTCTCATGAAATTCCTGCAGAACCTTGGACAAAACAACAGCCATCTCCTGGCTACCATGCAAACCAAATGGCGGCTATGTTGTATCAAGAACTTTAATCCAACCTATACCGACTGGAGCAATCTGTTGAATTGGGGTCTCTACGACGTGCTCTCTAAAAGGCTTGAGAATGCTCAAGTTGATGACTCTGCGCACCCTGTGTAATTGGATCCTCTGCGTATGCAACACTGATGATGTGCTTTTATACCCTCGTTTTTGGTACTTTTGGATGGGTGATTTGATAAGGATGACTTTGGAAGCTCATGCAAATGCGTTTATAAACGGCTCTAGCGACGTTGTGGCAAGATGTCAGCAGGAACTGCTTCAACATTGAAAATTGCCTATTCCCTGAGTTCTGGGAGTTCTGATCGTTGTGCTCGAGTGATTTTGCAATTAGCATTGGAGAAATGCAAATAACTGCATTAAATGACTAAAGCATCATGTTTCCAGTGTTGGCAGCTTGTGCGATTACCTACCGCTTAACGAGTAAGATGGATTAGTTTGGTAAGCGAGAGCAGATTACGCCACATGAATTAGGTTGAAGATGAATGCCACTAGAAATCAGCCTGACTGAGATTGCGTTGTATTCATGTTCTCAGTGGTGGCGTGATTAATTGAATTTGCTCCGGATGTACTTTGCGATTGTTTAGTAAGTGTAGCAATGGCATTGAGGGACCTTTTGTCACCAAACTGGAATCCAAAGAGGGTAGTTTCCTGCGTACACGAAACCGGAGAGTAGAACTCGGAGATTAATTGCATGACTATGGTGAATGAAATTAACAAGCCTCAGTCATGCTTAGACATCACAGTGTAGCGACAGGAGGTTCACAACCCTTTTTCTGCTGTAGCTCTGCACACAAATTCAAAGGCGATGAATGTTCCATCACGGACGCTGGAAAAAGCTCATGAAGTAATACTTAGACACCAAAACTAGCTCATAGAACACGTCATTAAATGGGTTTGAGACTACCTGTCATGAGTTAACTGGAAGCAAAGCCGTAGTACACATCCCAGGGGTAGTCCTGGTGTTTAGTCTCTCATATATGTCCAAGCATCTTGAGAATATCTGCACCTTAATAATAAGATTACAAAGTGAGCAAGTGTGTGGCAAGCTTTATCATGTTCCTCGAAGCTAAGTGCCTCGTGTGATTGCATTTACCTAGCGCGTTAAACGATCAGGTCATCCCAACATCGCAAGCCTTCACCGACTGAGTTAATCGCTGTTGAATGACTTGGAATAAACAAAAATGTGGAGAAGTTGAGTACTCAAAGTCCTAACTGCAAAGCTGTTGGTGTTGCGATGGACATTAATGACCCTGCATTCATCAAAACCCTTCGATTTTGTCCCACAACTGAGCTCCCAACTTATCGTATCATGTCCCACAATGTATCCATACATCAGATCCCGAAGATCTCGCTGTCCAATTATGTTTATTAGAGGACACAAATACGCCCAGAAGACCACTGCTGCAGCATAGGTTAACCACACAAAGCACTTCGTCCGCCCTCAACCTACGGCCCCGTTGCTTGCTTTTCCACTTTATCCAGCCTGTGCTAAAGTGGGAGGGGATCAACTTCACCCTTTCATGAAACTCGGCAGTTCGATTCCTATTACTACTGAAATACGGAAGTTACTTAACACTGAGACAGCAGTTGATTGCTGAGCATGCTACTTCAGAAGAGCGACAGCTTTTTGCGTTTATTGAATGACCGATTCCATGAGGAGTAAGCTTTGCTGTGTGGATGGATTTGTAGCAGAATGACTACAGTCTGATCAAGGAATGAGTTCAATTCTCGTGACTCGGTAAGGGTTGTGGTACCAACCAAGGCAAAGACAAATGCGTGTTGGCCGCAGGTTGTCTCACCATTAAAGAAGTGACCAAGTGTGCCCAAATTTGCGAGTCACTGCAAACTGTCGAGTCCGCTAGTCGCAGTCACTGAGTCACAGTTTATTTGGGTCTGTTTGGTACCGGCATGCCATCAGGCATAATCACTCTCAACCTTGAGGTTAATCAGCACATTCAAGTGAGCGCTGCTGAGTTTCCGACTGCCGTGTATAACAGCATCGAAAGAATTCAAACGAGACAGACTTCGTTTAATTGACTTAATGATGCTCTTAAGACCACGATACAGTTCCTCATAGCATGTGCTATAAATCTTACCCAAGGTCTCTGTCATTTTTGATTACTATTACTATTATTATTATTGTCCAGACACCGTCCGTGGATCGCGGGAGAGATTTAATGCACTCGATGTATTCAGTTTATGGTTGTGTACCCAGTTGCGGACTGTACGAAGCTTCGCGTCATTTGCAAAATATTCTGCCTCCTAACTTCTACTTTCCAACTTCCATGAAAAAGGCTGGATCAATTTGTCAAGTGTCTCAAACTAAAACCATCCATTTGATCATGCTGTCTCTTTAAATGTTAAGAATTGGCAAAAGATAAAAAAACCCAACCAAATATTTGGTTATATCGAAAAGGAAATGCTCTACATTTATTGAGGGAACAAAGTATTCCCTTTGACAAATGATCGTGCGATTCAACACATTCGCAATCAGGCTTTGGTCTTCGCTAATCTACTGGCATTATTAAGTTTATTTCCAGCCCACCATCCTGATTGTCGTTAGTATGACAGTTCACTTAGACTTTAAACACCCTTTGGTTACGCTTTAGATGTGTTTGCCACAAGGCCACGTATTAGGCACCAGAGCATTCTAGCGCCCATTGTTTGCTGATTACTATCCATTGCCATGCGCTTCATGCATTGGCAAGTGAAGATAGTCCTCCATGTGAGGAAAGCCCAAAGACACACACTTTGCCTTCAGTGCTTTGCAAGCGACCGTTCCGCCTTCATTGTTCCTCTTCCCTCTTTATTATGCTACTCGTGGTAGCAGCGCGTCAAGCATTCCTTACACTTGTCAGTCCAAAGAATTCAAATAAAGCACACCAATGTGAGCTCCTTCCAAATGATCCATCTTGCTCGGTAATAGAACCTGTTTATTCGAGTTCACTTACCAGCCACATAAGGCATTCCTTTAACCTGACGCTATGCACCGTCGACTGAAGAGCAATTGATGGCCGAAAGACCGATGTTAGTCACTGCTCTTACGCAAATTCGGAGTTTGCCTGCATGGGTGGGATGACTGGGGATCACGACAGGACGAGGGTCAGTAGTTTCAAAAGCAAATGTGCCTAGAGGTACCATGGAAGTTGCTACTAATATTAAGTCTAACATTCCTGTGAGATTTCTATGTAGTCCAAATGACTGAATGTTTCTTTGCCTATAAGTACTCAAAGAATGCCCAAAAGAAGTAAATATTTTCAATTTCTGTAGTGTCAAGCACTTTGAAATGCTACCTAATATACTACCTCACATTTACTAACTCCACTTTTGCATGGGTTTTCTGCTTCTCATTCCTAACCTCCTTCACACTATTTAACTACCTCACTTAAATTTTTCTCACTGAATCCATCGCCATGCTGGAAACATTAACTGTTTGTGATTACCAATGCAGTTTTTTTACCTTCGTTTCCATCTCCTGCATTTTCACCCATCTTGCTCACCTTTTGTCTTGTAAGACTAATGCCGAAATGAGCCAAGACCAACCCATGGAAACTACAAATCAGGGGATCAAGAAGAATACTTGCTAGGTGAAGCACTCGCCTGTCTCCTCTCCGTATCGTTTTATCGCACGTCTTCCTGCGTAGCGTTAAGGCAATTCATCAGCCGAGCCTAATTTTAAGGTGATTTTCAAGCGGCACTTTCAGTTGTCGCAGTTATTTACAAGTCCAGGCAACATATTAGCAGGGGATAATTGCAGCCGTGAATTCACAATATAACCCTCATTCGATGTAGGCAAGGCCATGTCGCATCCATTGGGTTTGCTTGCCACTCAATTGGGACTCCAAGTAAGAGACAACAACCCGAGAGCACAATGAAGTTCGGCCTACCGTACTTTTCAGTTACTAGCATAGCCCAGAGGCCACTTCACTCGACGAAGGTACAATAACCATCCAAGTGAATGTAGATGCGACTGAGGACTAAACAAGCAGCAAACGTATCAATTTTGCGCAGAATATTTTTACTGCAGCATAGAAAAGTAGTGGAATGGGACAGAGGGAGTGCGGCGGAGGGGATAGATGCTAAAAGCGCAGTCCAATATAACTGCTGGACAGGCGGATTTGCTATTATTGGAAGCAGCAATATAAAGGTGCGTGGATCGTGCTTGAGAATGAAGCTGACGTGGACTGCTAGTCGGGAAGGGTCCAGTTGGACTGCCGATCCACGTCCTCACACTCCGCTATCATTCTCTTCCTTCGTACACAGACAAACTTTATTCCAGTACTGAGGTCGCCAAATTCTTTTGAGTAAAATAGTCCAGTGATCTTCAAAAGGAGTGCGCTCTTGACAAAGCTTTCCTTTCTTTGACACTATTCGAAAGTGTCAGATGTGTCTTTCCTATTTTCATTGCGCCTCGGCCTTACATTGTCGACTCGTCATTACTTCGTCTACTAGAATAGTCGACGTTTATTTGGACATACCTGATAGCAAGCGCGGCCCACTCAATATATCAATGAGCGTTTGTGGCACACCAATCACCAAACTTTAATCCTACCACAACTGACAAAACCGGGACTGAGTCGAATGCAGCGCAGTGAAACAGCAACACCCGAGACAGCACATGGTGCGATGACCTTGTCCCCTTCGCCTCCTTTCCTCCTCCTTGGCAGAAAAGAATCAATCTAGGTGAGCAGTGATGGGACTGATGCCCATTTAGAGAGTTCAGTTTCACATCGGAGAGGTGTAATGCCGGTTCGGTGACGAGAAGCATGTTTGCCTAACGCAACTCGTCAGGCTAAGAGGACTACTGCTAAACTGGTGGCGACTCCAAATGGGTAGATATCCATCACCGTTAATGGATGATGCGCTAGCCAACCCGACAACTCCATCTAGCATTGCGATGAGTCTGCCTCCTCACAGCAGTATCAATTTCAATTTTGGGAACCAAGTCGTTAGTTCAGTTCGTACTTAAGTATAAATGTCGTCACTGTATGACCTACAAATAGATCTAGGTCGGTTTCGTGGCAAACGATAGCATTGTGAACCCAAAGATATCCATTTTAAGGACAGATTTCAGGGTAAAACTTTGTCACCGTATGGCCCTCCATGTTAATTTAGCTCGCTTTCAAGGTCTAATCACGTCTTTTTTGGGTCGCAGCAAAGCAATAATGTTAACATCGAGAGATCCGGCTGGCCTCCACCACCCACTCTTTCCCCATGCCTCGCCAATCACAGTCATCTTTCCCATCTCCGATACATAAGTCATGTGTTGACGATCCTAACAGCGCGCTAATGCCGCCCACCATTGAGGACACTGTGGTAACAACGATGGTAAGGCAATTCAATACAAGCCCATGCATTACTTTAAAGTAGCCTTCCTTCATGTTTGATGCTAAAATATGACAAATTTAACTCACAATGCGCAAGTCCGCTAAACCCAAGTCCCAAACCACAATCCACGAAAGCTGCACCCCTGCAAGACCACATCACATTTAATCATTGGACGTCACTGTTCAGAACAGTCTCCACCACGTTTACCTCAGCCTCATTGCTACACTCTACTCTACTCTTCCTCTTCTTTACTCTTCACACTGTACTTTGTTTCCTCTGCTTTTCTTTTAAGCACAGAGTAGCCATGAGCCACAGAAGAGATAATCAACCTAACACCAAAGGAATCCCTGGCCACCTGCATCTAAGATCGAGGAAGGCAAGGACTGCAAAAATCAAACCACTCACATTATCATTCGCATTGTCTCTAGGAGGGCCGCAGATCATCACATCATCAGGGTAAATAGTAATCAGCCACTCAACCATTGGAAGAAACCAAACAAGAGAAAAGAGGAGAAGTGATGCGTTACAATTTCATCCACCCAACTTTCAAAGCATCTCCGTACAATTAATGTCATCAAAAAACCTCAGATCCCGAGATTTGAAGAGACTCAGTATTTAGCGATGATAATAGCGAACGATTGCCTCGGGTGCCAGCTCTCCATCAAATTTGGCAGTCCTCAACACGCGAATCGGTAAGCCAAACTCCGTGTCTAAAGAGGTCGACCACGAGCTGAATACCGAGCTAGTAAAATAGTAAGGGATGTCTTCCTTCTATTTGCCGTCTATTGTGGGCTACAGGGCCGTAAATGCGCTTCCTAGAGCAGGTGTCTACCAGTTCTGATCTTCGGTTGTAGTGACTGCTATGGCTTGAAGCCTACGCGTTTTGCGTGTGGAGATGTGGAATGGAAGCTTGATTGTATTTTTCTTATTCAAATGATGGAAAAATTGATTGCTGAAGAGGAACTGCATTTTCAATCCGACGTGGACATTATTCCGGGTCCTTTTGCAAAGAACAAAACATACAAGCCGTTTCGCTCCCACCGACCTGTTGTTCGGAATAATGACTACGTCATATTTTAAAGTGCATTTCTTCTTCAGCATTCAACTCATCCATCATTTAAACAGGATAAGTACATTTAAAGCTCCATCGTGCATCTCACACGAAGAATGCATTGGTTTTAGGCCAAAAAACTGCTGCATAGATACTCCAGGAAGTTCATAAACGACACCCATCGAGAATAATCTGCATTACAATCTCCCCATAGCAAGCACATTAATGGCCTTGTTACCCACAATAGGCGGCTCATGGTGAAAAGAATTTCCTTTTGATTCTATTATCTCCGGATTCAATTTGCGACCGCTCCATCGCCACTCTTGTTTATGGCTTGGAAAAAAGACATAGAGGATTTAACAATTTCCCAACAGACAAATTAGGATATTTTGGGTCCTGGTCAATTCACCTGCTTTGTTGCGACCTTGCGTCCTCTTCTTCCGTTTATCCAGAACAACTTGCAATTTTGGTTTAATGCCAAGATCCCCAGCATGTATTCCAAGGATCTTAACCACGTTTTAGCAATGCAAGGAAACGAAGGGCCCTACTCAGTAGCACCAATCTGATTTGACTACGATGTGATGCAGTACAAACGAGTGGCAGTAGATAAGTCATTTCTAGCACTCTTTAGCTAGTTTTCTGTTGAGAATCACTTGTTATGCCTGCCCATCATTCTAATTCATTACTAATTACTACATTAACTCTCATCTGTTAAATGCTTACATTCATGTATCGATGAAAGCAAAGCATGCGAAGGTACCTCACCTCCTTCCAGTGTGAAACCGCCATGCATGAATGAGGTTGCCAGCAATATGAAGCAGAGCAAAAGAGACATCTTTCCTCCAAAAGAAAACAGAACTTGTATCTACAACTCACACGTGTGCTTATAAGTATGCAGTGAAGGGATGCGAGCCAATGAAAAGGCCTACTCTTGACCTTCGGAGCAAATGGCACACTCACATCCACACAGTGGAAGCACACACGGCATCGGATCGTTTGATCGATTGTGATGGGCTTCTCTGGTGCAAACCGATTGCTAGCGATAATTAACGTTATTCTTCAAACTCTTTTGGCAGTTTCTGCCTTTGTGTTAGCGCAAGCGGTGATATTGTGAGTGGGGTATTTGCCCGCACTTACAAAGGAGTTCTCTCAAGCTCTGGGTCTGCAAAAGCAAATGGGGATGCGGTGGTGAAGTGCATTAATGCTGATCTCCCAGCTGTGGTGTCTGTAGGATTCGACGCAGAGGATTTGACGTGTCTTACAGAAGTGGTTAGACTTCTTCCTTAAGGATACTCCCTCCCACTCTGCATGCAGAAGTCTACATGTCTTTCATGGCATCTTCAAATCTTGCACATCTGCCAACTTGCCGCTATGGGTAATGTGGCGTCCATGACTGCCTTATTAAGCTCTCCTGTTTCATTTTGTGTAGTCAAGTGCATGACAGAATGTAGTAGTCACTAATTCAAAGAAAAGTAGGTGGTAGTGGTTAGTGGGTGCTGTTCGAGGCGCATTTCGAAATTGTCCATGAATTTGATCGATTTATCAGCATTTGATGAAACATAATCTGTAGAATAACTTTATGCACAGCATCGCAGACATCGCCACAACTCTCTCGTGGGTCAAGTATATTCACCAGTCCTCCAAACCTTTAGTCAAGTGTCTCCATCAACAAAGTTGGCAATGAAGTGCGTCAAGTGAAAGTATAGAAGTAACCAAATGGTAGGGCCTCCTCCCTTGCCATCAACCATGGGGTTGGTGGATGTCATGGCATGTGCACCGTGTGAGAGTCGACTGCTTTTACTTTCGCATTCCAAAAAGTACCTAAATATATGCAAGACTAATGAGATGTGAATCCATGTGTGCTTTTGTTTTTACTAGCAGTGAGGTAGATTGTCGAATGCTACACTTCAATTCGCCAAGCACTGTGCATTCATCTACCACCTTAAATCACCTTTGCCGGCCCATAGAGTAATGCAAATTAGAGGAAGGCACATCGTCTCATAGTAATCCGGTGCCTCGTTTTTCTATCTGCTGACCTACGCAAATGGTTCTGCCTTTAAAGACTAAGCCTTCGCCTCAAGGCATTTCCTCGTCATCAAGCTAATTGCTACTTAGGCCTTCTGTACAGTAGTGAGCAAAATGCTCCAACTGCGAAGCTCTACTGCACCGCCCACAACATCCACAGGTAACATGTGGTCAGGTGTGCAACATTCGGCTAAATGCTGTGTCCACCATCAGACTGGATCCTTCTTCTGATAGACAATGATCCGGAATGTCAAGTGGATTAATCAGAAATGGGTAAGTGAAGAGTATGCACTGTCTTGCTGCTGTCGTATTCTGCGCTTAGCACATGTGCACGTGGAGGTCGTGGTAAAAGACAAACATGGTGAAAAGGAGGCAAGGTGGAAGAGGGACACGTGTGCTTGGAATGCATAGGAGAAGATAAAGAGGCTTGTAGAGAAGACAAGGTATCACGGCCCAGCATGAGGTCAGTAGTGTTAACCATATGTGGTAGTCATCCGCTTCTCTTCGGTATCCTACAGGTCCGCCCCTAACACATCCAGCAATTGTCGCGGCGATGAGTGCACAGACGTCGTGCAGACCCGTCATTTTCACTCTGTCTTGACAAAGGTTTGTGACGAAGCGCCAGTAGTCGCGTGGGCGAAAGAACAAACATAGTCGATGGTGAGAGGTTGCTGTGGATGATGAAATACTGGAGGCAAGTTTCTGGCGCATGCATTGATTGTAATGAGAAGTAGATGAGAAATGTGGAAATAGAGCAAAAAATGAATTCATGATGGCAGGAGTGAATGGAAGACATTTAGATGGATGAAGGAATGAAGGAAGAAATTGGTGGATTAATGTGTGTAAATAAGATGTATGCTATGTTGAATGGAATAAGGGAAAGATGGAGGCAAGAGAGAAGAAAGGGAAGGATCCAGGTGAATAACGCATAAATGGCCTGATTTTCCTCGTCCATATACTGTGAATGTCCCATTTGCTTCACAGGCACTCGTAGCCTCGAGAGGTCAAGCAACTCCGTTCGACACACTTCCTCATCTAGCCGGTTCCCCGTGCAGTGACTTCCTTCCCTACTTGGCCAATTCACTGCACCGTGTGCCAGTTTGGTTGAATTGGTGGATTTTAGCGGCTAACTAAATGCACGTTTGCTCCTTAGAGGACGAGTTGGTGAGCTAATATTCCAAGCAGGGAGAGGACGACAGCATAACAGATGACCTTGTCACCGACCGCGTGCGAGTAAACAAGACGGGTGCGTACGGGGTTTTTTGCGTGTGTACGTGAGAGCTGACTGAATAATGGAGACTGGCACGCTTGGGGAATTCGATTGGGCTTAAACGTAATGCGACTACTTGTCTACCTGCCAGTGACAACAATCAGTCGTAGTTTAGGAGGGCGGGCGAGTCAGGTGAGAGGCCTAAAAGAAAATTCATCCAAAACTTTGCAAAGAAAACGCATCTTTAATAGTGACACACTCTACTGAAACTAGGTTCTTTCCGTAGTGAAGAGATTGGGTGCGATAAGCCATCATTATCACGATTTAATCTCTAGCACTATCGGGCCGACAATTTGTCTCGTGATGTAGGTCGGCTGTGGGACCCATTGTCATCGGTTAATGCAGTACACCTTAGCCTCCTCCCCCTTGTCAGATCATAAGGGGCAGGTAGTGTTCAATAACTTACCATGACCACATCTGTGGCAGAAATTCTCCTTTCGCCATCATTTCCTTCATCCCTTTCCGCATGCTTTGACAACAATGAATAGCAAGAAGGTCAATCCCATGACTGGATAATGAAGGCTTAGTGGATAAAGCCGTTTCATGCATTACGACTTGCCTTTTGAACACGAATTTTTTGATCGAACGGCTTAAATAGAGCCACTGACATCTGTCGCCTTCATCGGTCTTCAAAGCGCGCAACTGAAGTTATCAAGTAGGCACTGCGTGACGAGTTCCGATTTTTGCATACTTAGCTTTTGAATGCTTTTGTCGGTATCTTCATCTACTGTTTGCGCTATTAACCACCAATGATTACGAAATGGGCAACATTTTTGAGCATATCTAATTTTACTATGCAGTGATGGGAACCAGTCGGAATTTTTGCCCAACTAGACCAACGTCACCTGACATGAATAGGAAAGCACATTTTATGTATCTCGAATACCAGCACATAAAGCGTTGGTAACCAGATTTATGGATGTTTGTGTACTGAGTTATTTCTTTAACACTCTCGTTCCAAGTTGGCTAATACCTATGAGACACAAATTGGAATGATCAAGATGGTTAGCTCTTTGGTGATGGAATAATTCTTACTACCCATTAAGACCATGGTTGTAGTTTGTAAGAGAAAAATCTGATTTGGTTTTCCAGTGGATCTCGTTCTTCTTTTCTGCATGCCTTCCCGCATATGAATACCACACGGAGGGCTAGAGCACAGGCACAATTCTTCGACCAGTTGAACCATCAGCACAACCATTACGTCGTCATTGGTACTGAGTGTGAGCAAGTTCGCCGAATTCGCATACCTGCATGGAACCCACTCACTGATATTCACACAGAGGTTTCATTATACCCTTCAGATCAGGCGTGTTTCCTACACTGAAGGGTGTATCACAGGAACTCCTACTGCTGTGTGGGGCTACACACCACCATGGTGAGCCTGCCCAAAGTCCTTGACGCTAGTTGAAACCTTCGCAAGCAAACGAAACGACTTGTTCGCTGTCAACCCTGCCACTGTAATCAACACTCTTGATCATCAGTGTCCCAACTGACATCGCTCATGACACGCAAAGGAGATATTGGGTGTGGTGGAAGAAAGGCTTGTCATTTATGCTCTCTCCGCATATCCCCGCTACAACGAAATAGCACTGCAAGTGCCTTGCTCTACACCGCCCGACTGCTCGCTTTGCATTCAAAGTGACTCTAATGGAAGACTGCAGGTGTGTCTTTCTCGTGTCATTTGCTACTACTCTCTGACGCTTCGAGCCTAATTTCAGGCACCACTGACCCACAGGTAAGTTGACATACACACATTGATCTACCGGGTCATCGCTTTTGGTATGTAAACCTGAAATTAAGACTGGATGGTGGATCGCTAGCATTGGGGCCACTCACCCGCAATGGAAACCCAGACCATTGCATCTGCCTCTGCTATTCAGCCAGATAAAACTTGCCCATTCTTCTGTCTTGCCTTCGAAACTCTATGGATTGTATCCACTATTTTTTGTTTTAGTTACGATCTAATCTTTGCCTAAAACCCATTTTTATGCATCTAAGCGTCTGTAACGTGTGAGTGGCATTGAGGGCCTTCCTTGAAGATGGGAGAAGACATAACACCAGGGCAGATTATTCGTATTTAGCAAACAGAAAGGGGTTGGTGCTGCTAGGGGGGCTCAGAATCCGGCCCACCCGACACAGGCAATGTGACCATCCCAAGTGACCGTAACTGAAACCAACAGCTTAACAAAAAATGCATTACAGTGCATAAAATGGACTGCAGGCACGTTTGCTAAGGCCAAGACACCACGCAGTTTTGCCTGAAGGTGGGCCAGTAAAACATTTCTTTGGACTCAACCAAAACTGGTTAATCAGTCAAGTAGGAATCATTTTCGTAAAGCGACATCACCAGGCGATTGATTCAATGACTCTTTTATCATCATCATCATCCAACTTGAGCACCAAGATGCATAAATGCAAATTGGCCACCGTGTCAGTGAGTAGAATAAAATTGTTTGGAAGCAGAAAGAAAGTTTGAAAAGTCTGGCTGTAGTCACAATGTCGAAGAATCAATCATAAATTAAAGGCTTCCGATGTTGATCTGGACGCCGAATTAGACTACTCTAGTGTCTGCAGTTTTTCGGATGCAGACCTTACTTGTAAACTGACGGTTGAGAAAGCAATTTTTTGAGGTTGTCATGAATTCCCTTCCACTCCTTCAACACAAATGCTCTCCACTTTGTAACGTGACAGCTTCTGAATAATGTAGTGAGCAACTGTCGATTGTATTTTAACGAATTGAAAGGACCAACCTCAGAGTGAAATTTTGTGCGGAGTGTGACGCCACCAGAAACGATGTTGTGGAATCCTTCTCTTCGCTCTCTAGGGGGATTTTAATGGTTTTGCAAGCCCGCCTTGTAAGGGCATTCCTTCCGCCTGAGAGTTGTTGCACCCGACTCTTCCCTACTTTTGACGACTTTATGAGACAAGTGAGGAAGGCGACCCCGTACAAAGTGAATCAGATGATTACAAAGAGGTCGTAGGCAGTGGGTTTCATTTTATCGCCACTCCGAATTGTTCGAGTAAGTATGCTGTCGACAACAAATTATGAAGTAGCCACAGTAATGCATTCAAGACGGTGGCATTATGAAGGCAGGTGAATTGAACTTTACTGGTTGACGATGAGTGATGCGTGGTAGGTTTCAATCGTTAATTACGTTGCAACAACCCTCCTTTTGGCTGAGAGCAGCAATAATAAAGTGAAGTAAACAGTTGCTATTGAATGGATCGACTTTGAAATCTTGCTGGCTGAACACACTGCCCTTTTGCCTAGCCTATCGATGAAGCTAAAAGAGTTGTCAGGACAGGTTCCTCGCAGAGTTCATTTTCCCACTGGCTCAGCAAACGTGAGTCACGTGAGAGAGAGGACCGTGGCCGATTGTGGCAGAAGATTGCTGTGGCAATCACAGACTGGAGGAAAATGACTGGCAAATGAATTGGGTGTGAGGCGAAATGGCCAGTGTCAGAGGGATATAACTGCACAACAAGTCGTACCATGATTGGAGAAGTGGATGTAAATCATTTGAATTGGGAAGAGGAGTTGGAAGCAATTGGTGGCTTGATGCATGGGAATAGAATGAATGACAAGTTGAATGGAGCGTTGGGTGGGTGTAGGATGAAAGAGAGGAATGTGAGGAGAGAGGGATTGCGAAGGAAGGTTGACTGATGGGCGTATGCTGGAATGGCAGAAGGATATAAGAGAGGATGGAGGCAGGAATAGAAGAATGGATGGACGGGGACGGTGATGGATGAAGAGGTAGATTGGTGAGTGGATTTCTGAGTGGGTAGGTGCTAAATTCATGTCTTCTGGGCAGTGTGAAGAGAGGCAGACAGGCAGTCACCGCGAATTTAATAAAAATGTGCCCATCAAATGCTAATGTGCTTACAATGGGGCTATTCATTATCTCATCATCAATGATGTGTTTTCCGGCAATTTTAGAGTCTTTCTTGACAGAGCAGACAACGCATGCCCGTAACGCTGTACCGAAAAATGCTTTAGAAAGGAATTCCTAATTTATCCTTGCAATGCAACATCCTGATTTCCTTGATCATCGCGTAATCGGGGGCAGCTGACATCGCTTCAAAATATCACTTCAACACTTATGTTCTTGAAATGTACTTTGTAGGCGAGAAGCGGGAGGACAATTAAAAAGTTGGTTGTAACGAACGCGGTTGCTCGCCGGAGTGCGAGATATCCTCGTCTTAACTGCTTCGTCTTCGCTACCACACATCATCCGTGTACTTATAATAAAGACGTCAACAAACGTTCAACCTTCCCATAGCGGAGGTTATGAAGAGGAAGAGGAGGAAGAGGACTTGCCTGCAAACAGATTCTAACAAAGACTGCACTGTATCCCTCCCTTCTTAACTCCACTCCCTTTGCTCCTACCTAAAGTCGAAAATGGAAGCAATCTCGCTACATTCAGTCTTGTGATGCAGCTGCGTAGGAGGATCTGTGTGACTGAAAGGGAGAAAGTAGTGCAAGGATGGATCCAAGAAAACAGTCTCTGGCACCTCCGCAGTTATCGCACTCCAGCTCCTGAATAGGCCAGTGCTCTCAAGTTTTGAGGAAAATGGAAAAGTCAACGTCTTTGTCCATGTTGAATGGGCTGTTCAGAAATGCATAATGGGTAACCTTTCGATAAAGACCACAGCAGCACTTCCACTTGCGTCCTCAGAACCCTTTTCCATTTCTATTCAAGTTTAATCATTTAAGTGGACAATTTTGAAGACGGGCATGATGAAGTAAAATAACCTCTTACAACTAGTTGATGCCCCTCCTAACCTATCCTTTGATAAAGCAGCAGACAGTGAGTTAAAGAAACGTGATGTACGCAATGGCAGAAATGCAAATGTGCTTATCAAATCACCTGTAAAGGTGAGGTCCCAGGCATTGTAGGGATGGGTCCAACGCTTTCCATAGAATGAGTTTAAGACGATCTGACTATACGTGATCGAGATCGAATGAAAAAGACTTCGCAAAATGAACATTTCTTTTAATGAATGCATAACTATATCAAACCGGTTAAAGGGCCAAACTCAAGGTGACAGGCTTAGAATTCATCAGGACATTTTCGAAATCGCATCAGTTAAGTAATAGCATCAACCGTGTTTATTTGTCTAGGTGTGTTTAATTTTGCTCCGAATTCACAAAATATTTTGCATCCACTTTATTGTTGCGACTCCAATTGTCAACGTGATGAGGAATGAGCTTCACATTCATGTGAATGGACAATCAAGTAGTTGTGATGAGGAATGTGGAAATCGCTTTTCGTAGAACTGCATCACTCAGAGAGAATCAAAACATTGAAATATGAAAGCGCTCATCCAGGTAAATTTGCAACCTCGTTAAGCAGCAAAACCAGCTGAAGAAGGCCGAGTCACAATGCTGGGCAGCATTAGTAAAGGAGACGGCTTTGGAGGGAAGTGAGTGAACGTCCTTCTTCCCTACCATATATGAGCAGCGAAGTTCATCTTATCCTCTTCATCGATGCTACTCTCAGCACCATTATTGCCATCATTCCACTCACGCAAGCCGCACACACTACCTTTTGTTTCCGCATTTTTAATCATTCAATCTTCCTCTTCCCCCCTTGCCACCTCCACGTTTGCTATCTGTTAATAAAGCCACATAAATATGAGCCAACGATAAATTCTATCAAATGTAACTGTTGTTATAAATAGGCGGTGTCACGAAGTAGTCCAAATTACCCACCCAAAACTAACAGCCAATTCTACCATCTCTGGAGCAAAAGTCGTTTCGCGTAATGAGGGTAGTCGCCACTGAGAACTGCCTCATCTGCAACGCACAACTCCGCGCCTTGTCAATAACCATCCCCTTCGACAAGAAACGACCCCACAAAGGTGCTCTGCTGGATGGATAGAAGGATGAGGACTGCGAACCAATGGAAGAAAGAAAATCGCCTGACGGAATGCTTAGTGGCAACCAGTAGGGCTTGGCGCTCAAAAGAAGGAGGGAGAGGAGGAGGCTATGCAATACTTATGTTCCTTGAAACGAATCCATTTGGCGAGAGGTGAGAAAATAACTTGAGCCTAGTAGTAGGAAAGGTTGGTATCTGCGACGCTAGAAGAACCAGTATAAATTAAAACTGCCATTATTCCCTTCTACATGAGATACTAACCATATCCTATAACATTGGCTGCACTCGCGTCGGATTTAGCACCGAAGGCGAGGAGGCAGATGGCGATGCTACGGTTTATGCAAACTTGTCTGTAAAGATGCTCTTAACATAGCACTCGATTGGAGCAAAATATTAAAAAATTTAATCTAGCATTGGAGTTGACATTGTGAGCCCTGCGTTTTCGTCTACATTGCAGACGAGATTATAGATGAAAACTGCAAAAAGTGAATTTTCTGAACAGCATTACCCTTCATTCGGTAAATTCATGGAGTAAAAAGCAGCTATTTCAGGCAGGTTGTTGAATTATTGAGTGAGAGTTGACCTTAGGACGAATAAGCTACGCATAATTATGCAGATTCAATATTGTTTTAATAGACATTTGGCTTCAAATCAATCGCTTCGCCTGCAGGCTATTTAGGCTGAAGCGCGAGGCTGTCTGGAGGACTGAGTTGCCCTCTGCATCTGGGCGTTATAAGCTGAAGTGGAGGAAGAGTAGCGTACGTATCTCTTATTATTTTAAAAATCGGCTTAAGACTAGGCAAGGCAACCGAGTTTTACGATGTCTTTGTCGTTTGCGTTATTCGATCATTTCTTAGGACGCAGAACAAGAAGCGATTTGCTAAGACGTGGTTAAGATCCTTGAATCCTGGGATATTGGCACCAAACCAAAATTGCAAGTTGTTCTGGATAAACGGAAGAAGAGAATTCGAATTCGCAACAAAGCTGGTGAATTGATCAGGACCCAAAATATCCTAATTTGTCTGTTGGGAAATTGTTAAGTCCTCTATGACTTCTTTCCAAGCCATAAACAATAGTGGCGGTGAAGCGGTCGCAAATTGAATCCAAAGATAATGGAATCAAAAGGGAATTCTTCTCTCCATGAGCCGCCTATTGTGGGTAACAAGGCCGTCAATGCGCTATCTGCATATGAGTAGACTAAGAGTAGAAGCAAAAGTGGAGGCAGACAGACCTGGACCCATCCCTTTAAGTTCCACTAGTTCTACCATCCCGCTGAAACCAATGGGCGATGAGTGAACGCACTGTGACGGCAAATGTTGTCGGCCGCGGAGATGGCAAGACCGTCCATCTTCAGTATGGTCTCGAAACCACTGAAATTTCCTTTATTGGTCCCAGGATTGCGTTTCGATAAGACTATTTCCCAAAGTTCTACGTGGTACGTTGCCTCAACGCCAGTGCTTGCACGCCTGTAACAGTGGATATTTGGTACTTGAGTAAATGCGATTACTCGAAAATAAAGTGATACTTCATTCACACATTTGTTTTTGCACTATATTTTTGTCTATCCGCTCCATTTGTGTTAGCTTCTATGACTCACAAGTGTTTGACGCTTCGGTGCCAATTATAATGGGAAGATCTAGTTGTCTTCTCTTGAGGCTCTTGGTGGGGCCTATTTTGCAAAGCTCAAAACAACTCAAAGGTAAATTCTTAGGAAATCTCTACACCATAAACATGAGCATTTCGAACTGCATGGACCTTGAAACCAATAAGAGATGCAAAGAGAGGGGAACAGTAGGCCTAACTCCCATTTTTCAGCTGGGTATATACTAAGAAACGTTGCTATCCTTGTCGAATTAACCAATTAAATAAGTACTCCTTTTCGCTGTGCTGATCAGAGCACTGGAAGGTCGGTAACTTACCGATCGCCAGCGCGAACCCTTTACGCACAATGGAAGATGCGAACAAGGAAAGGCAGAGTTGGGGCCACATCTTCAATCCGAAAACAAGTTGTGTACAATAAACTTACACGGACGTTGCAAGTTCATGTTAGCCTATGAAATGACCTGTTCTTGACCTACAAAGCAAATTTTGTATCTATGCATGCAGTGAAAGCACGTACTAGTGAATCGCGTAACCACTTGTGCTGGGGACGCTGGCGAGGTCACCGGCAACTATAAAACATTGCTTTCTTTCAAACTTTCTGGGCACTTTTACTTTTGCTGTGCCATTTGCAGAATATCCCAGCACCCGTACTCAGGCACAGTGTCTCCAAACTAGCTGACGACTATGTTAGTTGGTCGAGAGTAGATGTACTTAGCTATGCTCCTGGAGTGACTAAGAGTCAGGACCCAGTGCACACCCAGAGTGTCTCCACATCCATTATCGAGGCAGTGGAGGCTGGTTACCACTTCTATCCATCGGTTCATCTGCCATCAGGCCTTCGCCTGGCAGGTCGATCGAATCGAGACTGGTTTGCAACGAATACAGCATATGGCAACACAGACAATGCCGCATTATACCTTCAACTTTTACACTCCTCTCTATTGTGATGCGTAGGCCGTGCTTGCATAGGGCAAGCAAACTCGGTAAACTTACATAACTCTTTGATGGAAGTCACCTCTAGTAGCAACTTCTTGTTAATAGGCAGCATCGCTCTTCTTGAACCAGGCTTTGTTAAACTGAATAGCACAAACATACTTGTGGATCATTACATCACATCCAGCTAAATCACTGCTATATCTTAGAGGCAACAGGCTCTATGTCGAGTCGCCGAATTTTATATTTAAAAAATACCCCTTATAAATTTTCTATCGAAGGTTTAATGCAAAATTAATCAGTCCCCATGTTGATATCCCATAACTTGAGTTGCCAATTATTCTCAATAGGCAGTGCCTTTGCGCTCGGTTGGTCTTATCCTCCTGCGACTTACATTAAGCTAACAGCTGACAGCTAGTGGACTCAAGGACGTTAGCTAGACTGTAGGAGGGTAGGGACTGTGTAAGCATGCGCGTAGGTCCGAGCTTCAGCTTAGAACTGAGCCTGAGTCAAGCGTGAGCCTCCGCAGGCATCAATGAATCGCGAATAAAAGGGAGAGCTTTTGTGAAGGTGGGTGCAACAAATACTTAATGGCTCTCTGCCATTTGTTTTTCTTCTTGTTTCCTTCTTTCTCTTAACAATCATTAGCTTTATCACCTGCAGGAATTATGCTGTGCAAACGCAGTCCTCCCTAACAAGGCTACTACAACCCGCTTACCACAGATGGACTTAGGAGGTCTACCTGCAACTTGAAGGGCAAAAGGTAATGGTTATATAAATTTTACAATCCAGATGTTTTCTTAAGAACAACCATTGCAACCGCAGAATCCGCCTTTAACATTGCTGCTTGTAGTTTCATAAATGTCTGCACGATGCTCAGTTCGAGAGACATAAACCGAGCTTCATATGACTTGAAATGAAGGGATGTCCTCAAATTACTGCTGGATCCTGTTTCAGCACCTCCTCAATTCATAATTGCAGTGTTCTCTTAATCACTTGGTCGTCAAGGTTGCACCGGGTGCCACAATGCGCTTGATTGGGGTCGTTTTAACTAACCCACCAATCACATATTCGTGAATGGGATAAGACTTTTAGGTTCTACACATTGTTTACATCTGACTGATTAACTGACCGATCAGCCAGTAAATGGGCCGACGTCCTAGACAAAAGAGATGGCCCCGTAAGAGTGAACAATCTATCCATTAAATTCGAAGCAGGTTCTTTTTACTGCAGATCGAGGCAGCACCAGGCGGACTTGAGGTACTGGTGATACGACTAATGACCACAACCTTCATTTACTAAGCCCTTTCTTAATCGTCGGCCTATGCATTCTATCAATGCTCTGTGAACTTAATTAAAACCAACTGAATTTTCCCTTAATGGACACACACCTCTACTTTGATTACTGTCTCCAAATGCTCCGATATTTGGCTCATTTCTCCCTCCCGCTTCGTAGGCAGCCACTTCACTCTTCTGGCAGCCGGATGGTATTATTTATAATATATGCATCACCAGTAAGCGCATTCATTTAACATTCAGCTGACTCTTAGGACTCCGATCACCTTGGAGGAGCTGTGTGTCTGTGAGTTGGCGCAAAAAATGACCTGAGCGATGGTAGACTTGGAATGGTCTTGGAGACATTGGCAGGTTGACAGCGACGGCGAATCAAATAAAGTGTCATCATGAACTTATTCGCCATCGTATGAGAAAAATGAATTTCTAATGTCTTTTTCTTCAAGTAACTTGATCATTGACTGCTAATGAAGAGGATAAATGAGTTATGCAAGTCTGTTGGGTGCATTTGGAGGCTACTTTTGAATTAGCGTGTCCATTTCTCTTGGTTGGCAAAGTATTAGCTCACTAATTGCAAGAAGTTTGATTACTATAAGCAAGCGCTTACATACGTTTCAGAGAAGGAGAAGGGGTTAGAAAAGTTCTATTGGCGAAGTTCAAAGAAACCATGATTAGAATAGATGATGCTACACAGGGGCGCATTTAGTCTCTAGTTTGCACAACGTAGACCTTTTACACGGGTATACGTAATGAACGCCTTCATGTAAGCATCTCTGCAACAAGCGTTCTCGGGGGAATCATGACCACGGGTAGTGTCACCTCAAGAGCTGTTTCCGAAGGCCATTTCCCATCCTCCTGTCAAGGTTGTCACTGATCATTCCAGCCACAGCATACGCCCTTCTTGCATCACGTCAAGGCTTCCTGTTAAGATGCAAGACTCAGTTAGGCTTGCATTCGTATTCCGCTGCCACCATTACACTTCGCAAGTCTTCATTGAAGCCAAATGTGGCTATCATGCAGGGCAGAGCATGTACTACCCAAGTAAAGAAGCTTTTAAAGTCGTCAGCAAGGCCTGCAGTCAATGCTGGCTAGCATAAGCACAAAAGCGCAGACTTCAGTACCCGCGTAAGCAAGTCGAAGAGTTGAAAGGCAAATCCGAGTGTCACACTTACGCACAGTTAAAGCAAGCAATTGAATAGCAGTTAGCGCAGACTTACTCACCACTTGTGCATTCCAGCCAATCTCGTGGTCTCTTCCAGGTTACCCGAGGCCGTTCAAAGCGCGCCAGGTTTGCATTCTTCTATTCATTCACACACACACACACACACACACGCACACACACATCTCGTGTTAAGCGTAAACAACACCACCGCGCTTTTGCAACGCAATACCTAAGCAGAATTATTTCCTATCCACGGATTCGACGTCTTCCGTGAACAAGGCAAGCTTACTGACCTACGATCTACTGTGCGGTGACGAACATAAGTTTTATGCTTCGTTTTCTATAAAGGGATGGGAAAAATGTTGAGGCACATTGACTGGTTCTAGCAGCCAGATTCCCACTCTTTCTAAAGTCACTGACCACTGAACAGGATAGAATGGCAATACAATGGAAACGGTTTTCTGCAGAGTACGTGCATATCACTTCCTTCATTAATCTTCTTTCAGTGTTGCCGAAGCTACCATTAACTATGCATGCACGAGCAGACTTGCAATCTCTACAGAAAATGCTACACCATTGCATCTACTTACACATAATCTCGGCTCTGAAAAGATCGTTTCCTGGTGTGTGGAGTTTCTAAGAACGAGGCGGCATAAAAGCGCATGAAAGTGTTGCTTACGTTCAACACGAGTTGTGTGTGTAAATGAATGCGAAAGTGGTGCACGTCGAGCGGCCTCAGGTAACCTTGAAGAATTAAAGAGATTGGCTGGAATGCACATGTGGTAATCCTGCACTAACTGGTATTCAATTGTGCGCAAGTCCAAATGATCCTTGCTTCTTACCGGTGATGCAGGAAGAGAATATGCTGCAGTTGGGATGATCCATGACGACCTTAGCAGAAGGATTGGAAATGACCTTTGGAAACTGCTCCTGAGGTGGCACTACCCGTGGTGGTGATTCATCCGAAAATGCTTGTTGCAGAGATGCTCGCGATACCTGCGTGGAGGTGTTCATTTGGAGGACCCGTGATACCTGCTTAAGTTCTGTAAACTAATGCTTTGAAGTGCTTTTTTTGGAAACCACCTTTCTTAGCCACGATATAACCAGCTCCTTCTCTCTAACACCCACCTCATAAATTTTTTGCCATTTCTTCGGCTCTTTGCCGAGCCGGAGAATCGGACTTGTCGGTGTCAACTCAACCTATGCAATCAGTCTACGACTTGGAATTATTTATTCATGATCCTTACCAGCTCTTAATGCGCAATTCACTTGGAACAAAGGACATCAGGTATTCTTTCGTCGCATAGATCGCCCATTAGTCCAGACTGACACCATTTTTACCATTCGCCTAATGCATGACTGCACTAATTTACAAATCTTCCCCACATACTGCGCATCGCAAGTGTGAAGAGATATTGAGTTGTTAAGAAATACTTTGTGTGTGCCGGACGTGGGATGGCTTAGCATCTTGTGCCGGTCTGATGGGTTTCTTTCACCAGCGAAAGGAACTTTAACCACAATCTTTCATAGTCACGTTTTGTTCCTTTGTTTATCTGGGGTAAATAAAAGCATAGTTAAGGTCGAACAAAATGAATGAAAGCATAAGTGGGTGAATGATTGATGAATGAACAATTACCATGGCAACGTGAGAAAAAGAATGCGCATTCAAGAAATCAAATTAATAATAAGAGAGATTTAAAAAAATGAGCTAAATTCTGCCTGCTTACGAAGAGTTTGGTAAAAGGATTCCTGTAAGCTCATATTATTTCATCATTTTGTTATATTTTTATAGTTTTGAATAGACTTCAAAGCTTTGGCAGTCTTGTAAGTAGACACGTATACAATAGATTCAATGGGCTGGCAAGTCATCTACATTTGGGTTAATCCCTAGTAATCCATTTGCAACTTACTTCCATCTCGGCAAACAAATGCTGTGGAAATACTGTTAGGACAAAAGGAGCAGACTTCCACTCGTCTCAGCGCTACACTTCCTTGTAATCCCACACACCCCAGTCGTCGTGCAACATTTCCATATTCTTGATCCACAGAACATTGACTAACCACGACTTTCAGGAAAGAAAAAATTGCCTGGCAATAACAAAGGATAGCTTTTCTTATAAGGCGGTTTTGCCATAAAGCCTGTTTTGTGCCATGATTAGTAACTAACAAGGTCATTCAGGAGTCATTAATCTTTCGTTACCGGTCCTCGTTCTTGTCGCATACCACCAGTGGTCATCGATGCGAACAATGTCAGGAGTTGCTGTTTCCCATTGTCCCTTTACGCAATGATCCCCTTCGATGTCTTCCTCGCAGCATCTGCGGTGGTAGCCACCTTCGTGGGCTTCGTTCCACTTGCTGCCTGTTTCCCTTCCCTTTACCATCCCCTACAGCTCTGTCTGGAATACTTTCAACAAACGCTCAAAACGTCACGCATGTAGACCTGGAATTATTCTCAAGAATGCGCGCGGCGACTACCTCACCGTGTAATGACCCTCGTCAACAATTGAGGTTGGATTCAAAATCAAATTGAGTCGAAGAAACGCAGGCTGACCGAGGGTTACATTGCAAGATCGCCACACCACTGCGGCTACAAAACGGAGCTGAAATTAACAAACAGCTTCTCCCCAGAGATTTAAGGTGCAGCTGATTGACCACTTTGCCACAGATCACAGCAACAACAACAACATTTTATGCTTCGTGGCGAGGGGCGTAGCCACACCAAGTTATCCACCACCAACTTTTGCTTCTGCAAAACCGAATCTAAGCCCCACGGTGAGCACTCATGATACCTACGAGGCTCTGTGCTGCCAGCACATACAAGCTCAGTGTTTTCTAGCGTGTGATTGACCAATCTTCCAGCCATCTCCATCTTCGAGTTAAATGTCTGGCCAAACTACACGATAATCAGTTTTCAATCTAATGTTGATGGAAAATAATGCTCCTGTTAAGAAGCAGCGGTTGCTAATGTCGACTCAGGGAGAACCCAACAAAGAGGCAAAGCGTGTGATGCTAGCCATGATACAGAATTCTTCATGGTTAGGCACCACAAAAGAAGGGATGTGCCACCAAGGCTTGCGAGAGAAATGCAACGACTCTATGTGTGTCGACGGCTAGTCTTTGTTCAACGCGACAGATGCGCACTATCCAAAACGCGCCTTTATGAATGAGTCGTAGAGCATTTTATAGAGAATGGAAGATCAGCCACACCATTTTCAATAAGTTCACCATAGCTCAAATGTTTTATTATTTTAGTTAATTTAAGCTCGTTCTCAGTAAAAAAACTGATGCGCCTATCTAAAAGTTCACCGATCAAATCAACTGATAAGCCTTGCGGAATAGATTCCGAGCTCATTTGCTTAAAATCAAAACGGCAAATATGCGTGACTTTGGTAGTAGAGGTAAGCACTTACTGCAGTCCCTACAAGAACACAGCCGCACTCACGGTGGAAAAAGGAGCGATTTTATGACATCATGGCTCCCACAGAAGATGCAACATTTCGAGGGTTCGCCGTCACTTACACAATCATTGCCATGAGGCTGCGATTCACCACCTCATGGAAAGAGCGCAAGATAAAGCGTACGTTGTCAAATTGAGTGATGAGATTCTTGGCTAGGGAAGTGCAGTGGGTCCTTTCACCTCTCTAACAGCCGCATTGCGCAAAAGGGACGATTTTCTCGACCCTATACAACTGAGGAAAGGAGAGCAAATGCCTTGTCTGGAGGCAAAGAAATTACGTACTTACGAGAAAATGCTCCCAACTTATTAACCAACACAGCCACTTTTGCTTCAGCATTGACTAGCTGCTGCTGGAGTGATGAGATTTGCCCTAAAAGTGAAGTCTAATTCCCAAATAAAGAGACTGAACGGGGTAACACGACGAAAATAATGCATAACCCTGCACTTTTGGCATTTCGGAGTCGAAATTATTTTACATACTTCCTCTTGCCTACACTAAAACGGTTTTTTCAATCAACATGCATTCTAATCAGCCAAAAGATTACTGGGTTACATCCAAATCGGTTGAAGGCATGAGAAGACAATGTTTGGGTCGAATACATACATTCGACAAAATTAAAGCAAGTGGGGTTGCAGGGATTTTAAAAGGACCAGCCTTCCCAGTGGAGATATTATGGGCATCTTGAATGGCTGTAACGGAAACCAAAGGTGAATTTAGCCGCAAAGTATTACTATCACAGTTTAATCAGAAAAATGGCTCAACACCTCCGCCTCCATTTAAGCATATCAAACCACCTATGTGTGAGGCAATAAGCACTTCTATAGCGCCTCAAGCCTTCCCTAAAGACAAAAGAAGGCATGATACAAGGACAGAATACATATATTCGGCAAGCAGAGGGATCAGGGCTACTGGCATGGCCCAAGGGTCAGCCTACCCGGCTAAGACGATAACCCAAACTGACGGTCAAACAAACAAGGAACTACAGCTTCATTGTTCCCCTTTATCCCTTCAATGCTCTATGGCAATCGCATTTTCTTGCAACTGATCTTATAGCCAAGATAAAAACCATCACATTCCTCTTTTATACTAATTATACACAAACAAGATTTATCTTTTGCCAAATCATGCTTTTTCTCCTCTATTCCTTGTTGCATTTCTTTGTTTTTTCGCCTTTCATCTGTTGCATTCTGATTTTCTCCAAATCACCTCGGATTTATTATCACACCATAAATACTCGAATGCTTCCTAATTTTGTTCTACAACAGGAAATCTATTGCTGTGCTCTAGCAATACCGATCCCCCACTACATCACAATGCGATCACATCAAGAGCAGCCGCGCAGCACCCCAAACAACTCCGACTTCGACGCTGGCCACCTGCAAATTATTAAACTTTAGTCAAATAACAGCCTCAAGCCTACCCTCGAACATACAGTCAACTCCACCCACAAATCCAAAACATCTCTTCCCCTTCCCTCCCCTCCTCATATGTCGTAGATGCGACAATGCCATCCACACACAACCACCAAGGCATCGGGACAGTGGAGGTGGCGCTCTATTTCCCCTTTCAAACAGACAGATACCAACAGACTTCTCACGTCCACTTGATACCATTGGAGGTGCAGTCTACCGCTGGCTTCCGTCAACCAATGACACCAGAAATTCAAGTTGCCTTGTCGAATATCAATAGCCATAACTCACAGGTGCATTGCCATCAGTCTGCGAAAAATTCAAAGCCTGTTCAATTCCACCAACCTTTTGGCAGCCAAAATGGCAGATCAGTAGATGTTTCATCATCTCTGCAGCCCCATACAATCCACGATAAGGAAATGAAAGCGCCGCAACCATACACACCCGTTAAATCCACCTCATGTTTACCAAAACGCCACGCATGGTTTCACCGACAATGGAACAAGTCTCAGTTTTACAAGTGCATCGTCTACAACTCGTTTCAAGTCGACCCATTATAGTCCCGCTAAAACGAACCCAATTCACGTTGTGCTGGAAATTTGCGCTACTCAATCCCACTGCATAAAAGTCCACTACAGCCTTCCAGACAAACAATTTCATACCCCCTACACCCCAGCCCTTTTTTCTGGATCAGAATCGGACACCAACGCCTGCCAAAGCTGAACCTACGATTCAGTGGCTACTGAGGTCTTGCACACACACTGCATTAAGAAAGGGTCAACGCAACTATGATCTAAGGTTTCAACCGGTGATACAGAAGTTAATGAGTAATTAGAATCCGAAGTGTCCAACAAGCGCGACCTAGTATGCCGGAACGAGTATAATAAAAACTTGGCCAATCCAACTTTTACCATGAACAAATTATGAAAAGATTTAGCAATCTAAGGCTAAAGCAAAATGCTCTTCGACAAACGTATCCACTGAAAACATTTACGCATAAAAAGGGGTGATAACAACTCTAACATTGAGATTTATTCTCATCTGGATAACGTTCAAAGTAATGGCAAAGGCAGGATTCGACCTTGTGTTGGCCGATAGTGACTTTACACTCATCACAAACGCTCCACCGAAAAAAAAGCAAACTTCCGTCGAATTTAGTGTCTGCAATGCCTTTAACAAAAAGACAAATACTAAGCACGTTTTAACTGCGTTCAACAAATTAGGCCAAGCTGTTACAATTCACCGCCACTAAAATTACAGACCACTCAAAACACTGCCAGAACAATCTTATTAGTCGCCTTAAATGTTGCACAGCACAAAAATAAACGCGATTATGCACTGTATCTCAAAACAACTAAAACTCAACGGCAACCTCATCTTTCCGTATTTGTCTTGGCGAATAAATACCTTTTAACAGATATTAAAATGCGCACAAGAAATTAGAAGATCTCCATCTTTTTCCTGCAAATCAAGCTACCGTAATCAAAATCCATCGTTACAAACATTAATAAAACTTTCAACGTGAATAACAAAATCGATTTTTGCGGAGGGCTTGACTATTACATGACAAGCTAAATGGGCAACGAATAGTTGCGCATCAATAGCCCGCGGACCAACCACCGTGCCCTCGTAGACCGAGCCGTGATTATACTGAATTTAGCAATGCATTCGAACACAATTGACATGCATGCGCAAAAAGTGGCAGCTCAAATCTTGACTTGAATCACCATTTTAATTACTTTGATGTGCTACTACTGGATGTACTATAGTAACCCTACTGACGAGAGAATCAACTGATTTTCTTCATTTATTTTTAGACACTGTTGCAACATAGTATTCACTTGCAGTAGCATCTTTATGACAGATTTGTAGGATTTTATGCGAGCAGCTAAAGAATTGCCTTTTGCTATAACAGGCCAAAGTAAAGCCAATTTTTTTCCACTTTTGTGTTATTTTATTCAAAATGTCAAGAAGTGTGAGTCTTTCAGTTAAAAGCAATACTTATTACTAAGCTTTGCCATTTGTACAGCGAATAGTCTTTGCACATGCCCGGCGGGATATATGAAAATCCAGGATTTGATGTGGTTGTGGATGCCGTGCTTGACTCTCGCTTTGCTTTAAGGGAACCAGTTATGTAAGTATCTATTGTTGAGGTCATTTTATTTGTTTAATTTGTGTCTAGAAGTATGGTGTGGCATTAAAATTGTAGCTATTTATTTCTGGACTAGTGTCTGTGGTAAAATACTCGAATTCTGTTATCTAATTTAATCAAGTACTGGTATCGACAATGTTTCTTTGGTCGCAGGCGCCTCGTTACAGTATGATTGAGCTTGCTGACTTTGGTAGGTGCAATTTCTAGTCTGGCTAAGACAAAGGGCGGCAGTCCGGATTTTCCATGTTGGTTGTGTGTTTTGTTTGTGTAAGCGTGGAAAAACCTTCCGAACTATTTTAGACGATTATAAGGCAACGTTTGAGGCCCTACAATAGTTGTCCTAGGAAGGCATAGGATTGAGACGAGGTAGTCAACCTTAATTTTTCACCCCACAATTAAAGACAAATCTGTTAGGCGAAATTGGCAAATAATACAACACTTGTAGGATGTAGTCGTATACGTCTCATTGGGGCCTCTAGTTCATTAATGAAACCGAAAATATGGATTTGTAGTTATTCCGACATTTACACATGAAGGTTTGCTTGCATGAAATCGGTCCATGATGCTTCCTTTCCTTTGCCGCAGTTCAGATAACTGTTGTTGACTTGAATAAGAAATGAGAGCACGCATCTGCGTGCCGACTTCGATGAGTGAATGTATAAGTGCGACCATAAAGGGCTTTAAATGGGATTGAATGAAAGTTGTACATTTTTTCATTGATTGTGGAAACTAATGATAGTGAAAATCGTGCAGCGTTGGGGTTAGAGATGCACCATGAGTTAATCCCACAACGCCAAAGCATAAATTTTCACTGTCCGCCCTGTTATCTCATTTAAGTTTTATGTGGAGATTTAATTTCGCTGTAGGTAAATCTCATCCCGCCAAACAACAGTTGGTCTATGCTAAAACGGAGTCGGAGGCATTTCTGCATAAAGACACCTTTGTCTCCTCGAAAGGCGCTCGCCCCCGTTTTTTAAAAGCAAAGGTCAGTGAGAGCGTCTGTTTTGTACGCTACAGTGATCGGAGGGCCGAAAGAGTCTGCGCTCTTACACCGTCCTTTTTGACAGTGTGCGTTCTATTCGATGTTCACTGCATGAGGCGGCGAATCACAGTCTCATAGCACCGAGTGGATGGGTGGAGGCGAACAATCAAAAGGCTGCTTTCTCGGTGGAACTCCAGTCGTCAAATGCCCGATCCCTTTCTCGTCTCTGCTGAATCGTGGGTGCGGCTGATATCTTGATGATGTCGCCCAGTAGGAGCTACAGTAAGTGTTTACCTCCCTTACCAGCGTAACACATTTGGTGAGCTGGATTACCAAATGGACTCGATGTCAATTCCATATAGTTGGTTCCTTGTCGGTTTGTAATAGTTAGCTAAGTTTAATGTAGTGAAGCAGGCGTGGGGCTTTTCTGGTAAATAGGTACACCTACTTCTTTATGAGAATGTTATTGATGGTAATAGAGTCAAAAAAACATTTGGGCTGGTAAGCGTGTTGAAAGTGGGATGGAAGAAGTCATGTGTGAGCTAATCATTACTTTTCTGTGGTGTAGTTTATTCAGGCGCGTTTTCGATGGTGGTACTTCTTGAGCCGAAGGAAAGCGAGGCGATACGACACGTAAGGTCGTAGCGTTCTCTCTCCTTCAAAATCTCGGTGACTTCCGACATCATGATTTTATTTCCATTTCTTCCCTGTGTCTTCGCTGGGTTTTTGCACAGTGGACGTAAGCACTTGATTTTTCTCGGTTCTTCATAATCTCGTCCCTTAAGGCCTAATGAAAGCAGGAGGTCGATTATTGATACATCCTTCTGACCACTGCTTGTCGTGCGGTTCGGCCTAAGTGTTTACTCCGAGGTGAAAATGGCTACAAGATTTGTCAATTTCACGCAGGAAGAAAACAGATTTTGTGTGTGTTAGGAGCGCGGCTCCTCTTAGTCGTCATGAGTGTTCAGTGTGGAGTTAAAATTTGACCGCTTGAGTTTACAGAAAGAATGATGAACAAATAGGTATGGCCGATTCAGAGTGCTTTTGACGTCTATTTGGTCCCACCCTCTCTCACCAAGACTGAATTAAAAAAACGTTGAGCTTGTCCATGCTCTAAGTTCAGCAGTGTCTGCGTGATGTGATTTCCTCCATGGCGACCAACTTGCAAATGCTTAGTTTTGAGTTCGTGACTACTCCTTGTTGTCTCATTGTGAAATAGTATCATCTGCTTAGTTGCTTCCTTCGCATAACACATTCATGCTCTGTTAACCATTCGTCTCCACTTAACTGTGACCCTACTTATCTTATAGACAAGGGACGTGATGCTGCAAAGGCAGTGATCGACAACGCATTGTAACCTACACCGTTCTACCAACGTCAGCCTCGTGCTGCAGCACTATCTTCGCGACCACGAACGCGAAGATCGCTGACGGTCTCCTGCATCGCACTCAACATTTGCGCAGGCTAAATGCAAAGATTCACAACCAGCGCGGCTTTGAAGTTGTTGTTCCCGCTGTGCGTCTAGTTTATCAAATTCCTCGTTGCGTTGGTAACTCTTACGCGCTAAATCGCCGTGGTGGTGGTGGTGGTGGTGCCCTTGATTTTACAAAGCACCTCCCCTTGCGTGAAACGATAAAAGTTCCCATGTGACTCCTTTCTTTCAAGTTGGTCAACGAATCATCAATTGGCAAAGTGTCCAAAAGTAAGTTATCAAGTTAGTTCAAGCATCTGTACATTGACCCTTCTGTCCATCCATTCCCTGTCCGCTCTTCCATCAAGTTATTGGTCGATTCACTTATGCAAGTCTTCTGCATTCTTGGAGCCGTTTTAAGGCGAACGAATCTGGAAGCAGTGTTAATACAGACGTCAAGTAGCTGCCACGTTAGGAGCATAAAATGAGATTTTCGGGAGACCAGGGAAGACCCGGCTTATAGTGTATACTACTAAAGCAGTATAGCAACCAACATCAAGGGCAGGTGAGGTGGAGGTGCAGACGCAAATGCATTGCTGGAGGAAGGATGAGGGAGCAGCAGTAGTGGAGGTTGCGGTACGTGGAGAAGTGGCGTCATCGTCGAATACAGCACTGCAAGCCACGTGTGATTGGGTGGCGAAGGGGCTGGAAGCAGCCTAGCGCAAACATGTTGACTCAACTGCCGTTATTGGGGCTGCCTCGGTGGTGAAGGAAGTGGAGTTGGCAAAATCGAGGATGAGCCTTAACCGAGCCCGGGCCATCGCTACGAGATTGGAGGCTATCAGTGGTCACTCAGTAATGCCTGCTCGTTACTGTGCTTCATTTTCAGTCTGAAACCGTTTGTTAAGGTGATAACGGTGTTATTGCTGTGGTCTGCGGCAAAGTGATCAATCAGCTGTATTTTAAATCTCAGGATGAAGCTGTTTATTAATTTCAGCCTCATCTTTTAGCCGTAGTGGTTGTAAAGACGAATCTTCAAATGCTTTCTGACCTGTATCAAATCAATGATAAATGCCAAGATAGTTTCGGAACAGCTGACATTGCTCGCCAAGTACCGGCTTTGATGGTTGCTGAAGCGCCTTTTTCTCCTTTTGCTTTGCCATGTTGTGCTTTCTTCACTTGCTTCCTTTGTTGGCATCGAGCGTCCGAACGAGTGCACAGGCGACAGGTGCTTTTACAAGTTAGTAGATTATGCGTTTTGGAACTTCTCATATGCGTCATCTGTTGTTGATTGAACTCTCAGTTTCGGTTGATGGGGCATGTTTGGCAATGTTGTCTTCGCCGGAGGAGGTGGCCGCAGTCTCCTCCGTTTGCCCAATGTGTTTATTTTGGTCGAGCGTTGTGTCTACCTTAGTTTTGACTTCAAATGATTCACTTGAGACAATCAACTTTCCTTGATACCCCCACTTGATGCTATGACCGATTCGTCGATGCCATGTAGCCTAGTAAGACGAAATCATGTTTATTTAATTGAAGGAGTGCTGCGAAAAGCGCGATCTGGGGTCTCTCTTTGCAAGTAAATAATTGACTGACGCACCTGCATTCCTTGCAGACTTTCTACAAATCACTGAAAATTTCCGAAAATACTATTGCAAATGTGCATTGAATGTGCTTGGAGGCGGGATGCAGGAGGCGGGAGGACAAGTTTTAATCAGGTCGTGGACCAGCGTAGTCGTTCCCCTGAGCCCAAGACGCCCTCGTCCTTGCTTGTAATAAAAATGTCTAGAAGTGACCAATTTTCGCATAGTAAGGGTGGCGGAAGGGAAGGGGAGGATCGTTTGAATGAACCACGTGGTGAAGGAGCAGATGGTATTCGCGAATCCCGAGTTTAATGGGGCTCATGACACTTAAGGTGTAAGCGAGTTTCGTTTTCGTACTATTCTGACATAGTGATTCTCTTACCAAAGCAATAATCAGGTCGCAGTCAAACTCTGCACCTCTTCCTATAAACTATGACTGTTTGGTGAAAGAGCTCTTGACCGTAATGTTGAGGCGAATCAGGCGGTTGCGGATTCCACGATCATTGCCGGAGGTGAGATAGGAAAAGTTCGCCTTGCCAATAGTGTTATGCACATTTTGGACACAGTGAAGGCGGTTTGGCCATTTTCAGCGTATTAGCGCCGGATGGTTGAACTCCATCGAATCGTGTGGCAGTGAGCAGCCCACACAGGTGCTACTTACAACAAGTCAGTAGCACATTTACGTCATTTCACTCTTTCAGGGTGGTAGATTCTCCTCCAAATCGTGTAGCAAGTCGGCACTAACGATGATACTTCGAGTGTTGTTTTTAAATCTAAATCGTTTCTTCTTTTGGAAAATCAGTACATCAGTCTAGGCAAAGGTAGTCTCCAGTATGGCCAAGCAAGGCTGACTGTGATGCATTCAACCACAAAGGATTGTAACGTGGCTGCGTAATCGACGAATCGCAAAAATGGCATTTTCCAATGCTATCAGTAGAACAGCGGAATCATTGCGATGACCGGAGAGAAGTAGAGTGAAATTAGACTGCACGTCAAACAACACAATTTCGAGAGCTGTTAGTGGCACTCCACTGAGGGTTTTGTGACTGCCATTTATCAAGTGCAGAGCTGTTGGTGTGACTCACCTCAATGTGAAGCTAATATACTTCAATGTCAGCACTCAAATAATCTCTGTTTTGTGAAAATCGTGGGGTAGAAAACCCACTACTGCTCTTTATTCGCAGATGTGGTTGACAATATTAAAACGTGAATTATTGTCGAAGCTAAGCACGCGCAACGAAACTGATGGTTGAACTCGTTGCTTTGACGCCTCTGTATGATCTCGTGGATGACTTGCTCAAGATTCGAAATGTGTGGCTAAGTGGATCCGAGCGAGTAAATTGTTGAAGAGATTGGGCTTTGGTTTTATGTTAGTGCGAATAGCCGTATTGGGTGTTGGATGCTTTTGCCAATGACTAGTGGTGCAGTGGGGTCGCGCTTTGTATGGGTTGATTGAGTCCATTCAAAAGAGGTCACTCATCAACAAGAGTTCCAAATCCTTCTTCAAGACTTGTTTAAGTTTTGATCATAAAGACGTGTCTTCTTGAATTTGCAACCGTCATTGTGGAGACAAATATCCTGAAGCATGCAATGAGCAGCGGATACCTAGACCATCCCAAGAGGCATGCAGATCTGTGACGTTCCCTTTGTAGGATGGAAAAGGAAAGCGTCCGGTCGAAGAATGATAACAGCTAGAATCATGAGTCCATCAACGTCAACGTTGGTCTTCTCGAGTGGTTTGGTTGTAACAACAATTCTACCAATGACGGGAGTAGTTTTCAATTGCAGAAGCAGATTGCAGGTCTTCTGTATGGGATCGGCACTGATTTCCCACCAATTACAATTTAGTTAGTTCTCAGCCTCCATAATAGTGGGATGGGATATGCATTCGGGACGTAGAGAAGGGTCGTATGAGGTCACTGACATGGCTCCAGGGCCGCATAATTGCTGGCGGTTCCGAATGAAAGAGTTGAAATCTGATCCAAATATTGCTGCATTTGGCTGGTGGGGAAGGACCTCAGCAACTTTGTGCATTCCTCAAATGACAATTGCCACTCACGTTTCCACTTTTATAAATATCGCTTAAAATGTCTACTTGATGAGGTTATGGGAAGCTAGTTTTGTTCTACGACCCTCCGTCAATGCATTTGTTGGCTTAGCCTCTTCTACGGACTTCGGATTTGCATGAGAGAGAGACGTGGAATGAAACCAAAAGGACCTTAGGACAGTGGTGTAAGTGTGTCAACGGTTGAACACACCGCACACATCCGCTGTCACGTGAGAGTGGGACACAAGTTAGGTGTGGTGATCTTACAAAGGAACCCTCGGTCAACTTGCGTTTTCTCGACTCAATTTGATTTTGAAAAGAACGGTAAGTAGCAGGTTGGAGGGTGTTCTCTCGAACTCGATGCCACCTAATCGTCCATCAGTCAAGACTGTACCAGCATTATCGCTTCACTTTGAAACACGAAGTAAAAGTGAATTAGTTTATTTGAACAACTGTGATGTATGATGCTCAAATAAAGCTCGAGCCAAGAGGAAAGACTAACACGCAGAAAATCAGACGTTGCTCCATTGATGATGAATGCCACCAGTGCATGAGGCGTCACTTGAAGAAGTCGCACACTTCCACTTTGATTACTGCCTTCGAATGCGCCGATATTTGGCTCACGCCGCCCTCTCGATTTGTAGGCAGCCACGAAACCCTCTTGAGAGTTGGCGCTGGTCCAGTTTACGCACCACTTGTGCATGAGTTTTATGCTCCAAATTCTGAGGAAAGGATGGAAAAAGGTGTCAAGGGACATCGACTGGTCCTTGCAGCTAACGTTCCACTTGCACTAGCCATTCCCCACAGTTTCCACCCAACTTTGTACATTTGTGATGCAACGTTCCTAAGTGTTTCGTGCAGTCAAGCACAGTGGATGGGTGAATCGCTTAAAGGACCTGAGTGTCAGGGAGAAGCAATCGTAGTGAATGACGCTTTAAGTCGTGAAGCGAAGGCCTTTCGAATAAGTTGAACAGATTAAATTAATTGGTAAGGGACTACGTTTATAGAAGAAGATAAATAAATGAACGGAAAGTTGAACGGGTGAATGAAGGATGGATGGATGCAGGATTGAAGTGTGAAAGTAGAGTGGGTGGATGGGTGCATAAAGTCATGGATAGGGACAGAAAAAGGGGCGAATGAATGGGTTCGTTCTGAGATCGTACATTCGCCGTCACGATCGGCTAATGAAGCCAAACGAGAGCGTGGTCAAGCAGTGGATTTGGTCTGTCTCCAAATGTCCGCCACTAAGCAGGTAAATGAACCACTTTCCGTATCAGCACGACCATCCCTCCAAAAAGCCGACTAGCCGATTCAATAAGTGCTGTGACTTTTCAAAATTGCCTTTATCCTAAATTTCATGACATTTTGCACATTCGTGATGTGCTAAATCTTTAAAAATGTTTGGAGATGTGCTTCCAATCATCGGTTGGAACACAACTTCTACAGCTTTTTACGCCGACATCTCTACCGCAGTTACAACTAGACGAATCGTTTAATGTTGCGGCACCTTTCCGTTGAGAAGCGCCTGTGTTATACTGTGACTTGTGTTTATGGTCTTATTCTCTTACTTTTTAGGCAGCTAATGTGTCGGCACATGTGCGGACATTGGAAGTGGTCTAGCATTACTGTCTTACAGAGATGGTTTATTCTCCTACGAGCCTTTTATAACGAAGCCACGCAACGACTGTGCTGACGGCTACTCTAATGGACCGTTTGTTCCCACTTGCGAAAAAATGGACACAGCTAACGGCGTGTAGGCTCGATTTGGCTAAGTCAGGCCTTCTAGGGTGTCTGTACGAAGTGGTGCATCGGCATTAAATATCCCAGAAATTGGAATCGTAGTTGCTGGTGGCTTTTGTCAGGATAATCGACAAATGATGGAATCAAGACATGCTGAAACATTGGTCGAGGATGCGAAGCATGGGAGCGGGTGACGATGGATCAAGCTCAACCCGACGTTACAGGAACGCAGTTGTGCAGGGGTGGCCTACTTCAAAGGATGCGTAGTGGTTGCAGGAGTGGACTTTGAGTCAAGTGCTGAATGCCTTCCACTGGCATCGATGGAACTAACGAATGCTCTGTGGACTCGTCTTCAAGCATTTGACGTCTTTCTGCCTCCACTTACAACTCTTGTCTCAGTCAACAACGCATTGATATTGTTATGGTGGCCAAAGAATGGATTTGACGAAGAGGAGTATCCAAAGAACCCAAGACTGTTAGGAGGTCCAACTCCTGCAGGCTCATTCTTAACCGGACCTATGAGACAAATAAAGGCTCACTTTAGACATGAGTTTTGTGCAAACATTATCGCCATTATCTTTGCTGTACAGACACTAATATTCTCAGTGAGCTTGTCAATTTCACAACCAAGAGGATGACCGAAAGACTATAGGCAGAGGGATGCCCTTGGGCAAAGTAAAACTTCCTCACGATTATGGACAAATATGGGAAAATATCATGGTCATTTGAGCAAATTTACTAGCATGCTTTTATCATTATCACGCCTCCCTGCAGAGTAGGCAATCCATACCGTACTTGTTATTGAAAGACCTAACAGAGCCCTAAAACATGTTTTACATGCCAAGTAATCATCCATGTGTTCCATCGCAAACCTCAAACTAATCCTCTGCTTTCAACACAAACACACCTCTTCGAGTGCTCCTGGCCAGTGGGCAGTTTAGTCATCACCAAAACGAGAATGTGTACATCACAGGGAAGTGCATTTTCAACGAATGCAACAAAAGCAGAGGCAGTGTTTCCCATAGTCTAAACAGTTTGTTGATGTAATGCGTCTGGTCAGACAAGTCGGTCAGCATCAACTGCTCCTCACGAAAATGCCATCAGAAGCATAAGCAGAATGTGATTTCGCATAAGGCAGTGCCTCCGCCCCTTACAGCTGAAGCGCATATCACCCAAATGAAGTTGTGGTATTCCATTGACTCGACACCCGTCCACGTTCAGATACGCTCTCTTATGTTATGTGTCCTCGAAGGTGGAACGATCTTCAGTTTATGATGGTTTCCACACCCTAATGGGTCAAAGACACGGCCATTAGCCATACGCTGTTGCAAATAAAACAGATGAGGGAGGCGTGAATGCATTTTATAATGCACACATCCTTGTACCATCAATCCTACTTTCGAATTAATCTCCTCAGCTTTGCCAGCTAAGAAAACGACATTTTCACTTTTACTAGCAATTGCAGACGCCCAAAATTGATCAGAAGAAGCTGCAGTGTGTAGTGCAGTAAATGTTTGTCTCCCCTTCACCAGCCTCCTCGATTCTCCCTTCCTTTAGAGGGCGTTAGCCGATGTTGTCCACTTGACACGCAGAAGATGTTATGCGACAAACATTTTTACAGTCAGTACGGGTTCGTTTGAATGTACAATTTTGGCGAGAAGTGATCAGAATGCACGAGCTTTGTGATAGGACGGATGACATCGGCTCCGTGGAAGGAAATGAAGCCCTATCACACATAACCAAGTCCCACGGAATCTATTTCAATAACAGCAGAGGTGCGGTCCTAGACTACTCCTCTTTGCTGTGAATTCTGCTTTAATTTTTGGCAAAATAAGGAATCGTCTTGTCTTGCAACCATGGTTATCACGTGATGGATTATGCACTGACTAGGGGGCGATGTAATGCGGATTTCTTTGTGCACACCACCTTCGCGGACACTACTCAGTGCGCACGAATGCCGTGGCACGATGGACGTCATCTAACCCCAAAGAAGGACTGCACTCGAAACGAGCATCCCACTGACCACCGACCGCCGTCCGCAATGCAGGGATAGAAAGTGAATCACAGATGGTTCCATGCCAGATGGTGCTGCATCCGTCTTCGACGATCCGCCTTTTAAACCAACAGCCTGCATGATTACCAAGAGTTGACACCACCTCGATGTGCCAAATCGGGGTCTTTGGAGGTGTTACCGTTTCCAGTGGATACGTCTTATCTTTCACTGCGTTGACTTTTGTCCGCTAATCATGTATGTCTGCAAAGTTTGCTTTTGAATCGGGTTTGGTTGCCAAGTAGGTTCTAAAATGTGGTAATATGACTCGCCATTATGGAATAACGGCGATTCCTGACGAAGCGTAGGTCTGAGAACCTAAAGTCGTAGTTATACTACTGAGAGCACTCTAAATAGCCCCGACTGTCAAACGAAATAGCAAATCTCTGCACTCAGATTAATTGGAAGTATTGCATTTCAGCCTTTTAATGTACCCACCTCCGAACTGAGGGATGATTCAAGAGAAATTTGCTGTGCCAGGACCTGACAAGGACATCTTGGCCCAATCATGGCATCCACTCGAGTGCCTTCAGTCGAGCAGTACTTTTACAGGCATCATATCGGAGGGCATCATAAGTCTGATATAATTTAGTTGACAAGAAGTGATGGGTTGGATTTTAGAGCAGCTTTTTCGAAAGAGAGGATCTCAAAGTGTGACATCATGCAAGGTTTACAAATGCTATGCGCAGGCAAAGCACAACCACACGTTGGCAATTCATTTGGCAGTCTTATTGGGGGATTGCACACCTCCACTTCCCTCCTGATGTCTTTTGGTCAAAATCCTACTACCGCGTGATTTGCAGACTTCAGAGCATTTAAAGTAAAAACTTAATTAATAACAAACAACATATATTTACATATTTATAGATAACCGGACTACAATTATTATGACAATTATACTCTACAACTCGGCCGTCTCCTAAGTAGTGCGTTTAATGATTTGAAGTTGAAACCATTCTAAGGAAATAATGAGCCACCGATATCAAAGATTGCTAACATTATGCACCATAGATTATATCCATAAGGCATATGTTTAATCGAGAATTCGCTCGCTAAAGTACAAGATGAAAGAGGACAAATTCAACAACCTTTCTTCAACTGTGATAGCAAAATTAATATTACCAACTCCGTTTGGCACATTTCGCATCGGCACTACATATATGCGACGTTTGGGTCCAACGTCACAAATATGTGACATACGTAAGTCAGCAATATGTAAGTAATGCCTCGTGCATCAGGAGCGGATCTTTGGAGTCGAGTGCTGTAGGTGTAGGAACGTCATTATCTAAGTTGAACAATTTCATTCGTTTTGGTGTTTTGCGCCATAACCTTAAGAGTGAACTCACTAAGACAGATAAACATAATCTTACAGCAGGATCAGCTCGAATCACACTTCAAGTGTGTCATTATCATCTGCCGTTTGTTCTCAAGAGAGACGAAAAGACAGGAAATGCTTTGTGAAAAATGCAAACTAAGGAACGTGAGAATCTAAATGCAATGCCAGTCCCCTCGTAAATTCCAAATGATTTGGCGGTTTCTGGGTAGCAGAGAGGACGATTGTCTTGAGGATTGTGCATCTAATTCACCGAGTGATGTACGCCATAATGAGGGGAATCAAACTCTGCATAACACCCAATCCTGCCAAAAAGGCCAAATCCAGTGAATTTTAAACATAACAAGCAAGATTGCATTCGTTTCGCATTTTACTTTGCTGGTGTCAAGGCAGTGGCAATTCACTGGGAAAATACTATTTGAAATCAAGTGAAGGCGAGGACCACCTCAAAGAATTATCATTGGAGGTGATGACCACACACGGTAATGGGTCCTTTTGAACTCCAATCCCTACGGTAGAAGACGGAAGCGAGTGGAAGCGATGCTGACCATAAAGCAGACAAAGCAACGTGACTCACAGGTTGACATTGATGCGAACACGAGGGCAGGTGCTTGCACTCGAGATCAAGTCCATAGCGTCATAACTGACGACACCTTGAAGGCTATTTGAGGCAGCAGTTTGTGCGCAAAATGCGATAAATCGCCAAATTGAGTAAATTTGCGTGCAACCTGCTTCAATTTTCGCTACGCCCATTTTCGTAGTCGTTGTGACTGCTGAAGATCAACCTTGAGAACCCGCTTCTGCTGTAAGGTCGAGCTGTTACAATTGTCTTCGGTGCACACACTCGCGACTAGTTTTAGCTGTTGCTGGTAGGGAGGAGTAATGAACGTCAGTGAAAGATTCCCACTCTATGGAATGACTTTGCATCTTAATTTGCTGTTTCATGAAAGTGGCAGACACATCCAGATCCATTATGTCGACGAATACATTTGCCAACTGACAGGCAAGTGGAAGTTCACTAACCGCCACTGGTGACAGCGGACACTTTAAACGAAGTGGGCGCACGCCTTGTGCTTTGTGCCTCAGGTGCTCGAAACATCGCATAACGATCCTTTTCCTTCAAGTGATTTAGTGATTGCATGAATTTCCCTTACCATTACGTGATGCAATTTATGCTTCTTTGGTAATGAGAGTCAGTTAGGAGAAGTTTGTGCATCGAAATGTTCTTTTAGGTGGCTTATGATTCAATTCAACGATGGTTCATTGATGCAACTACTCGAGACTCCCTTGGAGGCAGAAGAAGACTTAATGCTTGAGCAGAATAGATGCATTCGGCAAACAGAAAGGATTCGGGACTGCTGGCATGGCTCGGAGGCCATCCCATCCGGCTAGGGCAGCAATGTGGCCACCCAAGTAACCGTAACTGACATCGGTGGTCAAACAAGCAAAGTATTACAATGGCTTAGCATTGTGTCGATACAAAACACTTAATAAAAGCACATTTTTCCGCCCTATATTCAACACTTTTTTGGCACATGATGACCACCCCATTAAGTATTTTTTAGTTTTCCCTCAAAAATGCCGAACGTTAGAAGGAAACTTTGGAATTTGGCAAAACAAATTAGTGTATTGGAAATGTGAAACCAAAATCCTTGAACTGCAAATGCTTTAACGTTCTTCCGGCGTTTCTCTTGCCACCCGAAGATAAGACCATTTGAAATCTTCCAGCTCAAATAATGGCTTCCATTCGAAATTGGCCAACGGTTGGTTCTACAAGGGTTACAACATTATTAATTACTTTTGAGTAGTTAAGTAGTGAATGGAAACTAATAATTTACCTCTTCGGTGGGTAAAAATTCATAGAATCTGTTCGTGGAAGAGTTGGATACCATAATAAAAAGGTTAATAAATTTAAGTAATTTGATCAAACAATTTATGGTTCCACAGGATATGAACACAACACTTACCTAGCATTATCAATCTGTTGTTGAATGAGACAAGAGATGTCAATGGCCAGCCAGAGTCAGGAATATGAATTCCATTAAGAAGAGTCCACTGAGCGTTCGCCTGTTCGATCGATGTCAGTGGAAGGCATTCGGCACTCGACTCAATAAACCCTCCAGCAACCACTACGCATCCTTTGAAGTAGGCCACTCCTGGACTAATGCGTCCCCTTAACATCGGATTGAGCTTGATCCATCGCCATCCACTCCCACTCGCCGCATCTTCTACCATTATTGCAGCTTCTCTTGATTCCCCTACCATTTCTGAGTTAGCTTGATAACCACCAACAACCACGATTCCAATTTCTGGGATATTTAACGCCGATGCACCATATCGTGCAGGCAGCATATCAGGGAGTTTGGTGAGCCTAGATTGTTGACTCATCCTAATCAAACATACCTGCCACTGGCAATGTCTAATTTTTCACAAGTAGAAAAGTCCTTTTCACTAGAGCTGCCGCCAAAAATGAAAATCGATTCATTTCTCGACGCAACAGCAGGCCATGTGCGTTGCTGTGTTGTTTGAAAAGTCTTGTGGGAAGTAGAACCATCTCGGTAATTTACAGACTCCACACTCCATATGGAGTCAACACAATCAACGAAACATACTCTACCTAAAAAGCAAGAGGATGAGACCATAACTTTAATTCACCGTCCAATGCAGTCGCTTTTCCACGGGAAGGAACTTCAAAATTGAACGATTCGTCCGGCTGCAACTGCGGCACAGACGTTAAACACCGGGAACTTGAAACAGTATTGTCGCCGATGACCATCATCAGCACCTCTCTGAAAGTTTTCAAAAATCGGTCAGAGAGTGGCAGTGCAAATGGCATGAAGGTTGCGAAAAGGGACAGTTTTACAGAATCCTATGGCTAAAAATAGGAGCACTTATCGAATCGACTAGTCGGTTCTTTGGGAGGGCGGTTATTGCTATACTAAAAGTGATTCACGTACTTTCTTTGTGGCCTACAGTTGGAGACAGGCCTCATCGCACGGTTTGCCTCCATCTTTCGCTCAGGAATTGAGTTGTGAAAAGGTGGTAAAGTGCTTTTATGTTTAACCCGAGATTTCGGCGTAATTAAGTGAGGGGATGTAAACGTGGCGCCCGTTGGTTGAGGAGCCTCAGGCCTTATTACAAATCTTGGCGGAGCACGTTTTGGCGGAACATCAGCTTTGGAACAGTCACAGAAATAAAGGAAAAGATAACTCAGAAGAACTACAAAATGCTGAATAGTGTCATCAACTCAACCAATTCGCACCTATGACTCCCAAATAAATTTGTCCATCCACTCCGTATTAAATCCTTCAACACGCATTAATGCATCTACCCACCCATTTTGCATCCATTCTACATCTCACGCCCATTTTAATCCATTTCATCTTTTCATCCATCAATTACATCTCTTTTATTTACCACAAAGCCTTTCGCCCCTTGTCCATGTCCGCGTCTCTTCTTTAGTCTTACAGTCGTCTATTGAAATTGCTCATCCATGAATCTCACGTCCTTTAAACCATCCTCCCATTCACTGTGCTTACCTTTACGAAACTGTTTTCCGCACCTCTCCACAAAGGTCCAGTATTCGCTTTGACATTGTGGGGACAGCCCTGTCAGCTCAATCCTCGAAATCATCTTCCCAAACACCTTTGCCTTTTCCTTCACGTCACACCCATCAATGCCTGCTTCAAGCCAATTGCGAATCGCTCGGAACTTTGTTTCCTCACTCACGCATTTCAGCCGGTTGCTTTCCAGTAGCATCTCGAAGTACTGTGCTGCCGTCTGCATCAGCAGCCCCCTTCGCAAGCACACATCTTCAAAATGTTCCGCCATCATTGGAATGCATGATTCCATCAATCCACGGTTCAACGTAGCATTGGCTATGGACCACACCTCTGCCACATTGTCTAGAGAAATCCTTTAGTCAGTCAGGTTTTAACTCTGAAAAGACTTCTCCCACCTCGTTCTTATGAACTCCACGCACCAAGAGACGATTCTCGTGGAGCCGAGATTGTGTGCCAGAAGGTACAATCTCGTGGCATTTCCTGCTGAGATTGTAATTCTGCCCGTGTATGCGTAATCGACGACAGCCTCGACAATACTAAGAGCGGGTTAATGAAGGAAGTGATGTGCACGTACTCTGCAGAAAAGCGTTTCCATTGTGTTGTCGCTCCATCTTGTTGAGTGGTCAGTGCTCTATAAAAAAGTGGGAACCTGGCTCCTAGAACCAGTTTATGTGCATTCACACATTTCCCATCCTTTGTCTAGAAGTTGGAGCATGAAACCAATGTACATAACCTCACCCTAATTCGTAGATCAGTGAGTTTTCCTTGTTCACGGAAGGTGTCAATTCTGTGGATAAGAAACAATTCGGCACTATCATCAGATTTCTCCACTCTCTCCATCTTTCGCTCAGGAATTGAAATGTGAAAAGGTGATAAAGTGCTTTTATGTTTAACCCGAGATGTGGGCGTGAATGAGTGAAGGAATGTAAACGTGGCGCGCGTTGGTTGAGTATCCTCAGGTAACCTGGAGGAAACCAAGAGATTGGCTGCAATGCACAAGTGGTGCGTAAACCAGACCAGCGTCAACTGACATTCATTTGTGTGCTTTGAGTGTTCTCGTAAATGTGGCAATTGAATTTGCAAGCTTCAGTGATCCTTGCTTCTTGATGACAAGCCTTGACGTGATGCAAGAAGGGCGTATGCTGCGGCTCGGATGATTTGCGGCGACCTTGACAGAGAGATTGTTAATGGATCTTGGAAACTGCTCTTGAGGTGACACCACCCGTAGTCGTGATTACTCTGAGAACGCTTGTAGCAGAGATGCTTGCATGAAGGCGTTCATTACGTGTATCCGTGTTACGGGCCTCAATTGTGCAAAATAGCAATTAAATGTGCCCCTATGTGGTGTCACCTATTTGCATCGTAGGTTATTTAAGCTTCGCTAATAAAAATTTTCCAACTGCCTTTCCCTATTCACCCACCACAAATGTTCCCACATGATTTACAGCGAAATGTATGTAGTTGTTTGCTCAGAATTACAAGCCTCTTGCAATAAGTCAGCGATCACTTTGTCAACCCAGAGAAATGGGCATGCCGACGCACAAGTGGTCTCCAAATACTCATTCGGTCCCTTCATTACCAACCACCGATTTAGTTACTTGGAGAAAAACCCATCAGGAATTCATTTTTACCATAAAATTGCGATTAAGTTAGTGCTGACACTGTTTTTGATTCGCCGTCGCTATCAACCTGTCAATGGCCCCAAAACCATTCCAAGTCTACGATCGCTCAGGTCATTTTTGTACCAACTCACACACACAGCTCCTCCAGCGTGAGCGATGTGCTAAAAGTCGTCCGGATGATAAATGAGTGCTCTTCCTGGTGTTATCTAACTGCCAGAAGGGTTTCGTGGCAGGCTACAAAGCGAGAGGGCGACGGGAGCCAAATATCGGCGCATTCGGAGGCAGTAATCAAAGTAGAGGTGTGCGACTTCCTCAAGTGACGCCTCATGCACTGGTGGCATTCATCATCAATGGAGCAACGTCTGAGTTTCTGCGTGTTAGTCTTACCCCTTGGCTCGAGTTATATTTAAGCATCATACGTCACAGTTGATCAAATAAACTAATTCACTTTTACTTCCTGTTTCAAAGTGAAGCGATAATGCTGGTACAGTCTTGACTGATGGACGATTTGGTGGCATCAATTTCGAGAGGACACCCTCAAACCTGCTACTTATTATTCTTTTCAAAATCAAATTGAGTCGAGAAAACGCAGGTTGACCGAGGGTTCCTTTGTAGGATCACCACACCTAACTTGTGTCCCACTCTCACGTGCCAGCGGATGTGTGCGGTGTGTTCAACCGTTGACACACTTACACCAATGTCCTGAGGTCCTTTTGGTTTCATTCCACGTCTCTCTCTCATGCAAATCCGAAGTGCGTAGAAGAGGCTAAGCAAACAAATGCATTCACACAGGGTCTTAAAACACAACTACTTTTCTATAACCTCATCAAGTAGACATTTTAAGCGATATTTATAAAAGTGGAAACGTGAGTGGCAATTGTCATTTGAGGAATGCACAAAGTTGCTGAGGTCCTTCCTAACAGCCAAATGCAGCAATGTTTGGATCAGATTTCAACTCTTTCATTCGGAACCGCTAGCACTTATGCGGCCTTGCAGCTATGTCAGTGACCTCATACGGCCCTTCTCTACGTCCCGAATGCATATCCCATCCCACTATTATGCCATCCAAATAACAACTAAATTGTAAATGATGAGAGAATTAGTGCCGATCCCATACAGAAGACCTGCAATCCGCTTCTACAATCGAAAACTACTCCCGTCATTGGTAGAATTGTTGTTACAACCAAACCAATCGAGGAGACCAACGTTGACGTTGATGGACTCATGATTCTAGCTGTTATCATTCTTCGACCGGACGCTTTCCTTTTCCATCCTACAAAGGAGACGTCACGGATTTGCATGCCTCTTGGGATGGTCTAGGTTTCCGCTGCTCATTGTATGCATTAGGATATTTATTTCCTACAATGACGGTTGCAAATTCAAGAAGACACGTCTTTATGATCAACACTTAAACAAGTCTTGAAGAAGGATTTGGAACTCTTGTTGATGAGTAACCTCTTTTGAGTGGACTCAATCAACCCATACAAAGCGCGACTCCACTGGAACACTAACCATTGGCCAAAGCATCCAACACCCAATACGGCTATTCGCACTAACATAAAACCAAAGCCCAATCTCTTCAACAATTTACTTGCCCGGAGCCACTTAGCCACACATTTCGAATCTTGAGCAAGTCATCCACAAGATCATACAGAGGCGTCAAAGCAGCGAGTTCAACCACCAGGTTCGTTGCGCGTGCTTAGCTTCGACAATAATTCACATTTTAATATAATTAACCACATCTGCGAATAAAGAGCAGTAGTGGGTTTTCTACCCCACGATTTTTACAAAGCAGAGATTGTTCGAGTGCTGGCATTGAAGTATATTAGCTTCACATTGAGGTGAGTCACACCAACAACTCTGCACTTGATTAATGGCAGTCACTCAACTTTCAGTGGGGTACAGCTAACAGTTCTCGATATTGTATTGCAGCCTATTTTCACTTAACTCCTCCGCGGTCATCACAATAATTCCATTATTATGCTGACAACATTGCTACATGTAACTTTTTCGTTTTGTCGATTATGTAGTCACGTGTGCTTGGGATTGAATGCCACACAGTCAGCCTTGCTTGGTCATACTCTTCTGTTCAGTGCGTTTCAACATAGAGACAGCCTTTGTCTAGACTGATGTACTGATTTTCCAAAAGAAAAAACGATTTAGATTTAAAAACAGCACTCGAAGTATCATCATTAGTGCCGATTCGCTACACGATTTGGAGGAAAAGCTACCACCCTGAGAGAGTGAAATGACGCAAAGGTGCTACTGACTTGTTGTAAGTAGCACCTGTGTGAGTTGCTCATTGCCGCACGATTCAATGGAGTTCAACCATCCGGCGCTAATACGCAGAAAATGGCCAAACCGCCTTCACTGTGTCCAACATGTGCATATAATTATTGGCAAGGCGAACTTTTCCTAGCCCACCTCCGGCAAGGATCGTGGAATCCGCAACCACCTGATTCACCTCAACATTACGGTCAAGAGCTCCTTCACCAAACAGTCAAAGTTTATAGGAAGAGGTGCAGAGGTTGACTGTGACCTGATTATTGCTTTGGTAAGAGAATCACTATGTCAGAATAGTACGAAATCGAAACTCGCTTACACCTTAAGTGTCAAGAGCCCCATTAAACTCGGGATTCGCGAATACCATCCGCTCCTTCACCACGTGGTTCATTCAAACGATCCCCCCCTTCCCTTCCACCACCCTTACTATGCGAAAATTGGTCACTTCTAGACATTTTTATTACAAGCTAGGACGAGGGCGTCTTGGGCTCAGGAGAACGACTACGCTGGTCCACGACCGGATTAAAAGTTGTCCTCCCGCCTGTCGCCCACAAGCACACTCAATGCACATTTGCAATAATATTTTCGGAAATTCTCAGTGATTTGTAGAAAGCCTGTAAGGAATGCAGGTGCATTAGTCAATTATTTACTTGCAAAGAGAGACCCCAGATCGCGCTTTTCGCAGTACTCCTCCAATTAAATCAACATGATTTCGTCTTACTAGGCCACATGGCATCGACGAATCGGTCATAGCATCAAGTGGGGACATCAAGGAAAGTAGATTGTCTCAAGTGAATCACTTGAAGTCAAGACTAAGGCAGACATGTTGCTCAACCAAAATAAACACGTTGGGCAAACGGAAGAGACTGCGGCCACCTCCTCCGGCGAAGACAACATCACCAAACATGCCCCATCAACCGAAACTAAGAGTCAAATCAACAACAGATGACGCATATGAGAAGTTCCAAAACGCATAATCTACTAACTTGTAAAAGCACCTGTCGCCTGTACACTCATTCGCACGCTCGATGCCAACAAATGAAGCAAGTGAAGAAAGCACAACATGGCAAAGCAAAAGGAGAAGACGGTGCTTCAGCAACCATCAAAGCCAGCATTTGGGGAGCAATGTCGGCCGCTCCAAAACTACCGTGGCATTTATCAGTGATTTGTTACAGGTCAGAAGGCATTTGGAGATTCGTCTACACAACCACCACGGCTGAAAGACGAGACTGAAATTAACAAAAAGCTTCCCTTCGCAGATTTAAACTACAGCTGACTGATCACTTTGATTTTCAAACTGAAAATCAACCATGGCAATTGCTTTCCCAGAATGCAATACACAAATCCGTCAAAGTAGGCAAATACTGGCCCATGATTGACAAGTTGTAGGCACATTGTGGTAAGCACACGCCAGTCACAACCTTTCAACGCAAAAGAAACAACAGTCAATTTCCATTCCCTGCCAACGTCAATTCCACTTTGACGGGATTTGAAGCAAACGATGGGCAAAAACAAACTGGACCAAAGCAGAGAAAAAGGTATGTACGTGACCAGCCCATGCTACATACACTGACATCTGACCCTCCCCCCCCAACCCTCCCCCCTTCCACATAAAACGCACTCATCTTAGCCTCGCCACCCAAAACAATCCCAAAAGTGGTGAGCACATATTTCAAGTACAGACGATTTCCTATTCACTTGCCCTCATCTGCTGATCAGCTAGACGCGCGTTCAGTGTCTGCGGCTAGCGTTGTCTACAAATGGAACCAACTCATTAATATTTCTAAGAGGCTAGACAACTGCATCGGAGTCGACTGGGTCAGCAGTACCTTAGCACACCTCGAACAAATCAACCTCCTCCAACATCAACAATCCAACCACGCGCCTCACCGATGGAGACGCTGTGCACGTAAGCACCGTGACCTCCAACCTGCAATCATCTTCAGGCAATCTCAAAACACGCGACTAATCCATGAGCACTGTCAAACAATTTAAAGCATAATCCACCAAATGACTTGATTAGAGGAATCAATGCCACATCGAACAGGCGAAACCAAATTTCTTGGGTTTACAAATGAAACCACATTTAGTGCATTAATACAAAAATAATACGTCAACGAAGAGAATAAAACGATGAAGGACAAATGATGGATGACTGCGTGAGCAGGGACAAAAATTGTTATGAAGTAGCCAAGCATTTAGCGTTGTGAGTGAATAAATAGGAGAGCGATGAAGCTTACAAATGCAGGGGACAGAAGACGACAGTCATCACTAGGAACTCAGCCACCCTCGCCTCCAATTCCGTGGCGATCACCCGGGACCCATTAAGGCTCTTCCACATTTCTGTCAGCCTCACTTCCTTGACAGCCCAGGTAGCCCCTTCGCCACCTAACCGTACGTAACCTCCAGTGTTGCGTTCCACGATGACGCCAAGGAGACTGACCTGTCCAGCAGATCGTCAGCGGTCTCTGGGTTCGTGGTCGCCAAGATAGTGCTGCAGCAACAGCCTCAACGTGGTAGAAGGGTGTAGGTTCAACAATGCGTTGTCGATCACTGCCTTTGCCGCATCACTTTCCTTGTCAGTAAGAAAAGTAGGGTCAGAGTGAAGTGGGAATGAATGGTTAACGGAGCATGGAGGCATTATGTGAAGGAAGCAACTGAGCAGATGATACTATTTCACAATGAGACAACAAAGAGTAGTCGTAAACTGAAAACCGATGACAACAACCAAAACTAACCAAAAGTAGCATTTCTAAGTTAAGCACCATGGAACAATCGACGTCTGTGTAGAAATCACATCACGCAGACACTCCGCCGAACTTAGTGCACACGGCGGCACAACATTCGCACTTCATTTCCTCACTACATGACAGTCGGATTCAGCGTTTTTTAATTCGGTCTTGGTGAGAGAGGGTGGAACCAAATAGACGTCAAAAGCGGTCTGGATCGCCCATACCTATTTATTCATCACTTTTTCTGTAGACTCACCAGACCCAGTTCTAACCCCACACTGAACACTCACGACCACTGAGAGGACCTGCGCTCCTAACACACACAAAATCTGTTTTTTCCTTTTCTGGCGTGAATTTCACAAACCCTGTTGCCATCTTCACCTCGGGGTAAAAACCTTGGCCGAACCGCACCACAATCAGCAGTCAGAGAGAAGTATCAATTTAGTGTATCAGCTTGATGTTGATAGCAATTAATGCTCCCCTTCAATAATCATTCTAATGACTTCATTCGCCTTTCAAAGGCTACGATTATAAGGGATTTTAAAAAAATCAAGTGCGAACGTCAACTGCGCAAAAGCCCAACGAAGACACAAGGAAGAAGTGGAAATAAAATTATGATGTCGAATATAAGTCACCGACATTTTGAAAGAGAGAAAACGCTACGACCCTACGTGTTGCATCGCTTTGCCTTCTTTCGACTCAATAAATACTCACGACCGAAAACGCGTCTAGGTAAACTAATCAGAGAGCACAGTCCAGAAAAGAGATGAATATCTCACGCAACATGACTTCGCCCATCCCACGTTCAACAGGTTTACCACAGTCCAAGTGCTTGACCATTCTATCGCCACCGACTACAATATGGAATTGACATCGAGCTCACCTGAAAAATCAGGGCACTGAATGTGCAAAGTTGGTGGAGGAGGTAAACACTTACTGCGGCTCCTGCTGCGCAACAGTCATCAAAACATCTGCTGCACCCACGGCTGAACAAGGACACGAGAAGGGGATCAAGTATTTGACATCTCCAGTTCCACCGCAAAAGCAGCCCTTTGATTGTCCGCCTTCACACACGTACTCGTTGCCATGAGACTGTAGTCCACCGCCTCATGGAAGCACTGTCGAATAAAACTGCATGCTGTCAACATGGACGATGAAGGAGCGCACACTCTTTCGACCCTCCAATCACTGTAGAGTACAGAAGGGACGTTTTATGGCATTTGCAACTGAGAAACGGAAAGCATTAACCAACTACTACTGGCGGGATGAGATTTGCCTAGGACGAAACTAAATCCCCACATAAAAAGCATAAATCTGATAACAGGGCGGAAACACGGTAAAAATTACGTTTTGGTATTCCGGAGACTACGTCATGGTGCATCTCCTCTAACCCCAGCGCCAAACGCTTTTAACTACTATTCGTTTCTTCACTCAATAAAAAGGCGCATGGGTTGCTTTATAACACCTTCAAATCTCTGAAAAAAGTTGAACTTCTGCATTCATTCATTAAAGTCAACACGTAATCTGAACTAGAGCAAAGGGAAGGAAGTACCATGAACCGGTTTCGTGCAAACGAACCTTCATGCTTAACCGCTAGAACAAATACAAACTCACATTTTTGCATTCACTGATGCGCTAGAGGCCAAAATAAGGCGCAGGGAACTACATCCTGCAATTGTTGTACCAGCTACCAACTTCTAACACATTTGCCCACACGTGTAGCGTAAAAGACTAAGGTTCCATCACCACGACTTCATGCCTTTCAAAAACAATTATTGTGCAACCTCAAACGTTACCTTCTAGTCGCCTGCAATAGTTCGAAAGCTTTTTCATGCGCACTAATGAAACGCGTAACCAACAAGAAAATCCGAAAAGAACCTGCACCTACCAGGATTAGCGAAGTTGACCACACTGCAACAAAGCTCCTACGCCACAAAAGGACATTGCCAATACCATTATTAAGTTAAATCAGATAACAGAATTCCACTATTTTACCACACGCACTGCAGAAACAACGAGCGCAGCAAACCTAGAAATCCCTACCCAAACCTCCATGCCAATCTATACTACGGCACACACGCAAATTAAACAAATAACAATGTCTTTACGACTGATACTCACATATCTGTTGCATTTAACACAACGTGCAAACCAGGCACAGCAAAGGCGACCGCACCAAGTCCAAGCTTTCATATGCACCGCTGGACGAATGCAAAGACGATTTGCTAAGCGATAAGCAAAGTTCAAAAACAGGTATTGCTACCAACCTGAAACTTTAACCTGCCAACATGTTGAACAAAATTACACAGATTTAAAAGAGCTAGCAGTACTCAGGCTTATTTTGGCATACCCCACTTTCCTAGTTATAGCCTCGCACACGAAACTTACAAATCTGCATTAAATGTACACTTCTTTGCCTTATTCACTTGTAAATGCCGATGCTAGCAACTTCCGTATTACAACAGGGTTTGCGAGATAAGTGAAGCAAATTAGTTGACTTCTCTGTCAGCATGTTTACTGGTGTCTACAAAATTAACTGTGTTAATGATATCATAGTAGTGCGTCAAAGTAATCGAAAAGATGGCTTTGAAGGATTGCGAATAATTCTGTTAGGCAAGGTTTGCCTCTTTCAGTGTATTATGACGATTTTGTTCGAATGCGTTGTTGAATTCGGTGTTATCGCGGCATTTGACACCGCATATTTATTATGTATTACTAGTGTGCCCTTATTTGTCATTGATAATTTGCCTGTGTACCATGGCTTAAGTCTGCTGGACAATGTAACTTGCATTTAAAAGTTATGTAAAAGCCGTTAAGAAATTAGAGCTGCACTAAATCACGAACAAAAGTACGTTGCCCTAGGCCTTATAAATCCACCTGGAAACAAACACCAAGCTTGACGATCCTCAAAACGAACGCTAAATCACTATTCAAATTGCAAAATTGATGGCTAAGGACTCTTGCGATCTTATTTTAACGCGTTTTAAATCCAGAATTTGCTGCTAGTTTTGTCACTTACGTTTGCCAAGAAATTTATTTTGATTACATTGTTACAGTGTAAATCTATCACTCAAAACAAAAGCTAGGAGTCCTAAATATTTATTTGCTTGCATAAATGCACATAAATCAGATGTTGATTTGTTTTATCGAACAGCAATAAAATGGTCAACTAGATTTGTGCGCGAAGTATGCGAGCAGTGTTTCTGTTGGCGGTCATTATTTTCGGTTAATGGAGCTTAATTCGCTCGAACAAGTTGGAAGGCGGTAAGTATTTGGCATTTTTACTGCTTTTAGTTTGTTATGTGTTGTTAGGTCCTTTTCATGTCGATTGGCTTCCTTCGTACGCCTACTTGCTAGAGTAAACTCGAGTGCTTCATAATGGGAATGTTAAGACGTCTTTGTTTCCCGGCTGCGAATTCCGCTCACGTCCATTATTCGCTGTGCAATACTTTAAGTAACAAACAACATTGTTTTGGCTATTTGTGAACCCGTTTGTTTTTAATGAATGTGGATTTGATTAATGAGTCGTAATCGTGTTGAGGAGTGTTTTAACTTTGCTAAGGGCTTGGTGCATACTCATTATTTTCGCTAGAAAGTATTCATTATATGTCTTATGGTCTATCGCTTTCAACCGTGCACTTGTCAGGTGGGATATTGACGATGCCGTCAAAAATTTATGCTTTGCGAAAAATGGAGGCATTATGAGGGTGCAATGGATGCGAATTTCGACTTGGCTATCGCTTGTCAAGTAAGCGATAGCTTCCTCATGTAAGATCGGATTGCAAATACTGTTGTCGTCTTTTCTATGCAGCAATGGATTCGGTCTGAGTCCTTATTTTGGGTTGAAGCATGCTTGCATCACATTTTTGTGTGGCACAAGATGCGTTAGTTTTAGTTTCTTAGTTAGTATTACGTCGTCTGAATGTTGATTGGCTTCTTTCATACGCCCACGTGCTAGTGTAAAAGCAAGGGTCACGTGATGTGACTGTTGGGGCGTTTTTTCCAACTGCAGTGCCTACTCACGTCCACTTTTTTCATTGCAATACTGTAAGCGAGAATTTGGGATTGTTATGGCAGTTTGTAATCGGTTCGTTCTTTAGTGACGGTGGATTTGGGTTGGTGAGACAATTTTGTTGAGAAGTGTTTCAGTTCCACTGAGTACTTGGTACCTATTCATTATTTTCTTGCTAGTAGGTATTCATTATACCTGCATACCTTTCAACCCGTTCCCTTTATCCGCTTACATACTAGATAGACGTTGAAGAGGTAGATGCAGATCCTGTAAAGACTTCTTCCTTTGCCAAGAATGGCGCCATTATCTGTCAGCAATGAGTGCGGCTCCCGCCTTCGCTATCACTTCACACGTTCCTCGGGTAAGATTGGATTGCTGTAAGTGAATTTTCGCCGTCGATTTTGTGTAGCTATAGATTCTATTTGCGTTTTCATTTAGGGTAGAAGCATGCTTTTATCATTCATCTGTAGATCCTTTAAAATTTCATGTGAGGTAAAAGGTGCGTTATTTTCATTGCTATGATATCCTTGTTGGCGGATCACACATACATATGTGGAGGGCGTAAGGCACTTGGGAACTTCACTGCTCATTGACTTTGAGACGAGGGTTATTATTGTGCTGGTGTGATCTTTGCGAAACGTATTGTGTGGAGGGAGGGCGTCGGTGATGGCTTAATGGTGGGCTCAGCTTTGACGGCATGAGTTGGTGTCTGGGCGAGGTGGGCGCAGCAGAAGCGGAGGAAGGAGTGACTAGTGGGAAGCATTCGCATCACTACGCAGATTGTACTTTGCAGCAGTCTTAAATGTTTGCTTGTTAAGGTGTTTTCACGCATCGGCTCCTCCATTGTTTGCTGTTTTCCTTTTCGGATGCTGCAAAATTACTGTGGCGGTGAGGTAAAATTTGATGAGTCTGTGGAATGGTAGGCAGTACGAGCTCGTAAAGTCATTGGCGGAGGCGTCCTCGTGTCGGCTGTGCGATGGGGATGTCGGCATGGACGATAGCGGTGTGTGTTGGATGGCATGGCGGTAGGTGTGGGAAGGGTGAGAAGGGCGTGGACGCATGCTCAATAGACTAACTGGAGTGTAACACTGATGGGGTGGGTGTGGAGGGGCGGGTTTATTTTCCACGTCGGTGAGTTGCGCTGGTGATTGTGTTAACACTGGAAAGATGGAGAGGGCGAGAAGGAGAGGTGTTCCAGAGTTTTTTTTTTTCAAACCTGCCGTAGGTGCCCTTCTTTTCGTAAATTTGGGTGTGTGTGCATTTCTTACTGCCTACTAATTGTTTTGTTGCACGTGAATCTATGCGTATTGATATTTTCAAGGTCGACTAGGGCCCGTTTTTAGTTCCGTAAACGTGTGTGTGTGTGTGTGTGTGTGTATGTGTGTATAGGGATCCCTTTTTTGTTGATGAGGTTCTAGGGAGAAGATTTGACGTATTTTGGTTGGTTGTTGGATGGCAACGCTTTTTCGCGTTCTTTCTGTGCTGAAGAATGGAGTAGAGGAGATTGATTGGAGTAGGTGGGTAGGTAGGTAGGTAGGTAGGTAGGTAGGTAGGTGGGATGTTATTTGAAAAAGGAGGGAATGATGTTCTGGTGGTGAATAAGGTCCCACTTGGTGGGAGGGAAGGCGAGGAGGAGAACTTGGCTTTACACGGTGCTAAAGTGGTCGCGGGTCCAAAGTACGACTAGAGGGAATTTTCACTTCTTCTGGCGCATTATTATGTGGTAGGCATGGGGACTTGAGTGAGTGGCACTGGGCGTCAGTGTTGTATGTAAGACTTGTAAGTGCAGTATTTATGTGCTGTAGTAGTCGGCCTCTGACCAACACTGGCTGCCTCGCCACCGTCTCTGCCATTGTTCGCAATGCTGACTACGTGACGCTTCTCAACGTCGTCGTCTTCTTCTTCGTCGTCAATCACGGACTCGTCAAGCTGCTTGCCAACAATAACACATCGTTGTCGACGGTGACAATAATTGCAAGGGGAAATCGTGGACGTAGAAGCCGATCCATGGGAAGCCACTGGGACTACACCAAGGGCTGAAAAAATTCCGAATTTGAAGTTGGAGTTCTCCCTTGCTCTCTATTCCTGTCTAGAAATTTGTGCGATCTGTGCTGTGTCTCAATGTATTAGTCGTATATCCTTTTCCAAAGTCGATTCACAAATGCAATGTGATGGCTGCATTTTCCAAATTGATGCGATAACCATACCGGTCGAGTTCGTCGTGTTTATTGGACGCCGATATGGCTGCAGTGCCCTACGAAAGGGTAGTAGTTGAGTATTTTCTTCTCCACTATAACTTCAGTAGACGCGATCCAAGCAAACCTAGACCAACGTCGGAAAGACTCTGGTGCGACCGCGGCGTCGGCGTGCGGCTCACTCTATCGTCGCACAGCGTATCAATCCGCCGCCTTGATTAGCAATGTTTCTTTAAGTCTCAGTTTGTTCCTGCAGATTCGAGGATGTTCCTCGAATGGAGCATTTGGTGGCGCAGGTGATAGGTGGATGCAAACATCGAATTTTATCGCACAGAATGGGGACGACTGAACAAAAGAAGCAGCACATCAGCCATGTTTCCTTCAAGTCTGCAAAGGACAGGTATTTATTTGAGGCAGTGTCACCGTGGAAAGGCGTTTTGGCAATCAGCATTCGCTGATGGAATTTTGCTGAAACTGCTGGATGACTGCGAAGTAGGGTGCAAGTGGTGCCGTGTCGTGACTGCTGCGCTGTGGAGTGGTAGGCGAAAGGGCCATGTAAACGAGTGTGATGGTTATGGATGCATGGAGGAAGTGACTCGCCGACTGAAAGGTACGTATAAATGCACGTTTATTTATGTTTGTAAAGTCTCTATTTATGCATACCATTTGCTTTTTATGCACGTTGATGAGGTGTAACGCCTTAGTGCGAGGTGTAGTCCTTTACATCGGCCAGAGTCACTGTGTATTTTATGGGAATCCAACGCTGGTATAGGAGTAACTGTATCTCTTCTTTCCCATTTTCTACTCGTTCCACTTGTTTGTTGTCATCACTTGTTTGGGTGCCTTAACCCAGCGGAGTGGTATGCTTTAATTGTTGATAGTTGCAACTTTTGTGCTCATTGACATCTGGTCATGCCGTTAGCTGCATTTATCCATTTCGCGCGTCTTGTTATCGCTTTTCGGTTAGAACAGTAGATGGCATACGTTCGTGCATTAATCTTGTTTTATTCTAACCCAACCGTGAGAGGTCGCGCGTTTAGCGTGTTTGAATAAATATGCATATACTTTTTGAGAATTTTGATTGGAACAAGTTGTTAGTGTTCAGTACAAAGCATGTTAAAGTCGTAGTTACCATATTGAGTGTACTGGATGCTGGCAGGTAGAATACGGCAATTTGCTTTATAGCAAATTAGTGTTTTCTGCCAAAGTCGGAACAGTAAAATGGGCACTACGCACAGTTGCCTGAAGTGAGCGGATTCCAATGTACTTGTGGTTAGAAAGCTTGCTGCTGCTTTACTTCTTCTCATTGTTTTTTGGAGTTGAGAAGGACCATATCGTACTTGAATGCCCATTTTTACGCGCGCTCAAATTTTACTGAATGTCAAGCAATTTCGTCGGTTCCTTCTGCTGATGTTATTTGTAAGTGAGTTTGACTGTTTAGTGTTCCTCGTGTAAAGCACGGGACTGTGCACATTTGTCATTGTCAAAGGAAGCATCCCAAGATGCCTGCATCCGAAATAGTTGTGGGTGGAATAGTTATTAGAAGCGTGTTGTCACGGTAATGACTTGGAAGGCAACCCACTGATTACCTCGGTTTGTTCACTCCTGCTGTAGCAGTGTACTGGGTCCGGTGTGGTCTTCGCCACCCTTGTCTTAGTCGTAATAGTGAGCAGCTTTGGCTTTAGCTGTTTTTCCTTTGAGGCTGATAGTTGGCTGACGGGTCGTGGACACAGGCAAAATTGCAGGTTTGGCGTCTCCCTTAAGTTAGCCAGATTGGTATTCTTGACAGCCAATAGTTGGTGGATGTCTTTTTGGTTACTCGCGCTCTCTTCACTTATCTGTTAATAGGATTATTTGGTTGGTGGTAGAGGTTTAAGTAGATAGACAGGCGAAGGTGAAGCGATCTACTTAATTCGTTGTCCATGGATATATCCGCCAGGTTATCTTCATTAGCTTTGCTTCAGGGGTGTGAGGTGTGACGTTGGAACGTTTATACAGTCCTGCTTGATGTGAGTGGTCGTGCCGCCTCATGTGCATTAGAACATTTGACTGTCGGAGCTGCTAAAATTAACACCTCTTTGACGCCCTCACGACGCATTTTTCTGGGTGCATTGCTTCATCTTAATTGCATTATTGCTGCTAAGACTGCTTAGGATGGAAGTTGCTCACAGTGGAAAGGAATAGGTTGCTTCGCCGTGTTAGCTGTTTTGTTTACTTTCAATGCTTGTCCCATCGTTTCAATCACACGCGCACACATGGCAGGTCTATTGTACATACTGTTGATTGACAGAGTGCTGTCATGCGTGTGTCCAATGCAGTGGAGCTGTAGGTGCACTGGGTAGTTTGGGGGGAAGGGGGAAGGGGGAGTGTCACCGGCATTGACATGCCCAAGGCATAGGGGCAAGCGGTGCACACAGGCCTCGAACCCCTTAATGCGACGCCGACATGTGCAAAGGCCCTGTGTGGTCCAGTTTGCACCCTAGTTCTGCGTCATTATTTGGCTTTGTGTCTGTCGCACGAGTGCTTTTTTTGCGGTGCGCCGCCTTTCCTGTGGTACATGATTAGCAGTGATGAGAACCTGAATGGCACAGTCGTCGCAAGTGGCGTCTTGTCCCCGCCTTGCCTTCTGATCATAGTATCCTTTTCCCCCATCACACCTATCATGGTGTTGTTTCGAGACGATTACTTTGCGAATTATTTTACTATCTATTTGCGTCGCTGTTCCTTTTTATTCACTTGTTCGGTCATTTAGTAGAGATGTGGAGGTAGAGTCTAGGTGAGGCAGTAAAGCTAGTGTCGGCTGTCCAATGGCTTTTTACGTCATTGCGTTTATCTCAATCTCTTCATCCGCCGACCCACCTACATACCTGCCTATTAGTTGGTTTTTTCGACTATCCATCTGTTCGCTCGGCCCCTTCTGGACCTGGAAAACGTGTGGCGGTGAATTTGGGCTGCATGCGGTAGGCATATGAGACTGACCGAGACGGACCTGTGGACAATGAAAAGCTATGTTAGAACGCACCTTAGTGAAGCGAATGTAAAGCTACGGGGTGAGGTGCAAACACCAATTTGACGCTGGTAGATTACTAAAATTGCCGATTGAAAGAAAGGGAGGTGGGCAGTTATGAAGTCCTGTGGTTGCAAGAATGCAGGTGCTGCCGGAGATGGGATGCAGCAATGCTGAAAGGCTAGCTAGGCCACACTAGGCACCTATGGACGTCGAAGTGAAGTGGGCCATGTCAGTGGAGAGCTGTGCTGATGGCTTTTCGTGTGGCCCTGAATCCATTTCCCTACAAAGCGTGGGGAATGGCTACTCCAACGAGTAAGCATATTGTCTGTTGCACAAGACTTGGTCTTCAAGTAGGGGATTGCGCAAGACGGTGTTGGCTGGTTTAGTGTTCAAAATCATCAAACGCATGCAATGGAGTTGCGTGCCTCAACGCCGATCCAGACTAATCCACATGGACACGGGATCCATAAGCGGGTATCAATATTGTCAATCTGCATTTCTCTTGGGGGTTGCATTATTAAGTGGTCAGTGTCTATCCACGGGGTTGCAGGACTCATTCAGGGATCATTGCGTCGAACTGTGTCCATCACAATAGGCATGAGACACATCAACGAGTGCTTGACGCGTAGTGTTTTTTACAATTGACCTCTGCGTCATTACTTCTCCCCACTGTGGCATCATTCTTGTTTTTTGTTGGTGGGCATGAAGTTACTCCTTTCTTTTGGCATGAGGAGCTCTCTCATTATCGTTAGAGTGATTAACGATTTAATTGTGTCGTTTTTTGTATTTTTCATAGATTTTCTATTTAACCATGCTTAGCACTTTGCGAGATTTTGGTTAAGTAGTCATTTTTAGGTAATTTTGAGGATGCCGATTGAAAGCCAACAATTTGTTATTCCCGTTATCCGGATGGTATTACCTTTTTGCTAATTCTCTCCATTTTCGCAGTTTTCTCGTAAAACCTAATGCTTTTGAAAAGTGGTTAAAAGGCGATTGTTGAGCAAGGTGATGTCTCTTTAGCCTTTTGTTCGCTTGCGAAGAGTAGACAACAATCCATTCACAGACTCGTGGTAGAACGGCAGGGCTTTTGTGTCTCAATTTCAACTGCCGTGTGTAAATGTAATTAGGTTGATTTCATTTATGAAATTGTGAGTTGCGGTGAATCTGCCAGACCGCCTTCTTGCGTTGTTTCATTTGATTACTGCGATTTTTCTTTGTTGGTCTGTAGTTTTGCCTTTCTGAGAATATGCAAAAAAAACGAGGCATTTTATTTCCGCAATTTGGTTCAGCAAGCACTTTTAGCGTAGCTTCCTTTTTCCCGTCTCCAAGCTTGCAACCAACTCATTAGTAGGTTCAAATTTCCTTTTTTTTTCTCTTATTGGCTTTTAACCTCCGAAATTAATGACTTTTTGGTGACTCAGACTTGCTTTCCGTTGTGAACTCGTTTTTCTGTGCTACCTTTGCCTTGAGTCTATAATTGCTTGCTAATCTTAGAAAGGGGGATTTTCTCGAGTAGATCTCATGCGTTTTATTTGTAATGGTTGTTCCTTATTCAATTGCCTGGGTGACTCCTCGATGTGTACTGTTTTTTTCTCATAGTGATCCCTGCGATTTTCGCTCCCATTTATAACTTCGTCCCAGGTCATAGACAGATTTAGCGTGTTTAGTATTTCTTACAACCTTTGAATGCGGCGTTTGTCTTCATGTGGTAAGATGAGTGCTTGTGGTCTACATTTCGTTGGCGCAAACCATTTGGAAATGTTTGATCCTAATTGCAATCCAGCTGACGACGACGACGACGACCAGACCGCAGCACGTGTGTAGCGTGGTGTACAGAAGGGACAGTTGCATGGCTATCGTAGTATCACTTCTGCTTTTTACACATTCCGATTGTGGAGAGGATGCTTTAACAGGAATCGCACCTGAAAGTATTGAGTAGTTGTGTCAGGCAGACACTGGGAATTGTGAAGTTTGCCCAACAAATAAAGGGTCTCAGGAATTATCACTATGCGGGTAAGCTGAAGACCAACAATTTCAGGGCATCCACTGGTCGATAGACATCTACGCCTTTAAAGCGTCCACTTGATGACTAGGTTGATGCCTCCTGCTGGTACGGGTATCCAAGATTGTCGATGCCTCCTTTCACAAGAAACGTTGCTTATCACCGGGCTTCGTTGTACACAGGTACTGGCACTGGTCTGTGCCATTCTTGATAGATGGTGTCTATTCCTTGTATAGCGTGACCTATCTCTTCCTGCTTCGCGTGACGCCTCTGCATGATGAGTGCTCATGGGGATATAAAACCAGCACCTCTGTTTAGACTTTATTTCCTTCTTATTTATCGAGACTTTCGCAAATCCATGCTTGCTGTTTCCTTTATGCAGGTTCAAATGTCGGTGGTGTGTGGATTGAATGGTGACGAGAGGTGCGCTGCCCAAAGCGGATTAGAAGTGCAATTTGTCGGTGTGGAAACACCGCTACCATCGTGAAGTGTACGAAAACCACGCGTCAAGAGGGAAAGGGGACACTGGATCGATCACCTCTGTCTTCTGGCAGCCCTTTGATGTTGAACAGCACAAACTCTCTGGATCCTGATTCCCCACTGTTCCTGATACCTACATCTCCCTATCCAAGCTGTGGTGATATCTCCACAGTGTTGTGTGTTCCTGTTCATTTTTATAACTGGCAAATTTAAAAATGTTACCCATTTGTATGTGTTTCTTCGCAAACAAGGGAACGTAGGTGTTGAGTGACTTTGCGCATGTGATAATAAATGTGCTTTTTGATGGACGTAGTCGAGGTGTGTGAGGTGAGGTGGTGCACTGTGATATGCCAGAAGAGTCTCCAGATTGTGGTGGGGGTTCAGCGGTCACATTTTGCTACGACTGAGTGATTAAATAAAAATGACTGTCCAGCGCACCACCTTTGTGTTGATTGGTGAGTGAGTACACAAAATATGCGTAATGGTATAGGCTAGGTTTTGGCAAGTCTAAGTTGATTTGAATAATAAATTGTAATTACTAAGACAGATTGAGATGACATGTTATCAGACGGCTAACGTGGTGACTTCAATTAGAACTGTTTTTATATAATTGAGGGTATTTTGGGCCAATGGGCCGCCCAGAACTTCACTTGTGTCCACTTCCGTATGCCAAAGCAACTCGACGTAATGGATTGCCACATTTTTGTTGATGCTGCAAGGACAATGAATAAATTTTACTGAATGTAGACACACGAGTATGATTAGTGATGGATTTATTCCAATAGTGTCTATGAAACTTAATCATTTGGTCCTGCATGTCAAATGTAATGCATCATCTACCGTTTAAGATCGGAAATAAATGCACTTGAGGTTCATAATTTCAAACACACAATCTAACTGCAAATTGTGTATTTTGTTAAGCAACACAAGTCTTTAAGCTAATCAAATCGTTCATCATTGTGAGATCATCTGCGGTGACTGCTTTCCACCTTTTTGGTAAATTGGGTCCTTCGATACACTAAAACGTCATGATATCGGTAGGAGAGGCATGAATTTCACTGGAACGTGTCGCGTCTGACTGGAGCATAATTTGCTGATCATGAGGCCTCTACCTAGCGATTCAGGGTTAGAATTCTGCCTTTGGCATCACTTTACATGTAACTCAGGTAAGAATAAATTACATTTTATGGTTCCTTACCATGCTTGTCGTGCATAAAGTAACAACAGCTATTTACTATGCATCGCTTTGCTTTTTATCCAAGATATTAGTCGTTAATGCGCAGTGAAATCGCTTTATACAAATATCTGTGGCACGCATATCTCTCAACTACGTTAAAAGCTTAGTCAATTTAAGTTATTGAATAGCTTTAGGGTTGTAGCTAGAAGCCTTCAAAGAAGGCGAGGAAAGGAGTTATTTACGAAAGAGCTGCTCACCGCGTTCGACCGCCATCGGAGAGGTCAGAATGCTGTCAGATTTGTGCTGGTAGCCTTGATCAATGTAAGCATAAGGCATAACATGGGTGAAAAGTGGCAAGCGCTTTGTGCTCTAATTATTCCTTACTTTGGTCTTAAAGTGATTCCAATAAGGCCCCGACCGTTATCTTGTGTGGTGCCAAATACGTAGGTCTCCTCTGAAACTATGGCATTTGGTGTGATGCGGCTCTACCAAGAGTGTGCATGAACAAACAACCAGGGTGAATGGATATCGCACTTCCGCATGATTGGTTCACTCCAATCTAACGTTAATTAGGATTAGGCCCCAAATGTTGGGTTACTTGCGTCTCCGCGAAGTGCAGTTCGATTGTAAGACATTTAATGCTTAGAAATGAACACAATTTAATGCAAATGATTTTAATACGTAAACTAGGCTGCCTTAAGTAAATAGCTGCGATCCACTTTCTTGGTTTTCCACCTACAGTTATTTAATCTTGTACTCAGCAGTTTCTTTCGTCGCTGGTAGCTGCGATGTTCCTCAAGTTATGCAGCAAAAATTTGGACCTGGACGACAGTTAAGTGGACTATTTTGGCGAAGGAAGCCAAACTAACGCAAGCATATAGAGCTCCGTTATATTTTGTTTACTTAGATTCAGAATCGAACTGAATTGTAATTTAGCAGCTTAAATCATTTAGTAGTTACTTGCGGCAGTTCTCAAACCAAATTATAAAAAGTAAGGTTCGGCCGATGACGAGAGCGCCTAGTTTGACACAGATAATTGATAACCTACATTCAAACAGTCGGGTACCTCTGCGACCAAAAATGTTCCCAATTGAAAGTCACAAGCTCAATTTTATTCTGTAAATGCTTCCAACAAGTGTATGGAGCAAAGCTCTTCTCTCTCTTGATCCAGAACCGGTCAGAACTGAAACTCAACATTCTGGTTTTTTCTTTGGTTGTTTGCGGTAGTTTTTGTTCACAAATCAATTAATTTTGGCGCGTCTGTTATGTAGGATTTCCGTTTTGGCAAAGAAAGTTACGGCAGTTCTCGTTTTAAAATCGGACAACGCAGGTGTGGCCGATGTGTGGGGAGGGTGTCGATCGGGACAAGGAAAGCTGGGACACTCGGCTTCAGAGACGCGTTCTCTTTTACCTCTTTTGATCGAGAATTGCTGACAATCGAGATTCGGCAGCTTACTTCTTTTGGAAACTTATGCAACATTTCCTGTTATAAAATCTAGCAATGTGGGTGCAACCAAAATGCAAATTGTCTATATTGGCAAACAGAGTTGAGAGAATGCGGAAACAAAGGAAAATATGAATATAGGGAGGAATTTGTACACTCAGGGCAAAGATAAAGTGGTTTGTGTTTGAGCATATGGGACAAAGAAAGTAAAGCCGATTAGAGTAAATCAGGAAGTGCAGTCTTAAGAATAGATTGTTTGAGAGAGCAGGAAGATATTTCATGCTTCCCAAACACTTGTCTTCCTTTCTCCTTAATAGTATTATTGCAGGGGATTCGCTCTTTCCATACATGCTCCTGCTTCCCCTTCCTTCTCACCCACGATCCATCCGTATGCTACTCTCACTCCTTACTTTGTTTGCGCACGTCGTTTCAATATTATCACATCTGGTACTCAATGTAAATCACATAGATAAAAGACTATTATTAGCCTCTTCTAGTGTGTCATTCGAAAAGTTAAATGTTTTTCGCTAAGCCAGTTTCTTTATATTTTACTCACTCACATAGCTAGATGAGTGGAAGAATGGATCAGTGTGGAAAGGGATGGGAGAAAATAAGGAAGAAATGAAGAACATTGCACCGTAGATCCATACGCACGACTTCTTATCTCTATGCCTCAATTTTTACCATTCCTTTGTCTCTTTCTGCTTAAAATCCTCATTACTTTGCTCCTATCGATGGCGAATGGAGCGTCATTGCCTTTCTCATCAGAAAAGCCTTTTTGTTAACCCAATAGCAATCTTTAGGGGTGATTTGTCGGTTCCTTAAACCTAAATTCAACCGTGCACTATGCTTGCTGTGCTGCACTTACTTTTCACGTCTCAAATCCCCAATAAAAAGCAGCAGCATAAGGAGAACTGCTGGTGTACAACAACTTGCTCAATATTCATGTGCCACTGCGGAAGAACTGTAGCGCGGTACGCACGTCCAAGCTTGACTAATTTGGACTGAGCCAGAATAGGCAAGATTAGCGACCTAGGCTGGATTGTGACGAGCTCGAGTAAGGCGCCTTATACGTTGCTATTTAAAATGACCCGCCTAATCAATTCTACACAACTCATTCCATTGAGAGTAGAGGTGTTCACTATAAATCGCGCAGACATTAGAGATCAAGGCACGCTGGCTAGAAGTAGACCTAATGATGTCTTGGGAATGAATGGAGAGGAGATCTCTTGTCTACGCCTCCTCTCTCATGTGCTCTATGCACTTACAGGTATTGCGTCTTACCTAATGTCATACCGTCTGTGCTCCTCGCATAAAATACATACGGAAAAGAGGAGTGAATGATTCCTACAATTTAGATTCTTACCTTATTTCTTTTACACTTCAGTGCCACTGGAGCATCTCGCTCCTCTGCCTCCTTTGAGCTTCTCTCACCTTCCCTTCCTACCTCACCATCTGCCGGTGCTCTCTTTGTAGGTTCCCTTTCATCTCTCCACTAGTCCCAATCTTGATTGCGACATGAGTAGATAATGCATGGATTCATGGCTAGATCAGAATAGTACGAGTTAGACTAGACCTGCATCAATCACGCTCTGCCCAAGACACAATCGCGTTTTAACAAAGTTTAGCAATGATTACCATCAAATCTCCATTTCTATCTTTCTGTCGCTTTGGTTTTTACTACACTACTTCGCCTCAATTCCATCTTCTACTTCTACTCCTTCACTTAGCCTTTCAGGAGCGAAGGTGAGCGTGTTGCTTCTACTTCTTACTTCGTAATTTGTTAGCTGGTCGAATTTCTACCTGCTCACCCCACTATCTTCTCCTTATATTCGTTTTGTAAAGAATTTCTTTGCCTGGTTTTCCACTCTAGACCACCCTCTCTATTTTCACCATGTATCTACGCTTTTGTCTGTTTGCCTAAGTTCGTGTATGTTGCATTGCTTACCTTTGTTTCCGTCGTTTGGGTGGTCGCCTGAATTGATATCTCACAAAATCAGCTAAATCAAATCGACACTTTCGTGCTGGGCTCAATAAAATCTCTTTCGGTCGTCCATTCGATGGCTAGTTCTTTGGCCATTCCACCTCAACTCTACACTTCGCTAGCATTCTATCAGCCATCCACCAATTGACTTCATTTCATCTATTTGCTTTTTCCTTCCTGTAACTCTACACCCTCACTCATTTCAGATTGAAGTGGACACGGCACATGAAACTGGCAAACCTCATACACCATGTGAAGAAAATTTGTCTCCTGCAAGACACAATACGTGTGAGTGAATAGAGTGCAGTAGGCGACAAAGGAGACAGTCTCCGAAGATGTGTTGGAGTAAGACATGAGAAAGGAGGCGTAGACAAGAGAGAGTGCTTGCCTTTCCATGTGTGTTCTGATCCCTAGTATCTGCGAGAAGGAGAAGACCTAAACTTGCATGACATGAGGTTGTATCGAGTTGATTAGGCAGGCCAAATTAAAATACTAAGACGGACTTAAATTTAATACATAAGACGCCTGTGGGGACGGGGTATGCTCGGTAGATGAGAGCTTAACGACCCGCCCCTAGCTATTACTATTGAGCTAACGAAGGGGCATTTCTGATGCGTACTCCTACTTCTGTGCTTGGAATAATTGTTGTTTTGCATTCGGAACGGCAATTGTGGTCTATGCGTTTTTTCGGCAGGAGTTAGGTAACATGAATTTTCAGCTGAATGAGACAGGGAATGATTAAGGTAGATGCGAAGTGATGATAATTCGCTGGAATAGAAGGAGCAAGAGTGGAGATGGACAGAAAAGGATTGGAAATAAACGTTGTAGGATGACTCTCCACATTGCTCTGGTGTAGCCTTCTTTACTTCTTTCTATATTTCTACCATCTATTCCTGAACTGATTTAATCGCTTATTCATCTGGACACGTGTCTAGGCAAAATTTGAAGATTTCTTCCCAATGACACGTGAACTGCCTAGTCATAGCTCTCTTTCCATGTGATTATGCTGGATATCGAATATGAAAATATTGAAATGACGCATGCAAGTGAACTTTCGGGAGTGGAAGGTAGCACTGGTAGAGGAAGGGGTGTTAGCATCAAAATTCACCCATAATTTCCATAACATCTATCTGTTTTCCCCCTTTCAGCATCTCTAAAATTAAGGATTGAAAGCCTTGGAGTGATGAGGTGATGGAGAGGGTTGCGACGGAAGTAAAGGATACAAAGACGGCTAGGGGCAAGAATGAAAAGAGGTAGGAGAGAAGCACCGACGAATAACTGAATGGCATGAACGGCAAGGTGGTAAAGGAAGATGAATAAATGTAGGCGTGGAACACGTAGAACAGCATTTCTGACAGTTTGTCGTGTGGTAGATTAATTTAACCTGACACGTGTAAATCGATTGCAACACGTGCCGTGTGGTGTCGCTCAGTGCCGTCTAGGTGTGGACTTTGGACAGAACTACTCAGAGGTGGTTTTGAGGGAGCTGGCGCCACTCACTTCTGTGCTTTCGTGACTTGATTAAGTTATGTGCATCTTAGTGCATGCAAAGGAGGAGGAAGAGAATGAGAAGAACCACTGATGCTAATGTGCTTTGACTTAAATGCGCTGCCTCGTTGTGACTGCTTGTCCTCGGCTTTTCTTGAGAGGATGCCTGTTATGCAGTGACAACTCATTCCTTGAGATTACTATGGCTCGAGCGAAGGTGCGTTTCTGCCGATCAAGCTAATTCCATACCAAGATCCATTGTTGCCTTGCACCAGGGAGTACAATGGTGGCGAGCAAACATCACCAACCTGGGCGAAGCAACGAAAGAATGATTGGATACGAGGCGAAAGCGAGAGGTTTACGGAGGGTACGTAGAGGAAAGGATGGGAAAGGTCAACTTGGGGACGCCTCTGCATGGTGCTGGGGCACGGATTTTCTTATTTTTTTCTTTCTGCATGTTCTTAACTTCCTCCATTGGCCCACTTTTCTAGCCATGTATTTAAGTGGAGCATACAGAAATCAATTTTGTGGAAGGAATATGAATTCCTATCAAACGCTACACTCGAGGATGCTACCCATATTTCTACCCTGATTAGTGAAACACACGAGGATATCAGTTGTGACGAAAATTAGGATAGGGGGAAGGAAGGGAAGATAAAGCAGGGGAGAAGGGGAAGCTGGTGGCATAAGTTATCCATAATTTTTAAACTTTTAATCTCTTTTGGTCTTTTGACGTTAAAACGGTGAAGTGTAGGATTGGGGACATCAGAGAGATTGAGAGGAAAGCAGTGGCGATGGAGACTGAGAAGCAGACCAAAGGTGAGCAGCTGACAAAGGAGTACTGAAGCACTGGTGAAGAATTGAGCAGTTGAAACGACGATAACCTGGGAAGCAAGATAAATGGTGGAAGGCGACAGAACGTCGTGTGATTGTTTTTTCACTTGATTGGTGGTTCGTGGTGTCTGGTGGTTTCTTAGAAGCAAATATCATTTGTCTGTGCTTCTTTACTTCAGCTGACACTCGTGCATTATTGCGCGTGTGCCTTAAATGCTTCGCATTATCTCGATTGTCATAACTTGATTTCCTTCCCATCATGGCGATTAGATAAGAGTGCGATGGAGAAGCAACTTAAAAAGTTGTACTTCCCTATTTTTGGCAGCACAAGAATCGGATGTTGGAGTGCTAAGAACTCGCAGCAACAAATAACAGTGATGACGAAACAACCGCTAACACTTACATCAATTAGGAGAATTGTGAAGGCTCGCCAAATAAGTGTCACTCATGTGGGATAGCTAAAAACATGCTTTCAAATCTATCAGAATTACCTTTTCTTCTATCGCATAGACCGTAAAGTTGCGCGATGCATTTCCGATTGCTTGCTAACTGAGTGAATGTCTTGTGATGAGAAGCAGTTTTGCATTGCAGTGATGGGTGGTCAGACTCACAACTCATTCGGCCATTGCCTCATTAGTCTGCGCTTCATATTTTTTTCAATCGCGAACAAAGGCGTTCCCTACAAGTCCCTCCAGAAGACCAAACCTTTGCCGCTGCAGTACACCTGATTGGTAACATTTAAAGAAATTGTGAAAACCTGATGCATGGCAGCGCAAGACCTCTTCCGGCAAAATAACCATCTTTAAGCCTTTGCGTTTCGATGAGATCTAGACACCGCATTAGTTATTTTATCCGTTATCCTTCACATCCTTTGAAACGATGTCCTTCATCACCTCATGTCGTGTGATGATAGAGTGGATTGAATAGGTATGGAGATCTGAGGGCTCGAAGTTTGATGGAAATGATGGTAATGGATTTCGAGTTGCCTGCTCCAAGAGCACAAGTAATTTAGCGATGATATGCCTTCTTCAAGTGCATTCGTCAACCTATGTAGATTATGTTTGCAGACTGTGGAGAATCACTAAGAATGACACCATTCTAAGGCACAAATTTGGGCGTAGAGGTGTACAAAATGTTGCCTACTGGGATCGAATAACATGTAGTTTAGCATTTTGGACATTTGTCAAGTCTTCATTCATCACAAATTTGCATTTCGCCTTAAGCAACAAAATTTTACACAAAAAGATCTTTGGTTCTATCATTTGCATTGAAAATGATTATCTTCTGTTTTACTTCAATTGTGCTTTAATAAATGCCATTTATCGAATTGGACCACTTTTGCTAATCGGTTACCCATTGTGCTTACACTGACCTCTATATAAAGCGAAGCAGAATGACCTTTCACGTTATATCTTTGTGGCACGAATATTTTCAACTGGGTTTACACTTTTAGACAGGATCCCAAATCAGAAGGCAATGATTGGTCAACCTCCGCCAGACCGTTAATTTCACAACCATGCCAACTTCTACTGCGTCCAATCAGCGCAGCACAGCATGCGCGTAATTGGCTCATTTAAGCCAATCGCCTCCGAAGATGTAGTGGGCAATAACGCAGCATTGTGTGTGTATTGGGCACCATTAGATTTTGCAAAACCCTTGCCTGACAATTTTTGCAAGCGTGTGCATTTGCAATGCTCTCCACAATCAACTAGTAGTATGAATATCGCCTTTTGATAAGGCTCTGCAAAACCACTGAACCTGCCAGAAATAACGAGCGCATCGGCTCAGTGTCACGTGCGAAAATCCCTTTTAGTTGCACCCTGACTTATTTATCTTTTTAAAAAATGCATATGAAATATAAATGAATTTCTATCTGATGAGTACGGAAATTCTTCTTTAGCTAGATTAACGCCGTTGCCTTGACAACAAACTGGTTAAAAATCAAATAACCCTAGTTTCAAAGTCGTCCATATGACGCATTGCTTAGGTCAGTTTCCCAAATGAAGCATTTAAGCTTCTGTCTGTGTGTTCTCAATTGTTAATCCAAACAAACTTTGAAGTGCGTAAATCACATCTCCAGTGAGTGACGGAACGAATAGGTGGTAATGAGGATTTGTTTCAATGCACTTTCCATATGATTGACATTCAATACACCCCAATCAAAGGCGCTTCAACTTTGATCCACTAATGCTAAAACACGGTACTTCAGCGTTTGGTCACAGTTGCTATTATGCTAATAATAAGTGCAATGACGGTTTTCTCATTGACAAAATCCATGCAACTTGTTGCCGCCTCAACCTCAATGCCACTGACTTGTATAGACTATGCTAGTATAAGGTTAAAAGTAGAAGAGGGATTCGAACCAGATGCTCGACACAACTATGAGATGACTTGGCTGATTTCGCTGAGTAATTTTACTGAATAAAAGTGTAGAGCCTCCTATTTTCACTTAGCAGTGCCACAAGTTATTGAGCTGTGCAATTTTCGAATCGTAAATTTGGAAATTAGGCGTAACAGAATCTGCACTGCCTATGAGGTGTGCCAACAATTATCTTGGCGATTTGCGCACGTGTCTGTTGGATGCTAATGAGGTCACCAGCCAGAGAGGAGATAATTGGTAGACTTCTGAGAGGGCGGCATAATATACAAATGCAAAGAGTGCGCGATGGCACGGCCATTCTGTAGTTGTCCAGTGAGTATATCGCAAGGACCACCTGAGAAGGAATCTGCGTGGGGCCTAATCCTGATCGAAAGGAGAGAGGAAGGGAAAACAGGCACGTGAGCGAAAACACCATTATCCAGGATGTTTGGGGATCAGCAATCAGGTGCAACTTTCGAAAAGTTGGAAAGAAAAGCATTTTACGTTCGCAGGCATCTGAAACACCGATCTTTTAATAACGCGTGCCGGCCGTGATCATGCCAACATTTAGACTCATCGATTTCCGCTTAACTGAAAGGGTTCTGGAGGCGTCTTCGAACTATTGATTAAACAAATCTGTACCTTGACGGTAAAATGAGCCAAAAATTTTGGATTAGACCGCTCGCTGATGCTTCAGTTAGAGGAATCGAGACATCCACCATCGTGTATGCTTATCTCATCGCAGACATTAAGGCATGAATGAGCACTTGACACAAATAAACGTAATGCCAGCATCTACTTACAAGCAGGTGCACATGTTCTTATTTCACGCCTTTTGTTTGTACAGATGCGTCAATGCGGGATGCCGTATCAACTTTGTCACCGATCGTGCAACATCAGGTGGAACAGGGAACACCTTCTGCCTCACAAAAGGCGGAAGAGACGGTCTCTGCTCTGGCTAAATCCCCAGTACTTTCAAGATCCACTTCCTCCTATGTATTCGCTGCAAAACAACCACGAAGGCAAACAAACCCAACTAAATCCTTCGCCACTAAAACGGCTGAAAATTGATGAGGCTGCTTCAAGTGAATAGGATATCTTAGGGGCAATGCCTGTACATTCCACAATGATTCCGAAATCGATCAGCTCTCCGAAGCCTGTACGACAACAGATATCCTGCATCGACTTGTCTTCGTCTCCAAAGCATAGTGGAAGCTCAGGCCAACCTCAAACTACCACTACGATGCACGAATTTCCCACGCCAAACCCACTCCCATTTGACACCTCATCAGAGCTAAGTCAGCAGCTGCTACAGCCACAGGTGCAGCCACAGTTCTCACCGCCAAGCACGTGTCAGCATCTTCCAGCACACAGCTTATCAGTTCCAAATTACTCTCTTCTCCACCAACTTTCTGCCGCTGCGCCTATGCCTGATTCAGCAAGCTTTTTTACACTGCCAACCGCAGAACAACTTCAGGTACGCCAGACAGTATCTGAGGCACAAAGACAAGGCTGACGCAGGATTTTCTTTACTCCGTACCAAATTGGTGGGATGATGAAATACTTTAACAAGAAAAACTACATCAATATGCATGAACGCAAAGAACTGGCGTGTCGCATCAACTTGACGGGGATTCAGGTTAGTCAAGCATTAAAGTGTTAAAATAACATGTTTAAAAGACAGCCATTAGTGTGTAGTGATCAGTTGTCTACGATTGAGTCGTCAAAATTGGTCATATTTTTGACCCTTCTGTTAGGTGAAGATGTGGTTCCAGAATCAGCACTACAAAACAAGGAGGGCTGGTGAGAAATTTCTAGCAATGAGACGCCTCTAACACAACCAAATGTTCGTGCCCCATCAACCGACCCGTGGGGCAGCGGCCTGAGTGAAGGCTTTGGAATTGCTGAAAGCTCCCAATCACAACAGGAGCCCAGCAAACAGCCTCACCATTGGAGCAGGTCCCTTCAGGATAAGGTGGTGATATGCCGTCGAGGCACAAGCAGTAAATGTAGACACTGGCGGTGCCGCTTGGGAATCAGCTTGGTGCTGAAACAGATCAAAGGCAGGATGGTGAAGATGAGGACGTCAAGAAATTAGTCGAACTGATAAAGCGAGTTATTGGCTTCCTCTATGGAGCGTCTGCAGACTGGCCTTCGCTGTCTTTCATTTAGTAGCTATGATGGTATTTTGCTCTTCCGAATGTTTTGTGATCCTCATAGCATATTTTGGTGGCAACCATTTAGTGCGCCCTAATTCTTTAAAAATAAATAAATAAATAAACTGATGTCGTTTAAAGATGTTCTCGTGGGAGCTATGCGTGGAGTCGGGAGTCGCTAAAATGAATTGTATTGGAGGTGAGAGTCCACACGGGTCCATGTATCACATACACGAGCGATAACAACGCTTAACCCATCGAAGCGGTCGACGGTAATGTCTATCAGAGTTAGATCCATGTTCCATGTCACTTTCAAGGCCCACAAATCAGATCACTTTCCGAAATCCCCTTTTGCATGGACGAAATAGCTTGATCAGTACTTGAAATTTAAAACCTCATCACGTTAGCATGGTTCCATTAGTATCCATCTGATTACTGATGGCTTACAAATGGTTAAAATTTTTTCCTTTTAGTAATTGTCCTCCGATTCACGTCCTCGTTGAGACCTATTCTTTTGCAAAGCCTGAGTAAACGCACAGGCGTGCAAACGCATCCCTCGGATCATTGCACAACCCCGTTAACGGTGCCACCAATCAGCACACAGCTAGGGGTAGTGACTATGGGGCGGGTAGTCTAAAAGCATGCTTGACACAGTCGCGACAAGCACAATCAAAGGATGAATAACCGCAAGAGGGTCTTTTGCACGAAGCCGACCCCGGTGCTCATTTGATCCAGTTTGCCTCACTTAAGAGGGATGGTCTACTTTTGAAAGACCTCTTTACATGTGAATCGCCTTGCATTCAAAAGAGCGATGTCTAAATACACTGCGTAACAGCGATGAGGGAATGCGTTGTGTAGCGTGGCGACCAATACACCCTTTCCTTCATTCGGAATATCAGCTTTTTAGTTTGCTTCAATCGATCCAATTCGACCTCACCGATTTAGAAGGAAACAGAGCCACCTGCCCCATTTTCTTCTATTTTATACACACAAGATAATGCTCCATTTTATAGTAATGGCTGCAGTGTATCAGACCCTGGATGTTTAGTTAACATCACGTTTATTCCTTGGCGTTTGCTTACTTGGTGGCTAATAAATTGCCCTTAGGTCTAACTAACCTGCTTTGCAGTGTCGATCGCGAACACACGAAGGCAAAGTGACCGGTGAAAAGCGTAGTTGTGCAATTCACTTTCCCTTTTGCACCAGCAGTGTGCTTTGGTGGTCGGGATGGGAGAGATAGAAGATGTATTCGCTGCAACACCACAACGGTACATTCGTTTTCTCAAACGTTTGTCAGAATTTTCCAATTATCACTAACTTATGTTTTTTGTAAATATCTAACTTGATGGAGTAAATGGTTGCAACACATGTGAGGAGAGGTGAATTCTTGTCATCCACGTTCATTGTCAGTTCGAATTGACGTCACAAGGCATTCCGTGAATGGTCACATGAAAAAGGTCTACAGGGAGATGCTTGCCTTACAGTTGGTAGAACTTGACATTGATAAGTGAAGTGGAAAAATCCTGCTAGATAGACCTGCTGTCAACTAAATGGCTAGGGCATGCCAAAGCTATCCGAACATGTCAACGTTGCGCGCTGCAACATTAGCATCATAAGTGTCTGCTAACTATGCGTAAAACATTCCAATTGAACTAGCCCAATGTCAAACTCTTAGCTATGAATGCTTTGTTTAGGGTAGTAACATCGGAATAAACTGACCGTCTTCACGATTATTGTTCTTGCACTTATTGAGAAAGGAAGCCTCCAATAACTGCGTGGGATTACGATAGACCTTCTCAAACGCTGACAACTTTTGCGGTCCCTGCGGCTGATTCACGTCTGTGCGTCGGCATTGTAAGTTGCAAGATTTGCGACTTGACTTGTTTGATGTGGATGATGCCGCAGAGCCTAATAATAATGAATTAGCAACGTGTAACTGCTACAAATCGCCTCCTCCCTTCCTCCTCTCACTCTTGCTCGGTTGCAGACTCAAGGTTCTCCTGAGCTCATAATCTCACAATGCATTGTTCTTATTAATTAGCTTCATCCCATGAAGTCGTTAATATTGCATGATCGAATGGATCGCACTTGCACCTGTACACTACGTATAAAATATTAGTCAACCTTAGGTATTTAGCAGATTTATGGCTATAGTTAGAAGCCTTCAAGGCAGGGCGAGAAAAGGCCTTAGTTACGAAAGAGCTGCTCACCTCGTTACACCGACATCGGAAAGGTCAGAATGGCATTAGGCTTTGACTGGTAGCTTAGATCAATGCATGCATAAGGCAGTACATAAGTAACACAATGGAAAATCAGCCGTAGTGTACTACGCTTTAAGTGTTTCTCACTTTGGTCTTAAGTTGATTCCAAAAGCCTCAGGTTGTTAAAATACTAAGGTGCCATAAAATATGTTAACCTCTCAAAACTATAGTATTCTGTGTTAGGCGGCTGTACTAAGACTCTGCATCGACAAGCAGCCAGAGAGCAGGGATATTACACTGCGCCATAAATTGTTCATTCCCATCGGCGATTAATTAGGATTGGGTATCAAATGTTGGGTTACTTCCGCTCCAATGAGGTGCATAAAAACTGTAAGCCATCTGATGCTTAGAAGTGAGCGCAGTGTAATGAAAATGATTTGAATACGAAAACTGGTGTAGCATAAGTACGTAGCTGCGACCTGTCCTCTTGATTCAGCATTTACAATCATTCAATATTGTACTCTGCTTTTTCTTCCATCTCTAAGAACTGTGATATCCTCGTGTTGTGCAGTAAAATTTAGACCCGGTCGATAGTTAAGTAGTCTATTTTGGCAAAGAAAGCAAGAATAACGTAAGCAAACGGAGCAGCGCCAAGCTCTGCTTAATTAAGTCAAAATTTATCAGATCTATAACCCAACGGCCTATTCCAAATGGTAAATGCTCACGGCAGTTCTCGTATCAAATTGTAAAAGTAGGGTTTGACTGATGATAAGAGCGCCTAGGTTGACACGATTGGTAACGCACGAACACGAAACCTCAAACAGTCAACTGCCTTTGTGACCAAAATTTATCCGAACTGAAAGTCAAATGCATATATTGCTATGTAGATGCTTACAACAAGGGCATGGGGCAAAACTCTTTTCTCTCCTCCTCTTTAATCCGAAATCGACCAGAGATGAAACCAGCATTCTGTTTCCTTTTGTAATCGCTTGCAGCAGTTCTTGTACACAATTCAAACAATTTTGGCGCTTTTGATTTGTAGGGAGCCAGTTTCGGCAAAGAAAGTTGCAATAGCGCTTGCTGTAGCCCTTAATTTACAATCCCGCATTGTAGGTGCAGTCGAAGCGTAATGATCCTATTTCAGCAAAGAACTCGGGAATGGCAAGGGTACAGAGCTCCTTTGTTTTCGTCTACATCGATCCAAAATTGTTCGGAATTGGTATTCAGCAGCTTGCTCCCTTCTTTAAGAGAGCGCAGCAGTTCTCTGTTTAAAATCGGACAGCACAGGTGTAGCCAATGTGTAGGGTGTCTATTGCGGCAAGGAAAGCTGCGACACTATGGGTCTAGAGGCTCGCTCTCTTTTGTCTGTTTTGATCGAGATTTGTCAGAGTTGAGATTCAGCAGTTTACTTCCTTCTGTAAATTCTTGTGGCATTTCTCGTTATAAAATTAAAATGTAAATTGTCTATTTTGGCAGAGAAAGCTAAGAGAGTTATGTAATAAAAGAAAGTGCATAAATAAGGAAGAGGTTTGTACACTCAGGGTAAAGATGAAATGGTTCTGGCATGAGCAGCGCCGGTGCGGATGTGTGAAAAAATGGGACAAGCAAAGTAAAGTTGATTAGGGTGAATCGGGTAACGCATTTTGAAAAATACATCGCTTGACAAACACTCTTCTTTTTATTAAAGGCATTGTGCACGATTTGATACTTCTACATGCTTTTTCTTCTACCATTTATCCTCAAACCATCCGTGTACCTTAACAGTATAAATCGCATGGAAAAGGAGACCATCATTGGTCTCCTCTAGTGTGCCATTCGAAAAAAAACAACTTTTTTTATTAAGCTGATTCCTTTACGTTTTACTTATTCAAAAGGCAAGATGGGTGGGCAAGTGAATCAGTGTATGAGAGAAAGTAGAAAGGAAATAAAGAGCGCTGCACCGCAGATTCACACTCACGACTTCCCACTTCTTCGCTCTAATCTCAATCGTTTCTTTGTCCCTTTCGCCTGAACATTCATGCTGCCTCACTCCTACCAAAGAATCGCATGGACCATCACCACCACCATTCGTAATGTAAAATAGCAATTCGTCCAAACATAGAATTAGGGTGCGCACAAAAGAAGCCTCTTTGTTGACTCAATAGCGATCTTTAGGGGTAATTAGCCGATTTTTCTTGCTATTCTGCACTTACTTTTCATTTCTAAAATACGCTCTAGAGCCTCAAATAAGCAGCAGCATCAGGAGACCTAATGATGCAAAACAACTTACACAATATTCATCTCCCACTGGGGAAGTAATATAGCATGGCACGCAAGTCTAGGCTTGATCAGATCCGACCAACTTGGACTGGGTCAGAATAGACAAGGTTAGCAGCATAGGCTAGATTGTGATAAGCTTGAATAGGACGCCTCATTCGTTACCATTTAAGCCAGCCCCAACACTAATTTGGCCCTCCTAATCAACTCGACACAACTCCATGCAATGCAAATTGAGGTCTTCTCTGCCTTTCTTGCAGATACTAAGGATCAAAGCACGCAGACTATAAGTAGGCTTGATGGCGTCTTCGAAATAGGCGGAGAAAAGCTCCCTTGTCTACGCCATCTCCCTCATGTTCTACTCTACCGCATCTTCTAGGATTGTCTCTTGTCTCCTACTATGCTCCATATGCTCACATGCATTGCGTCTCGCATTATTTTATGCTGTTTATGCTCCTCGCATACAACTCAATCGAAAGGGGCAGTGAGTACTCCTTAAATTTTGGCTCCTTATCTTTCTTCTTTTACTTTAAAGCCACGAAGACGTCTCGATCCTCTACTTCTTTTGCGCTCGTCTCACCTCTCCCACCTACCTCATCGCCTGCCAGCACCTTCTTTACAGGTTTTCCTTAATCTCTTCACTAGTCCCAGTCGCGGCTTTAACATGATTAAATACTGCATAGATTCATAACCTAGATCAGACTAGCACAGGTTAGACTGGATCTGACTCTATCACACCCTACCCGAAACCAAATCTTGTTTTGGCATTGCTTAGCTATCATCATCATTAATTCTCCATTTTTATCTTTCTGCCGCCTTAGTTTGTCCCTCAAAACCTTGTCTCCATTCCGACTCCCACTTCTACTCCTCTTTCATTTACCCTTTCGAGAGCGAAGTTTGGTACGTTGCTTCCACTTCTTACTTCGCGATTTGTAGGCTGGTCGAGTTCCTGTCTGCCCAACTCACTGACCGGTTTTTTTCCTTGTGGAGGATCTCTCTACCTGGCATTCTGCAGTAAAGGGTAAAATGATGTACTTCCCTCTCAAAACCACCTGCCTCGTTTCCACTATGCATTCACACTTGCCTATCTGTTTGTCCAAGTTTGTGTGTGTGCCATTGTTTACTTTTATTTCTGCTCTTTTGGAGAGTCGCCCTAAATGTTGCCCCACACAACAGGTAGGAACGTGTGTGTGCTTGTGTGTTTGTGGGTGTAAAGGCACATTCATCTCATCATCGCCTTCTAACTTATCCTTCTAGCCAATTAAATCGACTACGAAGACGGTGCTGGCAGGTGGTAAGGTAGAATGAGGAGGAGGAGGAGGAGGAGGAAAGAGAAGTGCAAGACGTTCTCGTGGTGCTAAAGTAAAAAAAATAAATGTAAGGAGTTAAAATGTAGGAACCGAATCGGGCGTTCTGTGCATGCACGCGCTACCACGAGCATACACTTTTCTGTATTAAGCTGCATATTCATAGTGCTGCAATTCCTCGTACTAGCCTGCAACTTAACAGTCAATCACCTTCATTGTTTCCAACCAGGAAGGTGCTTGATGGTCCGTTCTTACTCAAATCATCCAAGCTATCTGACAGTGTCCAAAATGTCGGACTATTGTGGACAACAAAAGGAAATCTCTAGTCATGTTCTGTGTAGTCAGATCCAGATTCGGTCAAAATTATAACGCAGTAGTCTACTCCATTCAGTAATTACTTACGACAGTTCTCCCATCACATTGGAAAGTGCAGAGTCACTGGTGAATTTGATGAAGTAAAAGTGCTGGTTGATAAAGATTGCGATAGGGAGTTAGAGACGCTTAAGACGATTCCTAAATAGGTTGCAGGGGTCAAGACAGCAGATTCTAAAAAAAAATGCAAATATTAGTAGAGTGGAGATGTTCAATCTCTCATGACACGCGAAGACTGCTTCAGCTGCTCGAGGAGGCGCTGAGCCATTGCACGTTTCTACCTAACTAGAGCTGCGTCTGTGTGCTATCCCACGTAGGCATCTCTGACCTTCATCTAAGCATCCATTCATTCAGGACTCATAGCTCACCTCCCTCAAAACAATGAATCCATTTACTCGTTCGTTAATGCCTATGCTGCATATTTGTACCATCTGTTCTCCCATTCATCACGATTATCTCTATTCACTCATTTCTTTAAGATGAATTCACCTTTAACAACCCACCTGACATCGCAATTCTGCTTGAAGCTGCTGTCTCCACCCGGCAAAAGGCTTCCCAAATCTGGTAGAAAGGTTGTTGTATCCAAAGGACAGAAGGAACCGAAGTCAACGTTAAAGCAGGCGCTGGGATAAAAAGTGATGCCTCTATAGTGGCGAGTTGTCAAGGAGTGAAGGAGAGCCAGGTTCTCTAAAGCCACTGGTATTGTAGAAGGTGATGGTGGTAGGAGGAGTGTCACTTTACCCATGGAAGATATTACAATTCTGCTAAATCTGGTTCTGCCATTTCCACAATGCATATACTTTCGTCTCCTATTACGCGCCTCCCTCGGACATAGACGCAGTGAGTGCATTGTCGACGAAAGCTGGGTCAAAGGAGCGCGAACTCGCCACCGCTTTAAACTCTGACCGTATTGTGTCTGCAGAGACGGAAGGTAATATGGGATTGTACGGATTACGCAAGAGCTCTTAAAATGGCCACCAGTTAGTGAAGATCTGGCAAAATTTTCTCAGCCCACGTCGTCTTTTCCTTCCCTTTCCTTTGTTTCCGTTGAGGTGTGTAATTTGTGCCTTTTAACCGTTTACTTTTCGAGAAGAACACTGAACTCCAATATGGTGAGAGATGAAACTTAGTTTCCTCACCTCCTGTGTCAAACCACGGCTACATGCACAAATGCTTCTTTTTCTTTTGGCATCAGTAACAGAAGAAACTCAGAAACACCTTCCTCTATCTCTGCAGGCGTGGCAAATGGCGGCCATTCATCTATTGTCACCACTTGGCCTTCATACCTGACTTCACTTTCCATCCTACTTCTTTTTTACTACTCTCTTTAGAAGTGACGGTCACGAAACAATGGACGAGGAGAGAGTAGATGGAGGATCCGCTGCCTTCATTTTACTTTAAGCCACGTTTTTGCATGCCTTGTGATTTTGTGTAGCTTCTATCCCTCTGTACAAGTGTGTGCGTGTTTGCGCATGTGCCTCGACTTTCTAGCACGTAGCTGAACCTATTGCATATGCCTCATTGCAGATTTTAAAGTGTTTTTGGTAAACAGAGGAAGGTGTGAGAACTTGTGGAGGTTGCTGGTTTTGATTCTGGGATTTGTGGTTATTTTAGTTATGGATTCTGGCACCCGATTTTCTTTGTACGTGCTCACTTCTGACGATACTTGCATTTACGAATGTTCCTAATTCCCACAGTAAATTAAACCCTTTTCGCTGGGCCAATTTTGCCTAGAAATGGATCAGGCCTTACGCCTACTTGACCGTTCTACTGCTGATAGGCTAGCAAGTAGCTAAAAAGTAGGAATCCCTGGAGCACCTGCCTAGTGAACGAGGTCGAGTGCTCCGAAAAATGAGTAAAGTATTGCTCTTATGAATTAAATAATTTTGAAGAATCGGCTTACTTTCCATTAGCCTCTGTATCAAAGAACTTAGGACATATTCGTAGTTTTTTTTCTGTAGTGCTAAACAACAAATGGGGCATGAAGATGCAAATTAAGGCGCGGGTCGCATGATGCCATTACTTGCTCGGGGAGTGACGAACAATCTGTATGACTAATAAGCTTTCGCTGTGCGCTATAAGGTCGTAATGTAAAAAACTCTCTAGTAGGGGAAGAATCTGTTGGAGACCAAACAGTTCATTTACTGTAAGCACCTGCGACGAGCGGATTTTAGAGGAAGGAAGGGAATGTCCAAAAAGGAGGTCCAGCACCTGACGAAAGAATCGGTGAAGATTATAACAAAGTGGAAGAAATGGTACGCTGAACAAAGATATTTAGACAAAATGGATGGTAAATTTGTCAGGGTGCATTCTATTAAAGCTGAATATGGATATGCGATGTATGAAATTGGGTCGGCAAAGCGTAATCACTAGAGCTTGAGGTGTGGTTGGATGTAACAGAAATTGCATCTGTCAGGGCACACTGGACGAACTTAGGAATGGGCAGAGTCGATGACGGCGGTGTACTTACTGCACACTCGAGTGATATGACCATTTTCAACTTTGGCGTGTTCCAACTGAGCCTTCGTGGAAGAAGGGTGCAAGTTAGCACTCAAATCAATGGAAAGTTGGTCTAGTCATGACCCACTGACCCCTCGATTCATCTGTTGACCAGCCACAATGCTTTCATGTTCCACTATCACCCTCATAACACAGCGTTATTTTCCGCACACTGCATTATCTGTGGTTTAAAATATGTGATGAACAAAGATGTGAGGTTTCACCACTCCAACAGCTAATGTAAATGTTTTATCAAGAAGTCATTGATGCCTCATTCAGTAGGCTCAACAGTGAAGGTGCCCATGTCGAATCGCAATGTTCAACGGTGCTACCGTATGAAAATATCTGATTCATTCAGGAGGCGGCAAACACTGTTGCGCTACGAAGTGATGGTGTGGAGTACTTGGCAAGTCTTTATGAAGTCAAGCCTACATCAGTGCGCTTGGGTCCCCTTCATAATTGTCAATTGTAATGTATAAATGAACTCATTCAAACTGGAACCCGTTTGGGTGGTGGTCTTTCCACTGATAAACTAAAAATGCAAAGTAGATGGGGAACGGATGTGCCGAAACTGCATCGAAGCGAAGGAATAACAGTCGCCTAAGTGGCTATGGAGCGATCGGCGACACACGTAGGCGCTAAAGAACAAGATCAAGAAGGTGAATGAGTAGATATTGAAAGTGTAAAGACATGGACAAACTGATCTATTAAAAAGTGGATGATGGATGGATGTGTAGGTTGGTAAACAGGATACTTGATGAATGATCTGTGATTTAGTTTACTCACTGGAATTGCGGTTGATCAAATAAACTTAACGCACTTTTTTAGTGTTTTACTTAAAAGGTGGCCCAAAAGAAACCTACGAAACGGAAAGCATTCAAGTAGCGAAAAATGAATAACTGTGGATGACTAGGATGTAAGAATGCACTTTAGTTAGTTGAATGAATGGCCACTAGGAGGAGGTGAAAGCACTAAATTTATGTTGATAGATTGCCCAAGCTGCTAGCATTTGTGTCGGTTGATGAGGGTTGTTGGAGTCCAACAGATGCAACAGTGGGGTGGCAACCAATTTGTCAGTATTCTCGGAGGCTAGGCTGCGAGTGCATATGTAAACAACTGCAATGGTTAGCCGTGTCGTTGACTGTTTGAATTCTGCCATTGGAAAGGTGACAAACTCTTACATAACACCGGGTTTGTAAGTGTGGAGCCTAAATCACACCCAACTGTCTTGCTTGAATTGACTTCCTCGTGATGGCAAACAACTTGAAGCCAAAGCTCTCTGTGATTTAAAGAAGTGTTGAGGTAAGTGCAATGCCTCGAGACCCTCCCCAAAACAAAGGGCAAGGTACTCATTGCCAAAATGCAGAGAAGCTAGAAATGGGAGGGTCTAACAGCACGTCATAGAGGTTCATTCCGCCAAAGTGCTTGGCATTGGAATTGCTTGTGAAAAGACCTCAACAAGGCCGCAAATCCAAATCAAATCAATGAAAGGAAGCAATCTAACTATTAACATGCCATCAGTGATCGGTGTCACTATTGCAATCCTGTCGAAGCAATTGTCAACCGTGGGTCTCTCCATCTTTCACTTGATCACACGTCGTAGCCACCCGTTGTTATTGAAGCACAGCCAGCAAATGCCCACTCGAGTAAGTATGGTTCCTTTATTGTGATCCGTGTAAAGGCGTATGAAAAGAGGATATTAGCTGTCGGTTATGGGAGCATTCTGAACCTGTATTTTTACAAATGACCTGCCATTGCACTACTCTCATTGGAGAGAAGTGGCTATTTATAATGTGGGGTTAGTTTAGCATGAGGAAGAGAATGGAGTGGCATGGAGTTCCTTTGACGGCATGCTAATCGCCACTCAAATGCCTCACCTCTGCTTTAATGCCTCAAGACATTTGCTGCTGAGGAGTTAAAGACACGTTTACGATCCAGCCAAATGGAGTACGTTGGAATGCCCACGAACTGGAACCATCACTACTTGTTCCAATTTGGCAACCACCTAGTCGCACCGCTACTCAAGTAATACAGCAGAGAGGTTAAAACGCTAACGTTCATTGATAAAAAGCGGTATTCCTAGTATCTTTCGTCATTCCTACCTCTCGCTCTGTCTCCCTCACCCTTCTTCTGCCGCTCATTTCAGTGGTTTTGGTATGCAGGTAAAAGTGCGCCAAGTGCAACTAATGTCTACCCATTAACGATAAAATGCGACCAAAGCATAAGTTGGCAGTCTGTGTCGCCTTGCATGAAACATCTCACCCACACCCTCCACCAGGTTTGGACACATTCATTGGCTGGCTGGTCTTCTTTCTAAAACACATCTATTCATGCAGCACAACTTGCTCCAAAGGGAAGCAGATGACTCGATCAAACGAAATTCCTTTCATTAACAACCAACTACTGTCACAGTGTTAACGAACTGACGTGAGTTGGTTGTGCATGGTGGCAAGAATGGCTTCGCATGCCGATGACCCCATTCCGCCTTCCTGTCTAGTTGTCACCAAAATTAGATAAGGGGGGAGGGGGAAGGGGAAGGGGTAGAGCTTAACGCCGATTATCGTGTTCTCTGATGTATTATAAGCCTCGTGTGCCAGATTCTCCACCCCTTGAGGTCATGCAGCACATAGAGGGACACGCATTGCGGTCTATTTCCCTCAAATAACGCAGACACATCTACCTTTTGTGGGTGCTTTCTCATGCATATCATCAAAAAAACTTGGCACCGAATTCACCGGTCAGGTAGGTCAACGCCTACAATGTTGTTAATTTTGCGTACCCTTCTTCATTGAGACTGAGGTGCTGTATTTGTTGCTGTGATTCGCATGACTCTGACCGATGTGCCATAACCTCGGAGGTATCCGATTCTGCGTGTTACAGGGTGGCAATGCCGCAGACAGACCTCAATTCGAACGTTTGAGTATGCAGAAGCCTCAGAATGGATAATTTGATAAGTGGCTGTGAAAATCACCTTCATTGCTCAGGCCTCGAGTTTGGTCATAGATGATCACTTAGCGCTGTAGACGACTATTCAGGCTAAAGTCGTGGATACCACTGTGCTAACATGACTACAAGTCGTACGACGATTAGCTGTCATCCATCATGAGTCAGACTCATGTCAAACGATTGAGCATGACATGACCTCATTGAGGGTTGTTGTTTTGTCACGATTAACGTGTAAGAGCTCTATCTACAGCACTGAGTGGAATTCTTCCTTACCAAAGACGGTTTCCGTAAGCAGTACGAAGAGGAGTTGCATGCAAAGTAGTAGCGAGAGATGCTTTCATACCCACATTGTCAAATGTCGCATTTCGAAGCAACTCTCTTTCGTTTTCCTTTTACGACAGTATTAAAGAGCTTGCATTTCATTCAAATTTGCTCCTTGTCTTCTCCTATTCCCTACCTAATATTTTATCCTTCCTCTATTCTACGCCTCTCATCTAGAAAAACACACTCCGTTACCTAATTTTGGCAGAAGGTATTTCTTTTTCTGAAGATCAATTTGGAAATTGGGGCTGGTTTCAGCGCTCGGTGGTAGGGTGTCAGAAGAACCACCTGGACAGGTTGATGTGAGTGCTAGGATGGGTTTCGGTAAAAGTTTGCATTAATAAAAATAGATTATGAAACCTTCTTACCATCCTTGTCTCAGTGTCGTAAAAGGGCGATTCGATTTGAGTTCATATTTCAACAAAAAATTTGTTTACCCGTTCAAGTGACAGCTTGATTAATTTACATCTTTCCATCTCATTCATCAATGTGTACAGTTGCTGATGACCCACTCATCAAACTTTACTCGTTTCGGCTTCTAAAAGACTTTATTAAGAGGACAGAAAAAAGTGCAAATTACAGTCAGCCGCATTAGAGTTTTATTGGCTCTCATAGTCTATAAATATGGCAAGTAATTAATTTAGGAGCGCAGATTTGCATGATCACAAATTCATCATGTCAAACTTTACAGACAGAAGCCTTTTGGACCTCCTCAGTCCAGAACAAATCCAAATTCTGGCAACACTGCTGGCAAATGTTATTGTCTATCAAGTTATTTTATCACTCTTTATTTTTTTCCTTTGTTTGCATACCTTTGTATCTCTAGTCTTTGTGCCGTTACCACCACATTACGTCCATTGATCACCATAAGTTGAAGCTGGATTCATTTGTTGTCCCTTGCAGCTGCCCATTTCCGCGGCCACAGTGGCTTACCTGACGCAATTATTGTAGATAAAGCTCTACATCATTTTTCCAATTTTCACGTTTGTCAGAGCTGACATAGGAAAGCTTTTGTAGAATACTTTTCATCGGCGCCATTACAATTTTCAACCATCGCGAAGCCGTCCCAACGACCACGCAGAGTTGGGGTCAATCAGGACCCAATCTCATGCCCAAAATAGCACACTCGATATGAACAAGCCCCTGACCCAAGTAAAGTGGAGCTAATATATAGTTATATTTGGAAGTTCGTGTTCTTATCCCAGTCATTTTACTTTGACAGGTGCACCAAATACGCAATGCCCACTCGTACCTGGGGGAGAGACGAACTCGTATCTCCAACGATTAGCCTCATCGACTTCGTTGCCAACCTCACAACAGCAAGTGGAACACGAAACACCTTTCACGTCACAAAAGGTGGAAGAAACGGTCTCGGCTCTGGCCAAACCTCCAGCGTTTTCAAGACCCAATTCTCCTCTAGTGTGTTCGTCACAGAAAAACGACTAAGCCGAACGAACCCAACTGAATTCTCATCCACCAAAGCGGCTGGAACTTGATGAGGCTACTTCAAATGGATCAAATATCTTAGGAGCAATGTCTGTATTTTCTCCACGCAATCCGCAACCTACCAGCCCTCCAAAGCCTGCACTGCCACAGACGTCCTGCATCGACTTGTCTTCGTCTCCAAAGCAAGGCGGAAGCTCAGACCAACCTCAAGCTACCGCCACGTTACTGATCATCTCAACAGTGATCTCACTGTCAACAGCTGCTACGACCCCGAGTGCAAAGACCGTCCACACCGCCAAGCATGCAACAACACCTTCCAACAAACATCTTCTCAATTCTAGACTACTCTCTTCTCAAACAACTTGCTGCCACTGCATCTATGCCTGATGCAGCAAACTCCTCTACAACACCAGCCGCAGAACAGCCTCAGGTACGCCAGACAGCATCTGAGGCAGAACGACTTGGCAAACGCGGGGTTCTCTTCACACTCTTCCAAATTAATGAGACGATGAGGCACTTTAAAGACAGCAAATACATCAGTAGGAGTGAATGCGAAGATCTGGCGCGGTGCATTAACCTGGCGAAAACTCAGGTTGGTCAAGCGTCAATATGTTAAGTGAACTTGTTTAATAGACAACTTTTATTGTGTAGTGATCGCCTACGATTCGGTCGTCTGTACTCGCCATAATTTTGACTTCTCTGTTAGGTTAAGACATGGTTCCAAAACCAACATTACATAACAAAAAAGGCTGGCGGAAAAATTTCCGGCAATGAGGCACCTGTTGCACAGCCTATGGTTCATGGCATGGACAGAAGTGCCTCATCAACGGACTCGTATGACAGTAGCCTCCGTGAAAGCTTAGGAACTACTGGGAGCTCCCAACCGCAACGAGAGCCCCAACAGACAGTAGTACAATCGGAGCAAGACTCTTCAGGAGAAGGTGGTGATATGCTGTCGAGGCAAAGTCAGCTACTTAGGGCTCTGGCAGAGTGGTTCGAAAATAAGCGTGCTACTGATACAGACCAAAATTAGCATTGTGAAGACGAAGTTATGAAGATGTATGTAGAGCTGACAAAACAAGTTATTCGCTTTCTCTAAGAAGCGTCTGCAGACCGTCCTTGGCTGCCTTTCATGAAGTGGCTGTGGTGATGATGTTTTGCTATTCTAACTTTATGTCCATATGACATGTCGTGATGGCAGCCACCTTGTAGGCCTTAGTTTTTATAATTGAACAAACAAATTGATATTTTCAAAGATATCCGCTTAGGTAGCTATTCTCGAGGTTGGGAGTCGCTAAAATGAATTGATCCGGAGGCACAGCAAGTCCACCTTTTGAATTCTAGGTAGAAAAATTTTAACTAACACATTTTAAAGCTGCAGAGCACATTGAAAATGGCCTTTGGTTGGGTGATAGGCGTCTAAAGCAGCTGTTACTATCCAGTCAATGTAAACGGTCAATTAGTTATTTTTGGTATAAACACGATCAAACAATTTGACTGTAATTCATTTCCATCTACTCCACAGCTCAGGTCAAACATTTAAAGGTTTCAGGTCTGGTGTAGGGCACAGTACAACATCATACGCAGATCTTTATTTCGATGACCAGGTTTTAGCCAATCATAGGTCTAAAGTTTGATAGGTTTGCTGTTATGCTGTCAACTTTAAAATACATATCGCCACGGAAGGCAAATGAGATCAAGCAAGAAGAAGACAAATGGAAGTTAGGCCCTTTCATTAGCGACATGGAAGCGCACTCAGCTCAGCATCATCCTTTGTTGTCCTCTGCTTCTTTTCCTTTTTCTTCCAACAGCGTAATGCACTGCTTCACTTCTACTGTGTTGGAAGCGAAAGTTTACCCAGGTCGATGCATCACACACAGAAGCAAAGACGACGCCCAATCCATCAAAGTGTTCCGAGGTAATGCCTATCAGAGTTAGGTCTGTGCTCCACTCCACTTTCGAGGTCCACAGATCAGTTTGCTTCTAATAAAAACACTCATGACTTGGTGCTAACCAAACTAAACGAAGTTGCAAGAGAAACAGAGAAAGACCGAAATAAAATGGAAAATTTCTGGCCAAGAAAGCAAACGCCACAGCCCTTTACAATTCTAGGTTTGTCTTCTCGAAAGGGTAGAACTAATCCAGATGCAGATCGTAGGACATGTTTTACACGCCTTTAATGCCAATCCCTCTCTTAACTGCTCCATTATTCAACCGCAAAAGTTGGAGCATGAATGGCTTCTTGGTGATACCAAGACCTACAACGTTTCAGCTCCAATATCAACCTCATTCACTCACGAGGTGAACGTTCTTAAGGTAGCTGGAGTACAGAAGTGGCCTCAATCAATCACCACCATGCAGCATTGCATAGTCCCTTTCGTGGAGTTAATTAAGACCGCATTGAATAGACAGACGACAGCCCACTCTAAACGATCGCCCTCCCATGGGTCAAACACATGCTACCTCAGGTCAGCGGTCCTAGGGGGAACAAAAATACAATACATGCTCATTCCCTAACCCAGTACTGTTGTCAAGCTGGATGGAACTCAAGACCCAGTAAAATATGTACGAGAGAACAACAATGTATCATTTCGATAGTTTTTTTGGAACAAGCGTGAATGTTAATGGCTGGCACAATCGATTCGTGAATGTTTTTACTTCCAGCACCAACCACTTTGCGATGGCTGACTGCGTGCGTCGAATATGCGAAAAGGTCTCTAAGTCGCACCTGTGAACTCTAATTCAATCTCTACACCAATAATACACTTCCTATCTTTGTTTCCTACCATTGTTGTCGTCAGTGTCGCGCAACAGTGTGAATCAAGTGCATCGGAAGCCACTAATTGGGTTGGTAAAGAAAAATAAGAGGAGAAATGGAAGATGAACGCACTTGACGTCACACTAGGTTGATGGATCAGGACCGGAAAAAGCTTGCATCACTTCCGCTACAACACTGGTGGTTGAGTTATCATCGGGTCGGCGATTGAGGTGTCGTCAGCATAAAGATGCACAGTTAAACCAGTCAATCAAAGAAACGCTGAAATACAAAAGAACAGTAGGAAAACGTTCAGAGCAGTAGTTGCTCCATTCCGAATTTTCTATCATTTTCGTCGCTTCGCAGATTTTTCGGACACTAATCATCCTTATACTTTGCCTTTCGCCTTCTGTTGCCTGGTTGTCGACCAGACAGGGCTGGATTGCAAGAATGATTATGGTAAGAATAAGAATAATGCCATTTTGTCCCCCATGTTTCTTGTCGAAAAGGACAACTTGTAATCTATCAGGAACAGTAGGAGCAATGCAAGGCATGAATTGAGCCAAGAAATTGGTGGAATCAGAGAAGGCAGTCTGGATCGAAAAGCGCACAATCTTAAGCTTTATTGTAAAGCGCCAGGTAGAGGGATCCCCCACAAAGAGAATTAATGGATTGAGTAGTGAAATATTAGGTGGAAATTCATTTAGCCTACAAATTACGAAGTGGAAACAACGCTTCAGTCTTCGATTTCGAAAGGATAGGTGGAAGAGGAGTAGAAGTAGGAGACGTAATTGAGGCGAAGTGGTGCAGAGCAAACTAAAGCGGGAGAAAGAAAGACAGAAATGGAGAATAAATGGCAATGCAAGCCAAGCTATGCCAAAACAGGATTTGGTTATCTGGGAGAGCGTGATTGAGTCAGATCTAGCCTAGCCTGTGCTAGTCTGATCCAGGTTATGAGTCTGTGCATTATTTGATCGTGTCACGATCGATGCTCAAAGTGGTGGAGAGATGAAGGGGAGCATATAAAGAGGGTGCTAACAGACACTGAGGTGGAACGGGAAGGTGAGAGAAGCGTAAAAAAGGCATGGAAGCCAGATGTTCTCGTGGCTCCAAAGCGGAAAAATAAAGATAAGAAACTAAACTGCAAGTCGTACTTACTCGTCTTTTCCGAATGAGTCGATGAGAATGGCAAGGATATTATGACATGCTGCGAGACGCAGTACGTGTGAACATGAAGAGCGGCGTAGGCGACAAAAGAGACACTCATGGAAGATGCGTTCAAGTAAGACATGAGAAAGGAGATAAGAGAGCTCTTCTTCATTCATTCCCAAGATGCCATTAAGCTTACTTCTAGCCACGCATACCTTAATTAATTGCGTCTGCGAGAAGTGAAGAGACGACCTCAATTGGCATTGCATGGAGTTGTGCCGAGTTGATTAAAAGGGCTTAATTGGAGTGTTGGGACTGACTTACCTGGCAACGCATAAGGAGACGTATTCAAGCTTATCATTATCTAGCTTAGGTTGCCAATCAGTCAGATCCAGTCAAACCTACTTATGCGAACCGTGCTACAGTGCCTTCAAGGAGAGACATGAATATTGTTTAAGTTGTTTTGCATCAGCATTCCTGATGCCGCTGCTTATTTGAGGATTTTAAGCATATTTAAGAAGCGAAAGTAGGTGCGGCAAGGCAAGTGTGGTGCAGAGTAGAATGATAATGTGATGAATTGGTGATTCTCTCCTAAAACATGCTTTTCGGTTAACGAAGAGGCTTTTCTGGTGCGTGTCCTAATCGTGCGTTAGGGCGAATTGCTACTTTGCAAAGCAAGCGATACGTAGAGCGTAGTGCACATAAAACTTTGCAGTTTTCGGTTCTAGAGGTCTCATCGACTCAAAAGAAAGCATTTTTTGCTCAACCTTCTGTAGTCAAATGGTAAATCAGTTAAGAAAGGCAGTGGGCATTCAAAGCATGTAAAACAATAAAACTCCATTAATTATTCTGGTTTAGTAAGACCCAGTTCGGTTGGCACTAATTCATGAGCGTTTTGTGTAGGAGAGAGGTCAATTAGAGCAGCGTTGGGCCGCGCGTTGGCAATGAGTTTCGTGACCAAATGTGAGAAAGGTGCTTCAATACATTTGAAAAGTTGGATTAAAAGTACTGATTGAGCCACTTCGTTTATGCAAAAAGGATCTCGGAAAGTAAAACTGAGTTGTGAACCTTGAAAGTGACATGGATCATGGACATCGACCTGCGTGGACTCTCACCTCCAAAACAACTCATTCTAGCGACTTCCTACTTTGTGCATAGGTACCCATGAGAACAGCCTTAAAAACATTAATTTATTCTTAAAAAATTGGAGTGCACAAAGTGGCTGCCATCAAAACATACTATGAGGATCACGAAACAGTTAGAAAAGTAAAACACCAAAATCGTAGCCAGTAAATACAGGAGTGGGTTCGTTGCTGTGAGGTTCAGCGACGTAGTAATAGTTTGGGATTGGTCTGTGCCTCTACCTGGCAACAAAAGAACAAAACCTTGAGACAAAAAGTGCGCAAACGAGGTGGCACATAAGGAGCCATAAAATAAGTTGATGAACAATACCGTTTGCTTGTAGTATTGTCAGGTGTTGGAGTTGTTCGGGATTGAGGAGGTCCACAAACATTATCAATGTAACGCTGCGCATGATGAAATTGTGACCACACGGCTCTGCGCTGTTCCTTCGACTCATTTCCTTGCCGCATTTATAGGCTATAGGAGTCAATAAGGTTTGAATTTATGGGTCAGACTAATAAGATTCGTCAGCATCAATCACGTTGAACCAACTACTCTCAACGACGTCATGTCATGCTCAAGCGTTAGACGTGAGTCCACCCGTGAGGGATGACAACTAATCGTCGCACGACTTCAATTCATCTCGCCACAGCAGTATCCACGACTTATGCCTTAAAAGTTGTCTACAGCTCTGAGCGATCATCCATCACAAAATTCGAGACCTGAGCAATAATGATGATTTTCACAGCCAGTTATCAAACTATCCATTCTGAGACTTCTGCACACTCCAGCGTTTAAGATAAGGTCTATCAGCGGCCTCGCCATCCTGTAACATACAGAATCGGACACCTCCGAGTTCATGGCACAGTGGTCGGTGCCATGCGAATCACAGCAACAAATTTGGCACATCTGGCGCAATGAAACAGAGCGCGCAAAAATTACAGCAGTGTGTGCGTATACCTACCTGATTTGTGGATCCGGCCTTAAGTTTGTTGATGCTATGCATATGGAAGTACCTACAATAGGTAGATGTTTCTGCATAACTCGGTGGACGCAGAGCGCACTGCGTGCCCATCCAAGTGTTACACTACCTCAGAGGGTGAAGGGATTAACTGTCTGATGAAAAATAAGACACGCCTATATAAAACCCACCCAATTAGCATAGAATCTAATACACATCGAATGATGAGAATACGAGGCCAATATTGCTTCTAAGTACGCGACTCCGACGTTAACCTCTACTCCTTCCTTTACCCCTTCCATAATTACGGTGACAAATAGACGGAGAGGAGGACTGAGGGTCCTGGCACACAACTGAATTACGTCAGTTCGTTATCAATGTGATAGACGTTGGTTTTTAAAGTAAGAAATTTCGTTTGGTTTAGTTATATACTTCCAATTAAAGCAAGTTATGCTTTAGGAATGGGTTGGAGTCGCAAGCGTTTATTAAGTGAGCCAAGCACATGTACATGATGAAGTGCTTCTTATTTTTGGTAGGATTTGGTAGAAAAGTCACAAAAATGCAAGAATGTGTATGTAAGTGCTGCTATTTAACAGGAAACTACTAGGAAGGAAGAATGAATCGGTTGCATGAAGGTCCAAAGGAGGAAAATTCGAGCTACAGGTGAGGATAGAACGGAAGGGTGTGGAGTGACCTATCCAATCGTCAACATATCCCCAGATCATTGGCGAAGAATGCAGGTTTAGAATCCTCTCGCAGCCAAATGCTAATATCCTCGTTTCGTACGCCTCTACATGAGGCATAATAAAAGAACCATTCCATCGCTGTTTCGTTATGGATACCTTGGACGAGCGGCAACGATGTATGACCAAGTGAAAGATGAAACGGTCCACCATTGACCATTGCTTTGGCAGGAGTGCTGTAGTGTCTTACCAATCACTGATGGGATGTGAATGGTTGGACGTGCTTTCTTTCGTTGATTGGAGTTTGGATGCGCTTTTGCTGAGGTCACTTCAGTGGCAAGGCCAGTGTCAAGCACTTTTTGCCATAATAAGCCTACTAGTCGTACTAATGAATTCTCTTATCCTCAGCTGCTCCTCATGCCGGCAATGTACCCTTTGTTCTTCGTTTTGGGGAATGTCTCGAGGTGCCACACTTACCTCAACAATTCGTTAAAACACCTCAAGGAGAGAGAGTCGAGTGTGAGAGAACAGCGAAATGCCTGTCTTCCCTGTTCTCTAATAGCTGCATTCAAACAATCCGCCTCATGACAAACCTTTGCAGTTTTTTACATGAGCACTTGCAGCCTGGACTCTGATAACATTGCTAAAGTAACTGCCACCCCAATGACGCATTTAGTAGGCTCCGACGACCCTCGTTAGGAATGATGTGAATCAGAAGACCCAAATAGCCAAACGCTTGATCACGCCAAGCAAATCACTGAGCTCGTCCTGAGCGGAGCAGACTCATCTCTAGCGCAGCAAGTTCACACAACTTTCTCCACCTTAGCATAGCCGAAGACATGTGTGCATCAAACGAAATGAGAGATAAATGTCCAATATATGGCATGAATGCTCTTGAGGGGGCATATGCTAGAATATTACACCTTTGATAACCGATTCACCTACGCAACTTGTGAATAGGTTACTTTGATTACGGCGGGTACCTTTTCAAATTCAAATCACTTGAAGTGTATTGAGTCAGTTCGGTGTGTTGCTGTTCCTGTGCTTGTCTTCGTCCCAGTGGGCCACATACTCAGCTTTACAACAGGTGTTTGGGGTTATTGCTTTGTGTGTTAGCAACCGCAAATTCGACGGACACAAGGAAGCAAAGGTTTGCAGTTTTAGCATCAGTCCAACAGCATCAGTCCAATCTAATTTGCCATGGAAAAAACAACTGAGACAGCAACTTTGTCGATTTTCCTAGATGACAATGTGGATTCCAAAGCATGCCACCGAATGATTTTGACCTCCCTCATCAACGAGCCGCACTTGATTGGGGCAACACCCGTTTTCATTGCCAATTTGGCACACATCGTGGTGTTGAAATCAAGCATATCTGAGTGGATGGCAGCTGATGCATCAATTGTGATCCAAAACAGATCTCTACTTTCCTTTTCCTTAGGCGTTCACAAGTGTTTGTTCAATGCCTTCATCAACTACATGTCAGTGATTTGCTTAAAAGGCCTTAACGGTTTTCCCAGTAGTTTCCTGTTTGCGCTTCGGCTTAGGGTTTCTAAACCAGCGAAAATGGGTATAAGACAAGGAAGACAAATGATATTCATGCAGTCGAAAACTGTTTTGATCTTTCAGCCTATGCCTCACCCGGACACTGTCGACCTTGTCTTAGCCAGTAAGCAAGCAAAATCAGACCTTCAACCCTTGGAATAATTAGTTGTGGCCAATTACTTAGAAAGAGGGCCAATCCCGCCAAAGCGGCTGTGTAATTGTGCGTGCCAATGTTGGAGAAGACGGTGTTGAACCACTACGAAATTCCTGCTGGCTTTTGCTGTATACAGACTGACAGAATTCGTAGTATAGCTTAGCGCAAGAAGTCCGAAACTCGCTTCCTCTCATTCCATACCTCTACAGTTGGACTTGCTGCCACGCATTTACTGTTGCTGTGAACACTTCGTGACGTTATTTCATCACATCACGTCCCTTGTAGTTTCAACAATGTCAGCGTGATCCCTCGGAAGAGTCAGTCAAAATTAATGAAGGATGTGCTATCGCAACGTCGGGTACTGATGGCATCCTTTCAATTACCACAGCGTTTAACTTGCGTCAGCTAAATGACAGTGACAAGATACCCACACTGCAAAGTAAATAGAAGATAGTTCTAGACAATGCCAATGCCTTTTTACCTAATGAAGTGAGGTTTATACCGTTGAAGTGGAAGAGGAAGATAAGTAATTAATTGAGAACTTGAAGAATAAATTTGCAGAATGTTTGATGAACTACTGTTCTAGATGGCTCAAAATGAGTAAAATGTGCGCAAGCATTGTGGATTTGGCATTGGGATGGACAAAACTCCCTAATCTTAACTAAACCTCATTGATTGCATTATCCTCGTCCCTCTTTTATCGCTTCTTACTTTCTATTGACTTAGCAACCGGCTATCGAAGTATTAATGTGAAGTCTCTGAGAACAGAGTTACGTCCTCCAAATTAATGAATGAAAGGCATTTGAAGGAGGGTCGCTCGAAGCAGCGACAACCCTCATCGCCCTGCCTCGTAATGCTTACTCAAGCTTCCGGCTGAAAGGGTCTCCGCGTAAGACTCAAGATGGTTGATTCAATTGGCAACACGTACCATTCCGCTTGACTTGGTGCAAAACTCGGCATTTTAGTGAATCTCTTAAAGACAATCAGTCACTTAAAGAAATTAGAAATTTAAAAGATAGAAATGGTCCTCTGCCTTGAGGAGGTCTGTTCATTCCAAAAAGAAACATTGGCATTGTCTGCAGCTATTCCTTCTTCTAAATAAACTATGAGGCGAAACATTTGGCATTACGTTTAGCATTGGATAAGCCGTCCTTTCGGGGTAGCATTTTTGCCGCATTCCGTTGAATGTTGATTATGCTCACGATTGTGTGCCACTCGTAATGGGGCGAAATCCTCACTCATCCCGTAACTTTTGCTGAGGTTTGCTCGAACCGAGACTATAAAGTGGAACCGAGCACAGCAACCGTCAGCCAGAAGGGACGAAAGTGTGAAGTAAGGAATCTGTTTCCGATGTTGATGAGCATGTGTGAATGTTGTAATGTCATCTTCCAGAATGCTTTGAGACATCGGACAAATGATTTCGAGCATCTAACACAAGTGGGAGTGGCAATTTGTTTCGTGAGTCAGAATTAATACGTCAGATGGTCTCCAATCTGATATGCTTGATTCCAAATACCGGATGTGTGCAGAATGTCAACGAAGATTAATGATACTCCGGTCATGGTGCAGTGCATTATTCGGACAAGTCAAAATTGTTTGCATGTAATGCATTTTGGTTTGGCGACATGCTTTAGGACTTGCGCTGATCTTATAACCACAACCGATCAAGTGTTGGTATTCACAAACAGTTAATCTTTCCAGCAAGGCGATGGATTCAGTGAAAAAAATTTGAGTGAGATAGTTGAATAGTGTGAAGGAGGTGAGGAATGAGAAGCAGTAAACCCATGCAAAAGTGGAGTTAGTAAATGTGAGGTAGTATATTAGGTAGCATTCCAAAGTGCTTGACACTGCAGAAATTGACAACATTTAATTTTTTTGAGCATTCTCTGAGTAATTTTAGGCAACGAAACATTCAGTCATTTGGACTGCATAGAAATCTCGCAGGAATGTTAGACTTAATAATAGCAACTTCCATGGTACCTCTAGGCACATTTGCCTTTCGAACTACTGACCCTTGTCCTGTCGTGATCCCCAGTCATCCCACCCATGCAGGCAAACTCTGAATTTGTGTAAGAGCAGTGACTAACATCGGTCATTCGGCCATCAATTGCTCCTCAGTCAAAGGTGCAAAGCGTCAGGTTAAAGCAATGCCTTATATGGCTGGTAAGTGAACTCGAATAAACAGGTTCTGTTACCGAGCAAGATGGATCATTTGGAAGGAGCTCACCTTGGTGTCCTTTATTTGGATTCTTTGGATTGACAAGTGTAAGGAATGCTTGATGCGCTGCTATCACGAGTAGCGTCCTAAGGAGGGAAGAGGAACAATGAAGGCGGAACGGTCGCTTGCAAAGCACTGAAGGCAAAGCGTATCTTTGGGCTTTCCTCACATGGAGGACTCTCTTCACTTGCCAATGCATGAAGTGCATGGCAATGGATAGTAATCAGCAAACAATGGGCGCTAGAATGCCCTGGTGCCTAATATGTGGCCTTGTGGCAAACAGATCTAAAGCGTAATGGAAGGGTATTTAAAGTCTTAGTGAACTGTTATACTAACGACAATCAGGATGGTGGGCTGGAAATAAACTTACTAATGCTAATAAATTAGTGAAGACTAAAGTCTGATTGCGAATGTGTTGATTCGCACGATCATTTGTCGAAGAGAATATTTTGTTCCCTCAATAATTGTAGAGCACTTTCTCTTCGATAAGACCAAGATATTTGGTTTGGGTTTTTCAGCTTTTGTCTATTTTTCAACATTTGAAAGGACAGCATGATCGAATGGATAGTTTTAGATTGAGACACATGACAAATTGATTCAACCTTTTCATGGAAGTTGGAAAGTAGAAGCTAAGAGGCAGAATATTTTGCAAATGACGCGACGCTTCGCACAGTGCAAAAGTGAGTACGGAACCATAAACTGAATGTATCGAGTGCATTAAATCTCTCCCGCGATCCACGGATGGTGTCTGGACAACAATAATAATAGTAATCAAAAATGACAAAGACATTTGGTAAGATTTGTAGCACATGCTATGAGGAGCTGTATCGTGGTCTTGAGAGCATCATTAAGTCAATTAAACAAAGTCTGTCTCGTTTGGATTCATTCGATGCTGTTATACACGACAGTGGAAAACTCAGCAGCGCTTACTTAAATGTGCTGATTAACCCCAATGTTGAGAATGATTATGCCTGATGGCATGTTGGTACCAAACAAACCCAACTAAACTGTGACTAAGTGACTGCGACTAGCGGACTCGGCAGTTTACAGACACTCGCAATTTTGAGCACACTTGGTCACTTCCTCAATGGTGGGACAATCTGCAGCCAAAACGCATTTGTCTTTGTTTCGGTTGGTACCGCAACCCTTACAAAGTCACCAGAATTGAACTCATTCCTTGACCAGACTGTAGTCATTCTGCTACAAATCCATCCACACAGCAAAACATACTCCTAATGGAATCGGTCATTCAATAAACCCAAGAAGCTATCGCTCTTCTGAAGTAGCATACTTAGTAATCAACTGCTGTCATAGCGTTAAGTAACTTCCGTATTTCAGTACTAATTGAAATCGAACTGACGAGATTCATGAAAGGGTGAAGTTGATCCCCTCCCACTTTCCACAGGCTGGATAAAGTGGAAAAGAAGCAACGTGGCCGTAGGTTGAGGACGGGCGAAGTGCTTTGTGTGGTTAACGCATGCTGCAGCAGTGGCCTTCTGGGCGTATTTGTGTCCTCGAATAAACATATTTGGACAGCGAGATCTTCGGGATCTGATGTATGGATACATTGTGGAAACATTAAATGATAAGTTAAGAGCTCAGTAGTGGGACAAAATCGAAGGGTCTTGCTGAATGCAGGGTCATTGATGTCCATCGCACCACCAACAGCTTTGCAGTTAGGACTTTGAGTACTCAACTTCTCCACAATATTGTTTGTTCCAAGTCATTCAACAGCGATTAACTCAGTCGGTGAAGGCTTGCGATTTTGGAATGACCTGATCGTTTAACGCGCTAGGTAAATGCAATCACACGAGGCACTTAGCTTCGAGAAACATGATAAAGCTTGCCACACACTTGCCCACTTTTAATCTTATTATTAAGGTGCAGATATTCTCAAGATGTTTGGACATATATGAGAGACTAAACATCAAGACTACCACTGGGGTGTGTACTACGTTTTCGCTTCCAGTTGACTCATGACAGATAGTCTCAAACCCATTTATTGACGTGTTCTATGAGCTCGTTTTGGTGTCTAAGTATTAGCTCATGAGCTTTATCCAGCGTCCGTGAAGGAACATTCATCTCCTTTGAATTTGAGTGCAGAGCTACAGCAGAAAAAGGGTTGTGAACCTCCTGTCGCTACACTGTGATGTCTAAGCATGACTGAGGCTTGTTAATTTCATCCACCATAGTCAGTGACTTCTATTGCACCATAGTCATGCAATTAATCTCCGAGTTCTACTCTCCGGTTTCGTGCACGCAGGAAACTACCCTTTTTGGATGTCAGTTTGGTGACAAAAGGTCCCATCAATGCCATTGCTACACTTACTAAACAATCGCAAATTCAATTAACCACGCCACCACTGAGAACATGAATACAACGCAATCTCAGTCAGGGTGATTTCTAGTGGCATTGATCTTCAACCTAAAGCATGTGGCGTAATCTGCTCTCTCTTACCAAACTGATCCATCTTACTCGTTAAGTGATAGGTAATCGCACGAGCTGCCAACACTGGACACATGATGCTTAGTCATTTAATACACTTATTTGCAACGTCACTCGAGCACAACGATCAGAACTCAGGGAATAGGCAATTTGCAATGCTAAAGCAGTTCCTGCAGACATCTTGCCACAACGCGGATTGAGCCGTTTTGAACTGGTATTCGCATGAGCTTCCAAAGTCATCCTTATCAAATCACCCAATTAAAAGTATCAAAAACGAGGGTACAAAAGCATATCATCAGTATTGCATACGTCGAGGATCCAATTACACAGGGTGTGCAGAGTCATTAACTTGAGCATTCTCAATTCTTTGAGAGAGCACGTCGTAGAGACCCCAATTCAACAGATTGCTCCAGTTGGCATAGGTTGGATTAAATTTCTTGATACAGCATAGCCGCCATTTGGTGTGCATGGTAGCCAGGAGATGGCAGTTGTGCTGTCCAAGGTTCTGGAGGAATTTCATGAGACAACTCATCTCAGTTGACTTATCCACGAGCTTATTGACAAAAACTACGATAAGTAGCATCTGATGAGGTTTGAGGGATTGTAGGGTGATTGTTAGATCATGATTGGAGAAGTGCAAGAGATCCACCGCATACATTAGGCAGTCGCAGTAGTCAGGCGCATCCATATACTCAAAGGGAGAAATGCATCGGTCCATAGTATGCATGCTGCCTTCGACACAAGTTGTTACAAAGATAAGCTTTCTGGAAGCAACACCATTTGTGCTCTTTAAAATATTATAAGATGAATGATGGCTGAGGAGGAATAGCTCTGGCGGATGTAGGCAAATCGTGAATTCACGCGGCGACAGCCAAGCCAGGTGTGGGTCTCTAAACAGCCAAAGGTGTACAGGTCTTTGGTCTCGCATCTGCGGCAGCTCTGCTAAAGTGCGTTGGAGGGATTCAAGCTGGTCATTGTAATACATAATGGCTTGCAGTGCGTTCCGATGAGAATTTGGCTCAGGATGAGGAGAAAGCTTTTGGAGAAGACATTTGTCAAGCCAGGTGCACATGTTAATCTGCTGATGTAGGACAGTGGAGAACTTCGGCATTGAAGGTATTGCCCTCCATCTTGGAATAGCCATGCAACAATTGACCAGATCACAACCGTTGAGATATTGGCAAATTTGTAACGCCAATTCAATGGGAAGGTCGGTAATTTTGCGTCTTGAGCTATTTTGAGCCTATGGTTTCAAGAACGAATGCCATTTCCGGTTATATAAGGTTCAAAAAGGCGAAATAAATGGTGCGAAATAGCCAATTTCCTAAAAGGTGTGAACAATAATAATAAATGAAAAACAAAAGTTGGCCTTTAGGACCTACCATTGGCGCGAGACGCTAGCGTAGATTGATGGCGTGGTAGATGCGCCGAGGTTTAAATACATTGTGCCTCGGAGGGGGTGTCTGAGTGACCTCACTGAGTTGACAGCTCATTGGTTCTCGCCGTATTGCCTGGTCTGACATTCGCGCATCAGCAACACCTATCTGACTCTCCTTTATCCGACTATAGGGGCTGCAATCCAATAACATGGAAACTTATAATCCTGTGTGCAGAGTAGTGCCTTGCGGCAACTATGGCATCAATACCGCTGCCTATTTCACCGCTACGAGCCATTAACTTGATAAGACAGAAGGCCATTCTTTAGAATGTCCTTGCGTATTTGCTGTTGGCATTGTCCACGTACGTGCCATGGTGCTAATGTAGATATTGGGCCGTGAAACAACAATGCCTTTATCTGCGAAATAATCCCTAAGTGTCGACTTTAACACAACCTGTCATTATCAGCATCGACACTACAACTCCTCATAACGAGTGATGAAAGTAAACTAACGTAGACCAGCACTGATGTATTCACGAATTTTAAAAACCAAAAATGTTGTTCCACTAAAAGCGCACCTCTTTTGAAGCGAAAACCCGGTGAAAGTGCGAAAGTGTCTTTTGCATAATGTTGTTGCATGTTAGTGGTCTAGGAGCCAGAAGATGTGTTCAACTGCAGTAATTTCAACAAATATATTTTGTGTTTTGATGGCACAGAAGGATGTGCTCATGCGGACGGAGTAAGTGCATTTGATGCAGAAGGAAGGGGTAAATCCAACCAAAACCAAAGTTGAGACAGTTTCTGGTAAACTATGCACAATGCTTAAAAGCATGTGCGATTCAAATGGTGCATGCGCCAATAAATTGGGAAAGTGCATGAGTGGTTAACTCCACCCATCTCCACTCTTCATGCCTGCACCAAAACTGTCACCCGCCACGGTGATTAGCAAGGTCAGATGTATAAAGAGATCCACGTACGCTGCACACCACCTACAATGAGAGTAGTTTGCTACAGCCGCGCCCGTTCTGAAGACTGCGGAGGCAAGTTTGCTAATACATGACATGCCCTTCGTTATGTCTTCGATGAGGCTATTCTGTAACTGAGATGAATCATTTGTCAGAGGCTGAGTGATGAACCTCTTATTCATGTAAATGATGACATGGTATTGTGAGGTCAGATGTCTGAGTTACTGCTGGCTTTCATATCACTACCATTTCACAGCGTGCTACCTTATGAGTCCTTTGCAGCTTAGAGTTATCTGGTTGACCGAGAGTCTCAAGTGTGCTGGTTGGCTGTTTTAAGTGAAAACATTGCAAGAGCAACGTATTATCAGCTTAGGTTCCACATTGCGGTCAGCAGACACATCGGCGCCTCTTGCGATCCATTTTATCACATTAAACGCCTTCATAAAGTTCATCTAGCAACATTCTTAATAGTCAACTCTGGTAGAGATTAGTTGAAGAGACCCTTCCTGCATTGTTTAACACCTTCATCTTACGTAACGCCGGGATGCTTGTCCCCTTAGGCGGTATACAGGCTGCTCTTCCAAGCATCGAGGTCGAACTCGTGTTTAAGTTGCTGCTACTTTTAGCATTTCATGCACTCACTCGACCCACATGAGAGGACAATTTTGTGTTATTGAGCCACAATGTGCTTTAAATGCAAAACCTTTTCTGCAAACCGAAGTGCCAAATCACTTATTGTCGATAAGCCATTCTTTGTGACAATATTTCAGTGGTGCGCTTCCGTGCCACCTCTATTTTTTCGCCTTTGCAATGCTTTTCTTAGTAACACAAGCTTGAGCACCTTGCAATTAGGGCTGTTCAAGACGCCAGGAAGGGTTGAGCATTGCCAACATTGTGAACTGAGACAGGACGACTTATAATGTGTCAATTATTAAAGCTAATCTGTCAAATCTTTGCCGTTCCTCTCACTCATCGGCAGTGTCAAGCACTTCTGTGGAATAGTCAATACGTAACACACAACTCATAATTAAAGAAGGCGCTGGAATGGCAAGTACAGATTTAATTTGAAGAAAAGTTGTTCCTGATTCCCTTTACGAATAACGGTGGTGCCTAAGTCACCAGCGTTTTCTTATACGCTCTGCATTCACACCGTCGAATAATTTAGAAAATAACAGGAAGGTGAATGCCAAATTTCAAACGTTGCAATGCTATTGGATTAAACAGTAGATTTTTGATAATACAACTAGGCATGCCTCAAATTTAAGCTTAAGAAGTGTTTTGGATTAAGCATGAATCGTAGTGGTAGGCAGAGATATCTAACGGCAGCAATGAACGTACTGAGGTAGCCATTTTAATAAATGCTACTTTTGGAAATGCAGGGATGACAAATTACTCCGAAATACTTGCTAATGTCCTAAGCAAGTCATTTGAAATCATTTTATTTGTTGTCTTCTTGATGCGACTCATGCCTCCAACTGGGACCGCATGGCTAAGTGGGCATGACTTCACTGTGAATCCAGACTGCATGCGTCGATTTCCGGTTATGCTACACTCCTGGCTTGCACTATCTACAAATTAGCTTCATTTTTGCCATTGATGTCAGCTCTCTTAATATCAAAACACTATTGTGCAGGATAATGTCGCAGTCACACGAGGACACAATATGCAGAGAAGTTGGCCGTCACTATTTATGGACATAGGAGATCCCTAATGCAATGCTCACCAAAGGATTAGTTGACAGCCAAATCGCGCAGGTGTCAACTAGCACAGAAATCGACGGTGCATAATATGGTTTGGAGGCGTAGACCGATTTTGATGACACGGGTTGGCTCACCTCTTAATTTCTGCTAAAATCTATCTACTGGCTGACTGTTTCACATAATGCAGCAAAAATTACCCAAAAAAATTCAAGCTTCTTGTACGAGGGGTAGTTGAATGGAATAGGAAGAGAGGGAAGAAATTCCTACAGCGTTATTTGTTTTGCAACATCACATTGGATGGTAGATTGTGCTGCACGATCCTCAAAGCACTTATGCAATCATCTTGCGTATTCTTGTGCTCTAGAAAATTGACTTTTAACACAACACCTCTCTCGGCATACAAAATATCTTCAAGCGCAGTCAAGGTCCTTGCACAAACCAATACACGCAACAGATCTTTGTTCTTTCAATGAACTCTCAGCAAATCAGGAAATTCCAGTTCCATTTAATTTAACTTTTAAAATATAACTTTCCTGCTATTGGAGCATTTCACTACCAGTTTAACCAGACATAATGCAATACCAAACGCTATAACTACTTTCAAAAATTCACGGCGCATGCGGTTACGTAAAATGAGCCCTCCTTAAATTGCATTCACTGGATGTCTTAATTGTTGTGCGCACTTTCGGCACGGCTACTCCCTAATATCGCTGATACTTGTAAATTCCGTTGCATCGACGTCAGGCCCCACTGATAGACATTATGCTAATCTCTATTTCTCTTCTCAGCCCAATGGTGGAGGTGGGTAACCGCACTCCCCTGACGACGCAGACTCTCACGATTGACAAGGTGAACATCAGCCTTCAGCAACTTGATCATCTGCATTGCCTCAGCTCCACCAATCTTCTTCGGTTTGTTACGACCGTTGCATTCGTGATTCAACCATGCAGTCATTTCTTGTCCCTCTCCATCAGTGAAAGAGGAGCTGTTGTTTGAAGTCAGAAAGCTCATCCGCATGTTTTGCCTGCCCACCCATTGGACTGACTCCTCTTTAGGAGAATAGACCATCTATCAGACTACCGCCTTGAAAAGAGACGATTTGTGATTGTCATCAGTGCAGTGAGATGAATTTATACCTTTCTCTAGATTTAACAATTTGTGGATAACCTCACTAGCCACGATCTTACAATCATGCACGGATGTGGAGTCTTTTACTGCGTCTCTACCTCTCCATCGTGCTAGCACGAAGCCGCATGTTCATAATGCACCAATTTGATAAGAGGTTAAAAGGAAAGGCTTCGATAGCGCCTGCAGCAACAATTTTCCTTTTGATGCTAGTCAGTTCCTAAATATTTTCCGACCAGCTAGACTGTGGCACACAGGCCACAAAATTTGCATACTGTCAGGTAAAAAAAGCCATTCCATTTTATTAATGTTTTGAACGTTTTCCTGTGCTACATACACCAAGTTGTGGCGAGATTTTGCATGGATGAATAAAGAGATGGGAATGTGAGTTGAAAAGGACAACTACATCATTACGGCCATGCGTGATTACCAAGTGTGACTAATTGGTGCTTGTGGAGGAGGGTGAGCTGTTATCAGTAAACTGCGTTCAAAGGGACGCTACTAAAGCACACTTCTTACGAAGTGACGCAACTGCGTGAAAAGGACTTTTCGGTATACGTGAGAAGCTGATGTTAAACTAGTCACTATATATGGAAGTATACGATACCATGGCAAGGATGATTCCGTTGCAACGGTTGCCATGTGCCACATTTGCGTTCTTGGCACCCTGACAAACGCTTCAAGGCTAGCTAGCTAGCTAGCTGGCTAGCTCCTTGCTTCCTCTGTTGATTTACCAATGCTACTGGGTAAGCTTGATAACTGCAACGAGATCTGAGGGTCTGCATGGACTCGGTAAGCACCATTAATGTGGTGCGTCGCACTTATCTTAAGCATTGCATCATTGTATGATACAGATCAAAATAATAATTGTAGAGGAAAATGTCCTTGCCTCTTAAATTTATGATTAACGTGCACAAATAGAAGAAGTGAATGCTTGAACAAAGCTATCGCTCTTCCTTTGAATGGCGATAGAAGTGCTTTCATGCTATGCATGATGCCAATAAAGGCATGCTTTGGTAAAACTGTTGATTGACGCTCACACACAAGTGAAAGCTACACATCAGTGACATGCAATCATTACAATTGAATCCGCATAGCTAAATCTAATTAAATGTTAGCAGACATGTAAATGTGAATTAATGTGATGCAAATTGAAATAATGTTTGCTCATGAAAGTGAGACTGAAAGGGTTGGGCGATGAACGGATCAGACACGACCTATTGAGTTGCAATGAAAGTGGGAAGTAAGATACAAGGAAAGTTTGTACCAATTGGAGGAAAGCGATGACTAGCTGATGCAAAAATGCCACCGGCGCACAGCTGCAAAATGGTGCAACTGTGGTAGCTGTAGTTGACTGACGCCTACGCCATTTGCGACGCAAACCTTGCATGCGATGGTGGGGCTGCAACGAAGGAGTTAAAAGTGAGGTGCCACAGATGGGCAAAGAGATGAAGGGGCAGGAGGAAGGGAAGTTATACCGTCTGCGTCGACGACGTTATACGAGAGGATCATCTAAGCTCAAATGTCTGCTTCAAAAGCGTTGTGCATCTATGGCTCTCTTCTTGAGCAACATTTCGGGTGAATTGCCTGAATCCCCATCTCTTTGGTTCCTTCCGCCCATCTTATGCGATCATACCGACCTAGATCTGTGCCCTCACGAGGCAACCAATTTCCATTTGAGAAGGACGAGTTCCTTTTAATTTACTTTCGACTTGTTTGCGTCAATGTTAAAGTGACGATGTTAAACTCCTACAAACTTCTCGCTGACCTTCGCTATTGGTGACACCTGTGATGGAAGTGAGACGAGCAGACGTTCCCATCCGAAAAGACATGCTGCCCTAGAGACCGGCAGGGCTGGTGATGTGGGATGATGACCACGCACCAGGAACTCGATGCCTCCCATCCCACAACTCCACAGTTTGACGTGCTGCTGCGCTAACACTGCCAGTGTAGCATGAGAATATAACATCAGGTCCACTGCGATTTAAACAATTCCATCACGGTCCTTATGGGAAAAGGCGATTGAGTTGAATGAAAGATATGCGACCGTAACATCAGAAACTGATGGAACCCTTTCACTTTCAGTCGCGCTTGATATCCTCCAGATTAAATGCAGTGATATTAAGCATGCACTGCAAAGGGGCTGACCAAAAGACTGGATTACGCTGCACGAAACGGAAATGAGGCTTCGAATGTAAAAGCTAGAGAAATGACCAGTTGAATACTGGGATTCTTTAGGAGCTACCTTGTCGTATAATTAGACGACCTGAATCGGCATGATCAGTTGTGGATATACGATTTGCACAAGTTCCAAAGCATGTTGCTAAACGATAAAAGCATTAAATGCAAACAATTTTGACTTGTCCTAATAACACACTGCATCATGACCGGAGTATCATTCATATTTGCTGACATTCTGCGCACTGGAGAACATTGCAATCCTATATTTTCTCTGTAAACTATGAGGTAAAGTCGCTTTGCGCCGAGGATGGACTAATTATGTGAGGCGCAGATTTGTGTCCTTGACTAGTTGTGACTATCTTTCTGTGTTGCGATTTGAAAAATATGACAGGATGTTAAGGCGTGGAAATTGCCCGCGGAAGAACCGACCAAACTTATTAAACCTGAAAAAGAGTGCTGCAGGAAAGAAAACTGATTGGTGACTTTACACGGCATGGTAATGTCTGTTAAAGGGTAAGCTTTGAACAGCGTGTGAATCTGTCGACGATTGAGACAATGATATAATGTGAATTCTGTACAATTTATCAGCGGCTGAGCACATTCGCATAGCCTATGGTNGTGAGTGAGTGAGTGAGTGAGTGAGTGAGTGAGTGAGTGAGTGAGTGAGTGAGTGAGTGAGTGAGTGAGTGAGTGAGTGAGTGAGTGAGTGAGTGAGTGAGTGGAGTGAGTGAGGTAGGCGCAGTGGCAGGAGTGGAGGAAGAAGGAGTGGCTAGTGGGAAGCTTTGGCATCACTACGCAGACCGTACTTTGTAGCAGACTTAAATGTTTGCTTGTTGTTTCTTTTGTCCTACCGGTAGTTATGTTTGTGGGTGTTAGCTTTGCATCGCGCTGTACCCTCATACATCGGTTTCTCCATTGTTTGTTTTTTTTTCTTTTTAGATGTTACAACCTTACTTACTCTGGTGATGGTGAAGTAACATTTGATGAGCGTGTGGAATGGCAGGCAATGCGAGATGTTGGAGTGATTCGCGGCGATGGCGGTGGCGGTGGCGGCGTCTGCGTCTGGGTGGAGCGAAGTGGATTTTGGCAGGCACGGACGACACGGACTACTACCGCTGCTGCTGCGGCTATTATGTCTGCATGTCTTTGTCTTCGCGGGGCATGGGTTGTTGAGTGCGTGGTTAGGTGGATGGATGGATGGATGGCGGAGAGGGAGGGGAAAGGCTAGGGGAGCTCTGCCGTGGGCATGTGTGAAGGTGTGAGGGGGAAGCTCTCTTACGACGACGACGACGATGACGGCAACGATGAATGGGAGCGCTATGGACCAGAGCTGGTCGGTGGGAATTGCGGCATATTTTGCTTCCGAAGGTACGGAAATGTTATTGTTGTGGGAGGGTGGCATTTAATTTATTGCTAGCTGTAGAGGTGATGGGTGATGGTGCATCGCGTCAGAGGAGGTAAGGAAGTGAGTGGATCTCCGCCTTGGAGTACGTTGGGTGCTAATTGTTGAAGGAGTGTGGCGCCGTTCCCACTACTGCGACTTAGCTTTGCGAAAGAGAATGGATTGGAAAGGGGGTGGCGGGTTGGTGGACGTGAAGAGGAGGAAAAAGTGGGGTGGGTGGTGTCTGGAGAGAGGAGTTGGCGTAGGTGCCATCTTCTCTGTGCAACTAATTACTTAGTGGAGTGGGAGGTGATATGTGCGAAGTGAGCAGTGGGAGGCTGTGAAGGTGCTGTGGCACAGTGGTGGGGTGTGAGGTCGCGGTGTTCCCTCATGTTGGGGTGGGAAGGATTGGGTGTGCCTCCCTTGATCAGCGCTTTATTCTCAAAAGGACGGCGGTGGGATGCTTCTATCTTACAACTCTTTTTTAATGTTGCAGGTGCAGTGAGTGCAGGATTGCATGAGGGATGGGAGGATGTTAGGTACTCGACAGCGGCGGCGGCGGCGCATCGACAGTTGGTGGACGTGGCTACATCAACTCAAGTGGCGACTCATCCTTCCTATGCTTCTGCCAGTGATGTTGATGCTGCGTTTGCGTGAGCATCACCAACGACGGGGACATTCATTCGTGCATCCGACGATCCCTATCGCAACAACAGTTTCGTAAGTTCTCTACATTCATTACGTGTTATTAGTGGCGTCTACCAATTTGTCAAAATTAGTCTCGTCTTTCTGCCTCTCGTGGAGACACAAGAGCTTCCGGTTTGTACAGACTCACTGCGGATAACATGTTTTTTGTCAAGGTGCATAAGTGAATTATCTATGTGGAGTTTCCTGTCTTTCTTGGATTTATGCAGAGTCTCTATGCAGTTAACTTGGTCATTGAAATGCAAGTACTATCTTCTACTTTCCAAGTGGACCTAATTGAACCAACGGTGGTGTGTTTGTAGCAGGTTATATGAATGCTTGTTTAAAGTGCGGCTGGTAAGGTGTTGTTTTTACAGTTAGGTGTTAGGTTTCTTGTATCCTCCCTCGCCGATCTATGGCTTCAATGGACAGTCTTGAGGCCCTGTTCAGCGACTCATCTATCCAGTTATCCACCAGTCCATGCTCTGTCCGGTGTCATGGAGGACATAGGATGTTTGGAAGAGGTGGTTGAAGGTACCCTCGCGTCTGTGCACTAAATCACACGTAAATTTGCTCCACTCCTCTCCCCTCTGCCGCCAATGCCACTGCTACTGCTCACTATTAGTAATTTGAATACTTCCGTTACTATTGTTGTTATTGCTACTACTATTTGTTATGCTTATCTATTTCTGCTGTTGAAGCCAGTAAAGGTAAATGTTTTCATACTGTTTCTCGTGTTTTATTGCTTAATAGAAAGGTGGGGGGGCTGGAGAAAAGATTCGCTCAACGCCTTCTGCCCTGAGTCTTCTTTGATTCAGCTGTCCACGTGAGGTGTTTTCTGCCTGTGACGTTTAGGTCACAAGTAGCCAGCCAATTAGCGAAGCTCGGGTTGTTGCTCACTTGGATCAGGTGGCGGCTGGCGTAGTTCATCAATTAAATAGTAATAGTAATTTCCAGTTGTGGACTTTGCTTACGGAATAACTTCTCGTCGGAAAGGCAGTGATGTATTGTGGGGGGAGGAGGAGTCATTTGTTTACTTTTGTGGTGGCGGGGTAGTTGGATAGATGGCTTAGAGTATGTCATCATTGGGTTATGGTTCGACCTTTGCAACATGGAAAAGCATCATTTCTTGCTATGATCTACTCGTCGTTGAACAATTCACAGTAAGATTGTAAAGTATTTTTTTCTCGCAAACGATATAGAATTGCCCCAGTTAGTTTTGAGGCAGTAAGATTTTGCGTGGTTCTTCTATTGCAGACTTGAATAGACCTAGTCGTCCACTCCAAATGCCTTTGTTGCGCAGTGGGTGATGTCGGTACGAGTTTCCTTCTAGACATTGGTGAAAGGCATTGCTTTCTTTGTGCTAAGTGAATTGCTGTGGTACGCTCCAACTGCTGAGTCAATTCCTGACAAAGCTATTAGTCACTAGAAACAATATGCAAGTTCCCTCTAACCCTGTGGAATGGTTGGGAGGCCAATAGAACCTGGAGTGTGGGACGGGGGAGCTGAATCACGCAAAACTGGGACGGTGCGTAGAAAACACCGCATAGGGTTTGCGCCACATGTTACTCATTTCATTTCAGTAAGAGTGTTTTCTAGTGAGGAATTATGAAGCACGGAGGTGTCGAGTCTGCAGGGTGGGAATGTCTTCTTCAAGGCAAAGAAGGCAAATCTTCTTCACACTGGAAAGTCCCAAACGACATGCGAGGAGTGAAGAGTAAAAGGTAAGGTGAAAAAGGAGATGGCTGGGTCTAGGTGTTTGCTAGAATGCTAGAGGCAGCATTGCCTGACACACCTCATGTAGTGTTAATTATCTCAACGAATCGAGTTTCGCAAAGTCCTCTGCAATTGTTCCACTAATGTCTTGAAAAATCAAACAAAGTTGTTTGACTTTGAATAATAGTAATATATATATATAATATATTAATATTATAAGTTGAATTTATTTTGAGATTTGTGTTTCGCTTTTCCAAACTGGATAATGGGGAGAGGCGGTTTGGTGGAAGTGTGTGGTGATTAAACATCGCAAAAAATATTGATTGAAGTGAAAAATTGCAGGGTCGGAGGGGAAAGCAAGAATTATCCAAATAAGCACCTGCACCAACCTTAAGCCATAATCAAGGGCGGGAAAGGATTATCATCTTCAAGCCTATGTTTATATCAGCGGGCAAAACCACAAAAACCACATGTCTATAAAAGCCGTCGAATTAGAAGAAGGTTGAACATTTATCTCACCCGAGAGTTGCCACAAGTCCTCTGCGATGAGACTGAAAAATCACAATCTTTATTTGCAAATTTTAGTGCCTTGCAAGTGCAGACTCTTCCCTGGGACGCTTTGGCAAATATTTTTTATATCCTGGCATTTATTCATGTAAGCAACTTTAATTTTATAATGTCAAATATTGTAATGAAATTCTGGTGCAGCAGAAAAAGAACGCATTTTTCACATTTCGTCTAAAACTCTACAATCATCGCGAAATGAGCAAAGAAGGTAACTGTTTAGGTATTTTGCGCTTTCCTAATTAAATCTAACAGGAATTTCCTTTCATAAAAAATGCGCGCTATTGGATGGACCGTATTCCAGTGCCGGTATCATGGCAGAAAATTGTTAGCGAACTTCTGGAATTAGTAGATTTAGTGGATAAATAGTACCAAAAATCACTTCAGCAAGCACATTATTGCTGAACGTGTGCTTAGACATGGTAGCCCAACTTTCCATTTCACTTCATACTTGCTCCAAAGTATATTGCCTCTGAGCGTCCAATATTGGCTGCTGCCACTGAAAATCAAGCGCTCAGCAGTTAGTGCCAGGCAAAAGAACACAGATCATAGTTTTTGGCAGGATATTGTAGAGACCGTGCATAAAATCTCATGATTGCGAGCAGCTCTTTCAAGGTCTCGGCAATTTTGCAAAAATAAGTTATATAAATGACAATGACTTTGTATCGAACTTGTATGACCTTGACTTCAAAAGACGTACCTCTCATACATCAGAACAGGCGCGTTTCGTTAGAATTTCGGTTCAGAAAATTAACAAATACAATAAGTAAAAATAAGGGAATGCTAACATTTCCTGAGGTTCGGTGGGAGTCGACTTCTTTTTCTGTGCACCCGGTGACGAAATATGAAATTGGCCGTCGAGATGCTGACTAGACTGTTTATCGGCAATTTTAGCATGCACCTTGCTGAGGCGTACTACATATGGGGGAAAAAGGAATAAGACACCTCAAAAGTGAATGCGCGTGCCAAGCAGCACGACAGCAAAGATGGTGTGCAAAGGCTACTTAGTTATTTACTGCTTCATAGCGGTGCAGTCACTGTCGATGATAGCCTCCTACTTATTTGTAGAAATTGGGGACCAAGTGTAAGATTGTTACTTCTTTTACTTAAAGAAAAAATTCTAATCTTTAAAAGGGTGTGTATTTTGCATTATTTCTATTTACAGCCCTTATAAATGATGGCGCTGGCCTTGGAATTGGATCCAAGCAACATTCGATTCATGAGGTGCACAATTGTGGACCTTAGCTATGGTCCAGTCTTATGCAAATGCCAGCTTCATTGCCATGTTGCCGACTGTTGATAGACTCAGGACTAGCCACTCGCAAACTTCTCGGTTTTAACAAAGTTGTGCCCTCTTTTTCTCACTGTTATCCAAGCTCACTAATTAACTAAGCGCTGACTTCCCTTACCATTGATCCTACTGGCATGAAATTACAAAGACCAATTCCTAAAAAGGCTAACGTTCTGCTAGATAGGCACTTGCAATTTATTTGGTGTTTTTGCCTTGACTACAGGCAAAAATTTTTAGCAAAGCTCATTGTCGCCTAAATTTTAAACACATTTGTGGTGAGAATAGTTATCTCAGCTCTGCCGCACTTGAAGTTGACCTCAGAAAACAGAGAGTTGCTCATCAGGCACTGTTCCGTCGCACAAACGGCAAAGTGAGCTCTTATAAATGTTCATTTTGCTAAGCAAAATCCTTGGTCAAAATTAACTCACTAAGTGAGATTCAAGACTGAGTTTCTGGTGGAAGGGATGATAACTCCACTGCTAAAACCCGATTTCCAACCTAAATTGCGAGCTAATCAACCATATCAGCGCCACATTTGTGATGCACATACTACGTTCAATAATTTATGTTCACCTCATTATTTCTTTTAACTAAACCTGCCACTTTCCTGGCTCTAAGTTGACTTTGCTGCGTTCTCATCAATCAAATATGAGGATGCCCTTCGCTGAGGCTGCTCGTTTTCTTAAGCATAGCCATAAAATCCACTAGAAAGACTGCTTACCGTCAATTTTGACATGAAGTTTGTTAAAGTGGCACTGCATATGCAGGGAAGGAGAAAAAAGGGATATGCCATGGGCTTGAGTGTATGTGCTAAATGGGAGTTGATCAGAGCTTTTAAATTAACTGTTCTAGGTTCCACTACAAATTATGGATACTGACTACCTGATTTACTCGCTACTGTACAACACTGAAAGAACTTAAAGGCATTGCGACCGGTTTTACCACACCAGTTGCATCAGTATTTGTGGGTGGAGTGTGAGGTCGTGGCTCTGCGAAGGTATGCAAGTACGGAGACAGAGAAACGAATAAAAGGGAAGCGGATATTCCTTAGTGCTGCCAACTTCGTGATGTGATTTGTGCATCAGCCAGTTGAGCCGGGGCTGTTTTATTCTTTCTTTGGTAGCAGTGTGTATATTCCCCATCCGCTGCACCCTTGGTGTAATCTAAAACAGCCACGGGTCAAACCGCTAGAGTACTATCGCCAAAGCTAAAGTCCATTTGGTGGTGCGGTACTGTTGGCTCATTTACTATTGCTGCAAGATGGCAATGGCCTGAAATCCCATTTGGAAGTGTGAACAAGAGAAGAATAATTAGTAACATCGTCAAATCAGTTACGTAGCGCAATTTTAATTTCTAGCGTGTAAGATGATTTCCTTTGCCTTCTAGCTCATTGATGACTCACGCTCTTTCCGTGCTCTTCCCATGCAGGCGCGTATGTTTAATGTTTGGTTAATTAGGATGATTCTCAGCGTGATAGCACCTAAAATTGGGTTAAGTTGACGCACTGCACCATCTATGTGACTTTGCAGCCAAAAATTTATCAAGCTCAAGTGGGTAATGAAGATTTACATGCGCCTTGTGGTATTGTGCAATTGCAGTTACTCCTCAGGCATTATAATGCGTCTTGCATACCATTTTTGTTTAAAAACATCTTGTTCACTCATTTTATTCGCTATGGTACTTCTAAATGCATTAAAAATTTCGGTATTTTACCTCGATTTTCTAACTCTATATTAATAATCCACCCTCATGAGTTACACTTCGCAGGATAAAAACAACACCGGTAAAGGTAATTTTCTCCCTTTCTATTGAGCATAAGTTTACTAGCAAAACCCACAGCTGAGTGTCGAAACGGCTTGTTGGGTCGCACTGAAACAAATAAATGGACGTGGTAAATTCGCAATGATATCCATTGTATTCACAAAACCGATGACTTTTATCATTACGTTCGACTATTGATCAGGCCGTCAATTACTACCTGGACCACTGAGGATATTCGATGTTATGCAATGCCATGTATGCCTTGTCATAACAATTAATCTACACCCAAATGACTTCGCATAGTCAGATCCCCTTACACAAGACCTAAGGTAAAACTTTTGAGCACTTTGCAAACAATTCGCCACTGCGTCTGCTTCTACCTTACGCAGATATTGGTTACGATTAAAATGAAAACGAATTACTGTCATCACATCTACAACTTACCAATTTTTTGCTGACGCAATAGTGTTTATCTGCATTCGAAGCAAATAATGCGAGGTAAGCGTCTGGAAGGTAGAAGGGGCTAAGAAAATAGTAAGCAAGCATTGCGAAATATGCCTAATGGATAAGGCGATACCTACAGTTGTGATGGTTATGCACGTGTTCTTGCAATGCCTCTAGCGTCCAAAATTCGGTGTAGCACTCTGTACAGTGAAGGCGTATTTCCGAATTCTCCATTCTCGCGACTGCATTGTGGTACAATAAAGTATATGTTTAAGGGGAATCTGTGTGAGACGCAAATGCTATGGTTGAGGAGCAGAGCACACCAAATTCAATCAGAGGCCACTAGACCCAAACTCACAGATATGCGTTCCGATGAAGTGACGGTTAAGCGGATCAAAGTTGTCGAATTCAGTGTTACAAACATAGCACGTACTGTGATTCCAAGCTATTTTCAAGGTTCAAAAGAAAATACTTGTGTTGATTTCGATACATATGATTGTCAAATAAACGCTATGGAAGCGCGTTTCGTAAGTTACACCTTTTTGATGAAGCAAGAGTGTTCCGAGGGACTCGCAACGCCTTGGGCATTTTGGACAATCATAAACGTTGCCTACTGAAACACAACAAACATGTACTGCGATTCACCGAATTTGATCCGTTAATCCAGAAGACCGAATCACTTGTGCTACATCGTGTATTGTTCCACTCAAGGTGATTTAAATATTCATGAGCTGCTCTTAAATCTCTTTGCTTTAACACGCAAAACTTTATATGTTAACATGCTTGCACTTATGTATGCATTCGTATGCACAATGATGTATGTGCACCTAAAGCGCATCTTAAAATTTGCAATCAATCTACCTTAGTGCGCGCGTTCCACGTGTCCAAAGCATTGGATGATGCTTCTGAACGATGCTGAGCACAAATTGCATGTGTGGACATTCATTATGGCCAAGAGTTACGCAAGTTGCACGACCTCCTGCAATGAAGCTTACAGCGAATATAATGAGTGGGCAGGGGAACCTCCTGGATCAGCCCTCAACCAGACATGCGATTACAATGCAGAGCAATAATCGTCGCGTGTTCGGCCAAAACTTTGGGCACCAGATATTTGTGGTTTAAGTTTACTGCACTCAGCTTGCTTCTTCCTTATGTGTTAAGCGATGAGATCTCAATCAAACTTAGTCCTTTCACCGTATGGAATGAGAAGACGCTTGTCAGAGAAGACGCCTTAATGTACCGGGTAATGAAGGGAATTTTACCTTGGTATGTTCGAATCCACGCCCCATCAATGCTTAGCAAAAAGGCTGAAAAAGCTGTTCTACGAAGCCATATAGAATGAAATGTAAACAAATTTATGAGTTGTTGTTCTAAGTAACCCAAGAGACGAAAGCCGAATGGAGCGCGATCCTGCGGCAGAGCTTCTGGTAAAATTAAATGAGTACCTAATAGAACATTCTGTATCTTTTCTGAACCTATTAGCACTCAGAACAGCAAGGCATAGAATCTACTTCTAGAGTTCAAAGTCTTCTATGCAAACAATCAATATACTTGCTGCAACAGAATAGATGCTTGAGCTCGCTTTTAGTCACCAGGCGAGTCTCATGCCCTTAAAAATAACAGTGCGCGGTGCGAGTCCGAAACGCTCAAGGCGTTGCGAATCCCTCTGAACGCTCTTACTACACTAAAAAGTAAAACTTACGAAACGCGCTTCCAAAGCTTCTATGTGACAATCATATGTACCAAAATCAACACAAGTAGTTTCTTTTGAACCTTGAAAATAACTTGGAATCACAGTACCTGCTATGTTTGTAACACTCAATTCGAGAACTTTGATCCACCCAAGAGCGTATTCTTTTTGGTAAAATAATGTTTGTATTAGTTAGACGTTGGCAAGCCTGCAGGGGATTTCCGAAGTGGATTATCAGCTACGCATTGCGACGGTAAAACAAAGCCTTGACTCTCCATTCCCAAATTCTGGCACTTTCCATGCCCGAAAGGAGCAATTTAGAGGAAGAATATGCAACTGTCACGACTCTCACTGAAGTTGATAGATTAATGTCTACGAGTGGGTCCACCTTGTCAACAACGCTGAAATCTTGTACACTAGTTGTACGATTTGGTGGTGCATGAACCGATACTATAACTTTGATATCAAACGCACAGCCAACATCTTGTGCCATTTTATGGAGCGCACATTATGGTTATGGTCACTTATTTTCTAATGCGCAAAACTTATTGTATCGATAGTGTTTGAGCCTTAAAATGGGCTCTTATATGCGGCATTTTAACTGACCCGGGATTTTTAGATACAGTTGGTATAATTGGTTCATTTCGGATTTCATCGCAATGCTAATGTAGGGGCTAATTCAGTCTTATTCACACGTACAGCCATTGAAGCCGTTTCAGTCCCACATGAATGGGAAAGTATTATTTGATACATTCTTCATTTTGTTAGCCTTTTTTGAACAAGCCTTCTACTGAACCACTAAATGCATGTATTTTACATTAGTTACCTGCCTTGCTTCCATTGGGCGAATTGGCAGTAAAAAATGAGTTAACTATAGGTCATGCCATTCAACCACCTGCACACTTATCCACCATTTACTTGTTTCCTAATTAACCCGCCTATGCGTTTGCTCCTTCGATCCCTGATCATTCACCTGATCAATCCTGCTCTAATTCAACCATCCAGTTTGCCGGTCGCTCCATAGTCTGACATTTCCATACCAAAAACTACCCCATCAGCCATGAAAACCAATTATTGCTTCATCCATCCAGTTGCAACTCGACAGTCTGAACCAACAAATGTGTGTTTACTTGCAGTGCACGCCACTTCAACCTGCCCATCAAAAGCAATCGAGCGTGATCCGTGTCACAACATAGCAAAAATTTAAAACCTCCCACGCATTATGATGGATATCTACCGATTCCCTTCGAAGGACGAATTTGATCAAAGCTATCTTTGGCTCTCACCTATCAATGTTAAAGATGACGACGTTGAACTCCTACCAACATTCTGCTGACCTTCATCATTGCACAAATCCACCCTAAAGTGAGAAAAAGCAACTTTCGGATTCACGATGACAATCTGCGTGGAGGTCGACGGTAATGATAGTGTAGGTTAGCGACCAAGCATCGAAAACTCGATTTCTACCATCCCATAGTACCCGAGTTGGATTCGCTGCCGCATATTTACTGTCAGTATTAATAGCTCGTGACATGGGCACGTAACATCACGTCGAATGTGATTTTAAGCAATGTCAGCGTGGTCTCTCCTGGATTTTAAGGTGTGAAAATGAATAAAAGATGTGGGATTGCAACGTCTGGTACAGTAGTGACCTAATCAAACCAAAATTTATTTTCATGATTCCTTAAAACTTGCATTGATGTGCCCCCGAAAGTCCTGTGTGGCGGATCGGCGATTAAAGTGAATTAATTAACTGCTGCAGTCCTCACTTCGAACGGTCGAATATCTTTCTATTGAATGCAGGGACACGGACATTGCCAAAGACTAAATAATAGGACGAACTGTCCAGCATTGTGCTTACCTCTTTCCTGGAGGTCCCTTGTGCCGTATTTATCGCAAAGCGGGGAGTGCTACCACGATGCTGTTTTGATGAAATGTCAAGAAAGGGCGTCCGCGAAGTGATGCAGACGATCTGTCTAACAGCCTGGTTGCGGCAAAAAGCAGAAGATGGCCAAGTGATTGTCACATTCGAAAGCAAACCCATTAACCACCACCAAAATCAGATGTGTACTATTGACTCCGGTGTACGAGAGCCTCCTTTTGTCTTTCTGCCAAACCCATAAATGTAGTCTAAGACGCGTCCAGCAAGACGGTGCGGTAGGTATGGCAACAACTGACAAAATCTACTCTAGAGAATGAATCTATATAACATTACTAAGATGACGATCTTTCAAGTATCTGTCTACATCAGAGGCGTTAGTGCAAACGGTTATTCAATGGCGATACCAGTGACGGGGCGAAGTGAATTAGTGGAGGATGCTAGGTATCGCACGATGCTTGCCAAAACCTGTGGCACTATAAAGACCCATTTGGAAAGCCTTACACCGCAGTGACCGTGTCACTTTATTCTCTTCCTACAAGGTTGGCAGAAAAAGGGCATTCGTTCGCATCGCAGGTCATGCAGCACTCCTCCATGTGTCGTCCACGTTGATTGGCATTTTTACAAAACATGCTGCCATTAAATAGCACTTAATGTCATTCTATTAGTGACTAGTTTTGCCCATGGAGCGAAACTTGTGACCAAACAAATGTGAAGGAGAATGTACTATCGCGTTTATTACCCACTTTGAGCCATCTAAGGCATTGGTTCACCAAACGTTCGAGAAAATCGTTCATTCAGGTTATGACAAATGATGAATCCACCCCATTGTTTTGCCAACTTGGGAGTGCTACTTGCATGGGAGAAGCCATTGGACTGACAACCATCAAATTCTAGTGCCATGGCATACAACTATCCAAGTGTTAGTCCATTTTTCGCATATGGTGCACAAAGGAACCTATTTCAATTTTATAATTAAGCTGAGACGGGGTGAAATGGATGTGCGACCAGTTCCATTTTCCTTGGTGATAGAGTGCTCGTTTGATAATTTGATGGTGTGTGCATGCATGTTGGTGCGTAAGGCAACACCGAGGGTAATGAGGAGAGTTGGAGGTAGGACAGTCAATTGTTGGCATAGCTGACTTCACTGTATAAACACATTGTCTGTGGAGCGATATATTCGTCCCCTCGTGACTTACATCGAAGTGTACTCGAACCATGACTATAAAGTAGACCTGAGTGCGTAAAGCAAGCAGGGGAGAGAACAAGCTAGTGAGGTGGAGAGGCTTGTTTGAATGTGGATGAATATGTTGGCTGACTGCCTCGAGGTATGAGAACCGTCGAATTCCAATGCTACGAAGAGAACCTTCCCACGAGGCAGTCCTCTCAACGCATCCACACACAAAAGCCACTCACCCTCCTCCTTCCAGTCACTAATCCGTTTTCCCCTCCTTACATTAATCAAGACATATTTTGTTTTAGATTCATGATGATTCCAAGTAAATTGACTGTGCAACAGGTTTTGTTCTGTTTCCTGTTGAAGCGGTCGTTTGATATTGTGTGCATCCCCCTGCGTTTAACTATTCATTACTTCCAAATCAATTTTACACATTCCAGTTAGCTTACCTAGCTCTTATGTTTCAACAGATGCTGGCAGGACAGAGTAAAGTAAGCCTCTTTTATTACCTCCATTTGACATCAAAACTACCTTTCTCTAAACATTTTTAATCAATTAACTTATCTTGCATCATAATTTAGAAATGTAGCATGACATAGATGCTTCCCATGGCACTTTATTTCCAACCCCCAGCTTCTTCTGACAGGACTTCGTTCTGCCAGTGGACGTCTTTCCCAAGTACATTTGGCTTGGGTTGGAGTAGAAGCCACGAATGCGCGGATGTAGACGAATCAGAGTTGTCACCAATGTGAGTGGGTGAGGGTGTGTAGGCAGCCAAGTAGACCATGCGATGTAGATTGTCGAAGCAATTATGGAATAGCTTCCTTCTTATTATGCAATGGCCTATTTTCCTATCATTTCATCTCACATCAGTGCGAAGGTGTGTGAGCCCACTTAGGAGAACTCACTTCTCGCTTACTTCATCTCCATGTGTGCGTCTCATCTGAGTAAAAACTTCCATGTTTCTTGCTTACTTCGACGTCGCGTACTTGTCAAGTGGGTTCATTGTTATGCGTTTGTAATAAAAGGGTGCGAAAGCATTTGTGAGGGATGGTAGCTTCTGAGACGACAACGTGCTTCTACTACGCATTCCTTGAGGCTGGTGAGTGTTGAGGTCAAAGTTGGGCAAAAGTGCGTGTGCTACGCATCCTACGACAAGTTAGACAACACTCTGAAGTGGTCCACTTCACTGGAGTACTGAATAACAGACTCCTTTTCAGCACATTCCTTCACTGCTTTGATGCATGTGTGCGGTAAGATTTGGCGACTTGTATCATCAGAAGGTTGATAAGTTGTCGCTTCGCCTTCCCATTATGCATTAATGGCGTGCCTGCCACATCTAAGGGATTTGGCGATTGAATAAAAAGAGCGAGACCCTCATTTTGCCTAAGATGCATAAGTTCTCACTTTTAAGCATTTGGCAACATTCAGAAATGGCTTTTTATATCCGCCACACTTTGCCGGATTTGGTATCAGGGAGAATAATTGAATCGGAGAAAGCCATCATCATACCGCGTCACATTTTTCCTTCAATTGGTCAAAATTTATGCATCGCTTTGTGCTACTAGTGGATGAAAGTAGTATGGCCGTGGCTTCCTTCATAGAAATGATGCTAGACTTCGCTTTAATGCCACAATATCAGCGCAAAGACCGCATACCAACAGTGTGCAGGCTCGCACTGTGATGAGAATATCCCAAACTTCTTGGTCTAAGGAGAACTACGACAATCTCAATGGCTATTTCATTCAATTTACACACCCTTTCCCACAGCATTTGCAAATTCCACCGTCAAGTCATCGTGTCTTACCTAAGTTTCAGTCTAAATTAACTTCTGATCTAGTTAACAAAGCAAGGTTGCAGGTGAATCTGCATGTAAAGTACATGCCAACTGCCTTCACAGCACCGTGTCGCAATGTTCCTCATCAGTGCCACAAACAGGCACCAGAACTGTTAATGTTAATTGTAATACGGGATATGACAGATTGCGAAAGCCCTTCAAAGAGGACTGTAGATGGTTCTCCACTTTCCACTACTTGCGATTCTCAAACTCCACCTCGAACCTTCTCCCCTACACATCTCTTTAGTTCGTGCGGCATTCTCCTCTTTTCGCCTTCTGGCCATCAATATATAGCCTTTAACATACCTTTGCCAAATTCGCAATAAGAGATGTTAAATGAAAGCGAGTCTACACCTCATGTGAGTGCTTTATTTGTACACCTTTAATGAACTGAGTGGACCATGATAAGTGGCACTTGATGCGAAACAAACACCACCTCGATGCCACTCCAGATTTGACTGCCTCACGACGAGATGACGTAACTCCATAGCACCTTTGTCCATTAAGAATGCAAATAAAGACGTAATCAAACGCACCAAAGGAAACCAGGCCAAAAGTGGATAGTGAAAATGGGAACAAATCTTAAGTGTAAGCGTGGAACTTATTGAGGCAGGTCAAACTCTACACAACACCCGCAGGTCTTCACTTCGAATCGCCTACATCTCCTAATCTACCACTTATTTTTCCATTAATCATTGAGCTGACTCCCACTGCACTAGCACCATCCATGGAGCATTACCAGTTGATTCCGAAAAGGCCATCAATGGAACTCGGATTTTTGGAATAATCGGATCTGTAGCCTTAGAGACAAAATGTTGTGAATTACGCGTATTCATTAGAAACGAACAATAAGACGCCTGAACACTGCCCACCAATAACTACTTCATCAGCCATTCAAACAACAGCAGCAACAAACTTATTAGCCATCAAGAAGCACCCAAATGCCTCTACCACCATCTCTGTCGTCTCCTGTTGTAAACCCTGCTTTTATCCATCCAATGAAAAGCAGCCGAGCGAAGCAGCGTTCAAAGCATTCCACGCACTACCAGAGATCGCAGCTCATCGTACGAAGGAGAGCAAAAGATGCAAGCATGAATAGGAGGTGTGCGATCGCAACGTCAGGAACTGATAGGTTCCCATTAAATACAATCGCGTTTCATATACGTCAGCTGGAAGGCAGTACAAAAACCTGTGTGCCGGCAAGCTGACGAATTAATCGCATTTGATGAGAAAAACAAAAATGAGACTTTGAATGCGAAGCCAAAGATATCACCAAGTGAATGCTGGCATTATGACAACTGGATGTCGTGGGAAAAACAGCCAAATTGATATGACTTACTGTGCATGTAATACCTTTGTCATGCCTCCTAGACAACAGTGCAAATCACAGCATGACGCCAAACAAACAGTGTCCTGTATATAAAGGATTTTAACTTCTCTCGATGCCGAAATGCATTGTGACCAAAGTAGCACCCACCTCTATTGACACTCTGACTCGCCCATTGCCTCTGGAATCTAGCTATTCAGAATGCAGAGCTAGTGACGCACTACTTATAAACCAAACAACAAATCCCCACTTTTCCTTGACCTACGAGCTTACAAGGTTCTGCGATGCCCCCAGACACTCAGCAAATCGCATCAGAACGTGTCACTATTCTCATCTAGATCAAATGCAGCCTATGGGTTCCACCATTCCGTCCTCTCTCACTGCTTGCCGCTATGCTTGGGCCCGCTTTATAGTCACGGTTCGAGTACACTTCAACAGAAGTCACGAGAGGAGTAAAAACATTGAATCAGCGATGATGTGGGTTCATACAATGAAGTCAGCTCTGCAAACACCTAATTTTCTTCACTCAAACTCTATTCCGTACCTTTTTATTTCCTCCACCTATTCCGCCATTTAATGCTGCTTTTGTGTTTGTTTGTCCATGCCACAAAATGCACAATCTGATGCGAAAAACACCTATCCCGAATCTCAAAAAGACCTCATTATTTGCATAAATCTGATATCACTGAGCTGATTGTGCTCATGATTGTGTGCCACTCCTAATGAGGAACAATCGTCTGCAAGGTGGTACAGTCGCACTTTTAGCTGCTTAATCGTGGCAGAAGCAGGCGATGGTGTAGTACGTGCAGCATTTCTACCGAAAGTCGAATTATGCGAAAAGGCTGAAGGGTGTGCAGAACTCGCCATCTGCCCTCACAGCACCATGTTGCATGTCCTCAACCCGTGTCACAGACATGCATCACAACTGTGAATGGGTGTGTTGAAACGGAGAGTGTTATTTTTTGTTAGCCACCAAAGTGAGCGGCTTCACCGTGTTGTTCCACTTGTCGTGGAATACAGGGCACTTGCAATTTTGTCCAAGCCTCACCTCGACACTCACCTGTCTCAAAGAAATCGTAGTGGCTTCGCATTGTCGTCCCAGAAGTCACCGTCCCTCCTAATGCTTTCACACGCTTTCATTACAAATGCATAACATTAACACCACATTTTACAAGCATGCGACGTCTAAGTAAGCAAGAGGCATCGAAGTACTTACCCACATGTAGCAAACATTCTGAGATGCAAGATGGGGGGAGTCGTTGCTCCTAAGTGGACCCACAAACCGCAGCACTGATGTGAGATGAAATGATAGGAAAATTGGCTTTTGCCTGGTGAGGAGACAGCTAGTTAAACCGACTTGCAGCCTTTCCACAAATGCAACCATCAGCTGCGTCGCATGGACAACTCGGCTGCCAACACACCCCAACCTACTTGCATTGGTGGCAAGTCTGATGTATCTGCATCTACGCATCATCATCTTCTAAACCCACTAAGGTCGAATGTACTTGGAGGAGATGTCTGGAGGTAGAACGAAGTCCTGTGGCTAGAAGCTCAAAGTCGTAGATAAAATGTTACAGGAAGCATTAGGATAAATGCTTGTGTTTTCACTAAGTGCAAGCTTGATATGTTGCGTTCCTTTGCACACAGCTGGAGATTGTGGCATAAACAAACACTGTTAGATGGAAGGAACGGCAAGACCGCACCAAAGAAAACGGTTGGATCAGGTGTTGGTGTGACCCACTTCACTGCATACACCCATATCTTCGCTGAAGCGATATTTTCACTCCTCTCGCGACTTTAATTGAAGTGCGCTAGAAGTGAGGATATAAAATAGGTCCAAACACAACAACTAGCAATCATATCTGCCGCTTTGTGTAGATGAATGTGTTTTAGCTTCAATGCGATTCGCTGATTACCTCGAAGAATTGGAAGAACTTGGGCACACTTGTCACAATTAATGCGTCAGTTGCCCTCCCTTCTGTTCTGCAGCTCGTAAAGAACCCATGTGCGCTATGTGCAAGTCCTGCTGTCACGACATTAGCATCTACTTGGTCATTTATGTGGAATCCACAATCACAGTCTCATTTATTTTTTCCGATCAAATTCAATTCTTTGTCTTCTGACACAAATCAAGCGCTATTGCAATTGAAGAGGTGCTCTCAGTATACGACGTCGCCGTCGCACATTTTCGATTCGTTTAACTTTTTTAGAATCACAATGGACGTGGTGTTGTGTACCTACTTTGCGGGGTATTCACATCCACAGTAAAGGCGTGACAGCAAGCCCAGCTATGAAGGTGTGCGATGGCAGGAAGCGATTATGTGGTGCGTGGTCGTCAACACACACACCCACCAGCCTCGTCGGTCTCTAGGCATCATGTCGTTGTGGATTCAAGCGCCTTTTTGACTCATGTTATCGTCGGTTTCTACAATACCGAAGGTCAGTGAAAAGTTGGAAAGAATTCAACGTCGTCTCACCTCACATTGAAACGCAGCTTTGACCAAATTCATCCTGCTTTGAAATGAATCAATTAATATCCATTGAGTGCGTGGCAAGTTTTTAATCGCTGCTTCGTTGTGGCACAGATTAGGCTCGAGTCTTCCTCAATGGGCGGGTGGAAGTGGTGTGCACTGCAAAGAAAGACATTTGGTGGTTAGGATCGTCGGGTTGATACTGGGTGGGTAATACAATCCTAGATTGAGTGATTTATGAGCTGCTTATGAGGCAAAGCGTTCACTTATTGCTCTTGTCCTTTTTACTGAATGTCCATTGTCCACAACCAATTTTTAGGCTTGCAGGTTCAGTTAAAGAAAAATTTGAATTTTTTAGAATAATCCATTTTGGAATCAAATAAGAATGCTGCATCAATGGCGTTGATGCGATTGGGATTAGTCCAAGAATTTTTGGAAACTCTAAGTTACAGAGGAGGAAGCGTAGGTAACTTGAAATGAAGTGAGGCAGATGCCGTGTTGCATTTCACTTGCCGCAATAATTCCCACGTCTACACATACAGCTGAGCTTCTTTTCCAGCAAGCGCTTCTGGTTTGATTATACCGTCATATGCATTCTTCGTTGCTATGCAGACTCGTCACCTCGGCGTGGGGCAGTCCAAGCCAGTGTGGCACATGCGCGTTGCCTCCTTCTCATCAAATGGCACTTCACTCGCTCAGTTGATTCAAGGGATGTACAAATGCACTCATTCAGAAGAGGTGCAGGAAGGATGTTGGTGGCACCAATTTGACTGCTAGAGGGCGAAAGAGGGACTCACGAAGTTAGGTAATAGTTTGCGGAAGATGTAAGTTGTAGGGCGCAGAAGATGATCCACAATCTACATTCAAAGGGTTTCGTCATTTTGAGTTGTACAGAAAGTTAGGGAGTAAAACGCTGTTTTGTGCGCTCTACACTGCCTCTGCTACAACTGAGGGTTCTGCTCATCGACTGAGAATGTGAGACTTTCATCTTACCTAGACAGGCAGCGGTGATATCGAATAGATGCATTAACTTTTACTTGGAGATATTTAACTGCCATTACAAATGGCTTTTTCTACTATGAATGCAAGTTTATGAGGAAAAGTCGTTATTTTGTGTTCTGTCAAGGTGAGGGACTTCAACGTGTTGTCTTACTTGTTAGGTATACAGGGAACCTGTGCTTTTGCCCTACCGTGCTATGAACACTCACCTGCCTTAAGCAAACCCTAATGGCGCCACTCTGCCAACTCGGAGGTTGTAGAAATATGCGACGTCTGTGCTGGCAAGAGACGAGGCAATTCAACAGACAGCGTATGATCAGACGTATGAAGCGATACCGAGTCCACATAGCACCTTTACCATCAAAGAATGCCGGCGAGTAATGCCTAAAGGAAAAAAAGGCAAGTGCTTTGGAGCCTCAAAGTGGCTAAGGAGGTGGACGATGGGTTACGTAATTGGAGTCGCTTGTAAATCAGTCGCAGGAGCCTGCATCCATTTGACTTCACCCCGGCATTTAATGTCACACCAGAAGTTGGGTGCGTTAAAACCGCATCCTCGATGTTAAGGAAGGTACACAAAGTTGGTACCGTTTCGATGTTCCAACACCTGAGGTCCTCTGTCTCCTTTTTTCGTGCTTTTATAGAAGTAGACGCTGCAGGTCAAAGGTACTGGACATGAAGTGAAAATGGGTGCAAGTTGAAGACGGTGGGACACCTGTTGCGCAATCTTCAATCCAGCCCTCTTGCACATCGTTACTTCTTCAACTGCCCCCTATTTTTCCCACACCAAAATCACTACTTTAAATGCGGTTTACGGGTACAAAAGTAGAAGAGTTCTTTTAATACTTATAAACTGGAGTCGCCTTTTATGATAATAACATTACTAGACAGAAGCATGAGTTACGAATGTTGATGAATTTATATGCTGAGATGACTTTATTTTAAGCTGCGCAAAAACCTTTTGTGTAATTGGACAGATGTCTTAACGTTGACGTATGAAGCGAAATGAATGGACATCTTTTTCGCACACTGGGTAACCGTCGAAGCATAAGCCATTGTGGGAGACAAACAGGATGCTAAATGAACTCACGGAGGGATGCCGACACGAGTGCCAAGGACTGTATCAGGGTTGTATCAATAAGCATGCCTAACCGCACTTTGCTGCAACCAATCGTCTCTTTACCGGAAGTGGTGCATCCAAACCCACTTTATGGGTGAATTTCATTGTTCAGTCGCATAATCGAGACAAGTTGTGATGCCAATTTGTAGTCATTTGCATACGCAGTTTCGACGGAGTTGGTGGCAGACCACCACCACCACCACCACCACCACCACCACCACCACCACCACCACCACCACCACCACCACCACCACCACCACCACCACCACCACCACCACCACCACCACCCACCCACACCACCACCAACCACCACCACCACCACCACCACCACCACCACCACCACCACCACCACCACCACCACACCACCACCACCACCACCACCACCACCACCACCACCACCACCACCACCACCACCACCACCACCACCACGTTGAGTTAGAACATGAAATTTAAACGATTGCATCGCCTCGAAAAGGGGACAATTAGAAGATTAGCTAATGACGTGCTCCTTCTCAGACATCAAAAACTGGCCTATGAAATTGAGAAGGAGAATGGAGGAAGAGTGTGGACAAGAGTGTTAGTCCTGACAATATTGCATGTTTTTGCGAGTTGGAAAGGGGCTGCACGAAATGCATCTTCAAATCATGCAGCTACGCCAGATGCAATCATGACTCTCTGAGAATGTCTAGAATGTCAAGTGGGGACTCGTATACCATCATACATGTCTTTCGCCATTAGGGATTCCAAAACGGAGCACCGAATCTTATTCACTTTGAATTATAACCTACTGATGGAATAATGAGCAAATGCGATTTCATGCTGGGGGAAGAACTGGTGAATTTGCAAATCTTTGAGGTTGTCCTAATACTTTCACTTATTTGTCTCATGAAGCATGCAATTTAAAGGAGTAGCACCTCAAATAACCGCATTCGGTAGCAACATTTTTGCTGATGCTATGCCGCACTTGCTATTGTGGCCGCCATCGGGTTGAGTCCTTTGATGCATTCCGATTCAGTAGGATCGCAGACAAAATGTGGCAAAGTTATTGCCTCAAGTGTCATCGCTCTCGGATTTAGTAGGTCATAAACACTTTTACATGCGCAGAAATACAGCCATCTCAAAGCCCAGCTGAACTCAAAATTCCCTGCTGTGAATAGTTGCCTTACGTAAAATAATAGTAATGAAACGTTTTAGGGTTGGTTAAATATCAATGATGAATTCATATCAAAGTCAGAACCCAGGAATAGCACAGAAATGCCGCAAAAGACACCTGAGGATTACAGGTATGCCACCTATCTTTTTGCAAGCCCTGTCGTAGTTACAGCTATCTGCCTTTACTTCCATAAGCTAGTCACTTTGGCGCTCCTACATATCGGCAGGTCTGATTTGCCTGAATGATGCCGACAACCGCAAACGCCATGCGGAGTTGGCGTGAGGTGTGACACAAGCCTCTCATGGAGTTGGTAAGGCAGATGACCCATCTCTTTCTTCCGATGAAACCGATCTCACTCAACTCCACCTCTTCCGACACCGTGGACTACTACCGTTCGTTGTTGGAGAAACTGTGACCGGGTGACCTGTGTGAGAGCAGCGAGCATGTGGTTTGTCAGAAAGGGCGTCGACTTGACAGGTGAGTGATCTCGTCCTCAGGATTTGATTATGTAATTCAATCCTTCCAGCAATAACTTAAACAGTTTCCCGCTAAGTATTGAAAGTTAGACATAAAGAATTCATCTTTCATAATCAAATTCTAGTAGAAGTCAGGTATAGTTAGCAGGTTCTGCTCTAGTAAGATGACTTAGTGTTCAGCAAGACTAGTGATCTAAGAACACGCAGCAGACTTATATGTTTTGCATCTATTTTTAAAAATGAAGCATATTTTAGTTCAACCTAGGGCTATTATCAACTCAGAGTCTTGTGGCTGGAGACTGCGAGATAACCAGAACGTCAGTATAAAGGTGAATTTTTGTTAGTTAGAATGTGCTTGGAGGTTATCTTTGAGCGTAAAAGAATCAAAGGCAGTAAATGATAACTCTTTGGTCCCAAGCGGCAAAGTTGCCTCCCAACAGCCTTGCGGAATGTCAAAGCATGCCGGGCAAAGAAGACATTGGGCAACGGTCAGCTTGAAGATAGCGCGATCTATTTAACCACTAACACGTACCCCACAAAAATGTACGCAAAATGTTAAAACAACGTGTAACTGCATGAACTCGAAATTAGTGACAAAGTCTGCCATCAATGCGTAAAACATTGGCAAGGTGTAATACTTTTGTGTGAAGCAATGGCAGAAATGGAGACCTTGTGCGGAATGGCAGTAAGAAACCTCTGATAAAGTAAACAAACAAAGAGATGGTGAATTCAGTGCATAGATATTTAATTTAGATCACGCGACTACATCAGGAGGATGGTGCATATACATGTGCATGGTGCTTGACCTTCGGAGGTCAGGGATGGCCACCAGCTTTACACAGTTCATTTCCTACTGTGACTGTACATTGCTAGGTTTGCTGGTAATTTCCTTGGTTCTACCTTCAAAGTCTCATTTGTATTTTTCTCACCAATTCCAGTGAATTCGTCAGCCTGTCGCATATGAAACGCGATTGTGTTGAATAGGAACCCATCAGATCTTGAGGATGCGGTCGCACACCTCCTATTCATCCTTGCACCTTCTTTAAAACAAACTGCAGTGTAACTGTTTTACTGACAAGATGCGCCACTTTATGTGCCTGCTTCACGAGTTATTCGTACCGGTAGTAAATGCGTGGCAGGAGACTCAACTGTGGATTTGTAGAGTTGGAGGAATTGGGTTCATGGTTTGTGTTTGTCGGCTTTTAGACAATATGTCTTTTTACGTTACCCTTAGATTGAGGTACACAATACCTAAATTTAGCAAAAGGATTGTGTGAATTCCATTTTATATGCTTACGTCACGAGTTATTCACACCGGTAGTAAATGTGTGGTAGCAAGTCCAACTGTGGCGTTGTGAAATGGGAGAATTCACTTTCATCAACCAATGGTTTCAGCCCTGTTGGCCTCAAGACAGCACGGGAATGATGCACGCAGTAAAGTGATGTGTGGGAGAAACGTTTGTGGTGGGGTTTGGGAATCGCAAGTGGTAGAAAGTGGAGAGCGATCTACAGTCCTCTGCGAAGGGTTTTCGCAATCGGTCATGTCGTATATTACAATTGATGAAACACGGTAAAGCATCTTAACGTCGGAGGAACACGTAATGACTTATTCCTCTTTAACACACTCATTCACAGTTCTGCTGCATGTTTGTAGTACGGATGAGGAACATTTCGACACGGTGCTGTGAAGGCAGTTGGCATGTTCTTTGCATGCAATTTCACCTGTAGTCTTGCTTTACCAACTAGATCTGATGTTAATTTTGACCGAAACATAGGGAGGACACGATGACTTGACAGTGGAATTTGCGAATGCTATGGAGAAGGGTGTGTAAAGTGAATGAGATAGCCGTTGCGATTGTCGTAGTCCTCTTTCAACCCAGAAGTGTGGGATATTCTCATCACAGTACAAGCCTGCACACTGTTGGTATGCGGTCTTTGCGCTGATATTGTGGCATTAAAGCGGAGACAAGCATCGTTTCCATGAAGGAAGTCACGACACTACTACTTTTATCCACTAGTAGCACAAGGCGATGCAAACATTTATACCAAGTAAAGGAATAGTGAGAGGGCATGATGACTTTTAAACAAAGGCTCTCTCCGATCCGATTATTCCCCTTGATACCAAATCTAGAGCGGTGTGGCTGATATTCATTGAAATTTCATTCAGAATTACAAAAAGGCCATTTCTACGTAGCTAAGTACTTTGAAGTAGGAAATTATGCATCTTAGGCAAACTAAAAGTCTTACCTTCCATCCGATCACCAAATCCCTTAGTTTTAACAGCCACGCCATCAATGCATAATGGGAAGGCGGTGTGACAACCTATCAACCTCCTGATGATGTAGTTTAATCACATGTATTTACAGACAACATTCTGAAGGGTGTAAATCCTTCACCATCTGCCCTCAGAGCATCATGATACAAGTCGACTAACGTACCCCACACGCGAATCAACACTGTGAACGAATGTGCTGAGAAGGAGTCTGGCATTCGGTACTCCAACAAGTGGATCGCTTCACCTTGTTGTCCCACTTGTCGTAGGATACGTCGCACATGCACTTTTGCCCAAATTTGACCTCATCACTCACCAGCCTCAAGGAATGCGTAGTAGAAGTACGTTGTCGTCTCAAAAGTTACCGTCCCTCACAATTGCTTTCGCACCCGCTTATTACAAACGCATAACAATGAACCCACTTGACAAGTACGCGACGTCGAAGTAAGCAAGAAACATGGAAGTTTTTACTCAGATGAGACGCACACATGGAGATGAAGTACGCGAGAAGTGAGTTCTCCTAAGTGGGCTCCCACACCTTCGCACTCATGTGAGATGAAATGGTAGGGAAATAGGCCTTTGCATAGTAAGGAGGAAGCCATTCCACAATTGCTTCTACAATCTACATTGCATGGTCTACTTGGCTGCCTACGCACCCTCACCCACTCACATTGACGGCAATTCAGATTCGTCTACATCCACGAATTCGTAGCTTCTACTCCAACCTAAGCCAAGTGTGCTTGGAAAAGACGTCTACTAGCAGAACGGAGTTGATTTGAAAAGTTCAGAGAAAGATATTTTTGATGTCAAGTGGATGTAATGAAAGAGGCTTACTTTACTCTGTCCTGCCAGCATCTGCTAAGTCATAAGAGTTAGGAAAGCCGACAGAAATGTGTAAATTTGATTTGGAAGTAATGGATAGTAAAACGCAGTGGGATGCACACAATATCAAAACGACTACTTCATCAGGAAAGAGAACAAAACTTGTCGCGCAGTCAATTTACTTTGTGTCATCATGATTGTAAAACAAAATAAGTCTTGATTGATGTAAAGAGGGGAAAAGATAGATGATTGGAAGGAGGAGGATGAGTGGCTTTTGTGTGTGGATGCGTTGAGAGGACTGTCCCGTGGGAAGTTTCTCTTCGTGGCATTGGAATTCGACAGTTATCAGTCTAGTGGTTTCGCCTACGCCTTCGCCTTCGAACTAAGCACATCAGAATAGAGTGCTACTGACGCATTAATTGTGACTCATGACGCAGATGCCCATTTGCACTTGACTAAGGCGCTCAGTTAATCACAGCCGTACGTGCCAACCTATGCATCCACATCCAAACAAGCCTCTCCACCTCACTACCCTGTTCTCTCCTCTTGCTGGCTTTTTGTGCTCAGGTTTATGTTATAGTCATGGTTCGAGTACACTTTGATGTAAATCACGAGGACGTGAATGTAATGCTCCATAGACAATGTGTTTATACAGTGAAGTCAGCTCTGCCAACAATCGAATGTCCTGCCTCCAACTCTAATCATTACCTTTGGTGTTGCCTTACACGCCGACACACACACATCATTAAATTGTCAAACGAACACTCCATCACTAAGGGAAATGGAATTGGTCGCACATCCATTTCGACCCGTCTTAGCTTAATCATATAATAGGAATTGGTTTGGTAAACCAATGACTTAGATGGCTCAAAAGGGGTAGTAAACGCGCCAGTACATTCTCATTCACATTTGTTTGGTCACAAGTTTCTCTGCATAGGCAAAACCAAGTTCTAATGGAATGACACTAAGTGCTAATTAATGGCAGCATGTTTCGTAAAAATGCCAGTCAAAGTCGACGGCACATGGAGGAGTGCTGCATGACTGACGATACAAACAAATGCTCTTTCTGCCAACCTTGTGGGAAGAGACTCAAGTGACACGGTCACTGTGATGTAATGTTTCCCAAATGGGTGTTTGCAGTGCCACAGGTTTCGGCAAACATTGTGCAATACCTAGCATCCTCCACTAATTCACTTCGCCCAGTCACTGATATCGCTGCTAAAGAATCGTTTGCACTAACGCTTCTGATGTAGACAGATACTTGAAAGACCATCATCTTAGTAACATTTTAAAATTCATTCTCCAGAGACGATTTCTTCAGTTGTTGCCATACCTGCCGTTTCGTCTTGCCGGACGAGTCCTAGACTACAGCTATAGGTTTAGTGGAAAGACAAAAGCAAACTCTCGTACACCGAGTTAATGGGTTTGCTTTAGAATGCGACACTCACTACACCATCGTATGCATTTGCTGCAACCAGGGTGTTAGGCAGGGCGTCTTCATCACTTCGCGGACGCCCTTTCTTGACAATTTTATCATAAAACCATCGTAGTAGCACTCCTCGCTTTGCGATAAATACGGCGCAATTAACCTCCGAAAAGGCGTCTTCTTGAACGATAAGCACAATGCTGGACTGTTCGTCCCATAATTTGGTCTTCGACAATGCCCGTGTCCCTGCATTCTATAGAAAGACGTTCTGCTGTTGGAAGTGAAGACTGCAGCAGTTAATTAAATTCACTTTAATCGCCGATCTGCCGCACAGGACTTTTGGCGACACATCGATGCAACGTGTGGGGACGCGCAAGAATAATTTTGGTTCAAATAGGTCAGCACTGCAACGCTGCAACGCGTTCGCAACAGGTCCTGTGTGAATAACTAAAAGACCGCTTTTGCTCTAAGCCATACAAAATGCTTCTTGGCGGCAAGTAAATTTGTATTCTCGAAACATGTCAGAAGTGGCGGTGGACGGGATTATCCCTGCTTCGAGCACATCTCCTGTAACATGTTCCTTTACGTTTGCTCTAGCAATGTTTTCACTTAAAACAGCCCACCAGCACATTTGAGACTCTCGGTCAACCAGATAACTCGAATTTGCAAAGGGCTCACAAGGCAGCACGCTGTAAAATGGTAGTGATTTGAAAGCTAGTAGTAACTCAGACATCTGACCTCACAATACCATGTCATCATTTGCATGAATAAGAGGTTCATCACTCAGCCTCTGACAAACTGGTTCTTCTCAGTAGCAGAATAGCCTCATCGTAGACATAGTGAAGGGCATGTCATGTATTAGCAAACTTGCGTCCGCAGTCTTCAGAACGGGCGCAGCTGTAGCAAACTACTCTCATTGTAGGTGGTGTGCAGCGCACGTGGATCTGTTCATTCACCTGACCTCGCAAATCACCGTGGCGGGTGACAGTTTTAGTGCACGCATGAACAGTGGAGATGGGTGGAGGTAACCACTCATGCACTTTCCCATTTTATTGGCGCATGCACCACTTGAATCGCACACACTTTTAAGCATTGTGTAAAGTTTTCTGGAAATTATCTCAACTTTGGTGTTGGTTGGATTTACCACTTTTTCTGCATAAAATGCACTTACTTCATCCGCATGAGCACATCCTTCTGTGCCATCAAAACACAAAATATATTTGTTAAAATTACTGCAGTTGAACACATCTTCTGCCTCCTAGACCACTAACATGCAAAAAGAAATCATGCAAAAGACACTTTTGCACTTTCACCGGGTTTATGCTTTAATAGAGGTGAGTGTTTAGCAGACCACAATTTTTGGGATTTCAAACTTCCTGAATAAATCAGTGCTAGTCTACGTTAGTTTCATTTCATCACTCGCTATGAGATGTTTTAGTGCCGATGCTGATAATGACAGGTTGTGTTAAAGTCGACTCTTGAAGATTATTTCGCAGTTAAAGGCATTGTTGTTTTACGGCCCAACATCTACATTAGCCTAAATACACCATGGCACGTGCGTGGACAATGCCAACTGCAAATGTGCAAGGACTGCCTAGGGAATAGCCTTCTGTCTTATCAAGTTAATGGCTCGTAGCGGTGAAATAGGCAGTGGTATTGATGCCATAGTTGCCGCAAGGCACTACTCTGCGCACAGGATTACAAGTTTCCATGTTATTGGATTGCAGCTCCTATAGTCGGATAAAGGGGGGTCACATAGGTGTTGCAGATGCGTGAATTTCAGACCAGGCGATACGGCGAGAACCAATGAGCTGCCATCACAGTGAGGTCACTCGGACACCCCCTCCAAGGCACAATGTATTTAGGCCTCGGCGCATCTACCACGCCATCAATCTACGCTAGCGTCTCGCGCCAATGGTAGGTCCTAAAGGCCAACTTTTCTTTTTCATTCATTATTATTGTTTACACCTCCTTAGTAATTTAGCTATTTCGCGCTATTATATTTCGCCTATTTGAACCTCGTGTAACCGGAAATGGCATTCTCTCTTAAAAACATAGGCTCAAAACAGCTCAAGTCGCAAAATTACCGAGCTTTCCATTGAATTGGCGTTACAAATATGCCAATATCTCAACGGTTGTGATCTGGTCAATTGTTGCATGACTATTCCAAGATGGAGGGCAATACCTTCAATGCCGAAGTTCTCCACTGTCCTACATCAGCAGATTAACATGTGCACCTGGCTTGACAAATGTCTTCTCCAAAAGCTTTCTCCTCAACCTGCACCAAATTCTCATCGAAACGCACTGCAAGCTATCATATATTACAATGCCCAGCTTAACTCCCTCCAACGCACTTTCACAGAGCTGCCGCAGATGCGAGACCAAAGACCTGTACACATTTGGCTGTTTAGAGACCCACACCTGGCTTGGCTGTCGCCACGTGAATTCACAATTTGCCTACATCCGCCAGAGCTATACCTCCTCAGCCGTCATATATCTAATAATATTTTGAAGAGCACAAATGGTGTTGCGAACGGCAGGCTTATCTTTGTAACAACTTGTGTCGAGGGTAGCATGCATACTATGGACCGATGCATTTCTCCCTTCGAGTATATGGATGCGCCTGACTACTGCGACTGCCTACTATATGCGGTGGATCTCTCGCGCTTCTCCAATCATGATCTAACAATCACCCTACAATCCCTCCAACCTCATCAGACGCTACTTATCGTAGTTTTTGTCAATGGGCTGGTGGATAAGTCAACTGAGATGAGTTGTCTCATGAAATTCCTCCAGAACCTTGGACAACACAACAGCCATCTCCTGGCTACCATGCAAACCAAATGGCGGCTATGTTGTATCAAGAACTGTAATCCAACCTATACCGACTGGAGCAATGTGTTGAATTGGGGTCTCTACGACGTGCTCTTTAAAAGAATTGAGAATGCTCAAGTTGATGACTCTGCACACCCTGTGTAATTGGATCCTCTACGTACGCAACAATGATGATGTGCTTTTAAACCCTCGTTGGGTGATTTGATAAGGATGACTTTAGAAGCTCATGCGAATACCAGTTTAAAACGGCTCTAGTAACGTTGTGGCAAGGTGTCTGCAGGAACTGCTTTAGCATTGCAAATTGCCCATTCCCTGCCTTCTGGGAGTTTTGATCGTTGTGCTCCAGTGATTTTGCAATTAGCATTAGGGAAATTCCTGCCTCTCATTCCTCACCTCCTTTACACTATTCAACTACCGAACTCAAATTTCTCTCACTGAATCCATCGCCATGCCGGAAAGATTTGCTGTTTGCAAACACCGACACAGTTCTTTTCACCTTCGTTTCCATCTGCATTTTCACCCATCTTGCCCACCTTTTGATTTGTAAGACTAATGCCGAAATGAGCAATGACCAACACATGGAAAACCACAAATCAGGGGATCAAGAAGAATACTTGCTAGGTGAAGCACTCGCCTGTCTCCTCTCCGTTTCGCTTTATTGCACGTCTTCCGGCGTAGCGTTAAAGCAATTCATCAGCCGAGCCTAATTTTAAGGCGATTTTCAAGTGGCACTTTCTGTTGTCGCAGTTATTTACAAATCCAGGCAAAATATTAGCAAGGGACTATTGCAGCCGTGAATGCACAATAAAACCCCCATTCGATGTGGATAAACCCATGTCGCATCCATTGGGTTTGCTTGCCATTCAATTAGGACCCCACGTAAGAGACAACAACCCAAGAGCACAATGAGGTTCGGCCTACTGCGAGGATCATGCACCTTTGTGCTTTGTGCTGTTATTGCACAGTAAACCTATTCACTGAGGTCACTTTTCTTACAAGTTGCCCACTTTTCACTGATCAGTCGCATTTATCTGTGGATTTGGAATGAATTGCACTAAGATTGGTAATATAAGTCTACCATGGCTAATTGTCAGTGTTAATTATGCCACACTGACGTGGAGATTTTCTCACGAAATTGGACGTGTCTATGGGCAGCTACGCTTGTTGGTGTCTTTCAACATCGCATAGCCCACAAGATGCTACGAATGAAAACCTCTGCGCACAAATTCTTCACCGCACAGTTGAATCAAGCACTGGGATTTCCCATTCTACTGGTCAAATTCGCCTTCGAAGCCTGGCATGGAAGTTGCAAGACATATGGAAAGGTAACAAATGTCACCAACCGACGCATTATAGGACTTCTGAGCGCAGTAGTTCTAACCGTTCCAGCACAAGTAACTTTTAAGTGTCGGATCTCTAAGCATTCTTACTTCTGTCATTTCTGTATGCTCAGGCATGAGAATGAGGTAAAGCTTACCTGAAGGTTGCCGTAGGTGAGATGTGGCTGTTCCTGCAGCATGACTGCCTTCAAATTGAGTCGATGAGCCGTCCCACCCTTCGGTGGGGAGTTAGCACCACCTGACCACGTCAACCCGTCCATCCACAACCGAGACCTGCTTCCGTTCCGCCAACTGCTCGTGGACCACATGCCAACCTGAGTTGTGCAAACGATGCATGAAATGTTCGGTGGATGCAATTTGTGTAACTTGGCGCCACTCACACCTTAACAACGCAATGGCGAAACCTAAATCATACCATTCTGACCAGAGTACACAAATCATTTAACTTCGTATTGTCTTATCACACTAATGGTGCATGTGTATGGATTCTTTGTCCATATAATTTCAAATAATAGCAAAACTGCAAATTATGGAACAAGGCATTTTGAAAAAGGAAGGTTACAATTCAGACAATTCATCCGACCACTTGCCGTTAAAAATTGGAATTCAAGAATTCAGACATATCGAGGCCTCCATTGGGCAAGCAACTGGTTGGTTTTGCACTCCAAGTTTTGTTCTAGCAATCGCATCATGCTGGAGGGAGAAGCCACATTTTACTTGTGCTCATTCTACATTTGTGTTGCCTCTGCTCACTTCATTTACTGCATCACATGTTTTTGGTCCCCTCAACCTTACGCATTACAGAAGTCACTCGGCGGGAATGTTCATTGACACACCATGATTTGCTGGCATATCAGAGGAGGAGAGTGGATTCAGGTCCTCCTCATCCAGCCTGCATATTTTACGGCACTCAAGCAAGTAAAGCAGGCCCCCGGATGTCGGTAGTACTCGTTAGTGCATAGCTTACGAATGAGGTGCTAAATGTTGGCACTGGTCAAAGTACCAGATGAACGGAAAATTGTTCTCACCACTTCACCTCTGAGGCATTGCTTCTGGCGAATGATGTATTTGAGCTGATTAATTGATGTGACTTAATCTGGTATTGAGATCGACTCCTGAGGAAGCACGAAAGAGGAGTGGGAGGAGCTTTGCCATTAAAACAGAGAAACGGTGCCAACTTTGTGTAACATTCCTAAATGTCGAGGATGTGGATGTGAAATAGCTTGGACGTCGATTACGGACCTCCACTCTACTGCATTTTGGCTTTCCTTGAAATACAAACAGCTCCGATTATGCTATCCGCATTCGTAGTTATTTCATGTCAACAACAATTGCGACTTCCATTTATTAATCAGAGATTACTCGCGGCCTTTTTCAAACACAACACATTGTGCCTAAACGGTATCTTTTCTGATATAGTCACACATGCAGCTCATTTTGATCGAAGAGGGAAAGGTGCTCCAAAGGAAATGATGAACAAACAACCACATGCAGTTAAATTCCCTTTTAAGATTAGAGAAACTCAGAAAGTCTAAAGCAAGACAATGATTTCTCAAGTTCTAAGCGTATACCTTTAATGGGTATGTCTGTTTTAGTGCTTTTTTTCAGGCCGTTCATATTCTTTGTTGATATTTCAAATGGATTGTGTTGCATTTGTTGGTGGAATGCGAGAAACAGTCCTGAGAAAGTTGTCCTCCTTGTTTTCTTCATGCAATTTGATGCTACGCTATGGCCGACGAGTCACATCCCAGCTATGATTGCTGACATTTGTAAGTGTGGCACTGCTCCTACAAAAACCTCCCTCACTATGCATAAGTTCTGCTTAAAATGCACACATACTACTCATTTCATGGAATAAGTAACATAGTATCATTTAATTACTTACTGAAAATTGAGGTTATTTGCGGTTCCCAAATTAATATACAATAAAGTAGCCAACAAAAACAGAGTTGACAAGCAAGCTTCTGAAATGTTAGTAAAGATGAACGTGAGTTGTTGTTGTAGTAGACGCCCCAATCAGCAACGTCTGTTTACAGTTGGAAATGATATACTCGAGGTTGGAGAACATCCCTGACCTCCTTCAAAAGGTTAAGCAACTTACACGTACGCTTGCACCATCCTCCTGCCGTATTGGCATAAAAATCTCCCAATTGAAGTCATCTTTTCCTTGTTGCACATCATTCCACCTTCTTGTGCGCAGTTTTATGTATGTGCTTGTGTTGAAATGGACTATGCTGACCTTGTGCTGACCGCAGCTGAATGCCTACTTTGTTCCGCAGGCCTATCAGCAGTCGACTTCACAAACATCATGTAGGAACCATGCCACATGGACACGAACGCCTAATTTCTACTGCCCTGGATTTCTCCTTCACTCGGACTCAACATTAGGACTGGCAGTCCTGATTGGTATAATGCTTGAGGGCTTTTTATTGTAAGGCACTGCAGAGACCATATCTAGCAATCTTAGCAATCCTATTGATAAATGCTACTATTGCGCACACCCCGAATAAGAATCGAAAATACTTTCTAAATTAATTATTCAAGATATTTTTACAGTTTCGTAATTTGTGCCGTGGGCTGACCGAAAAGAAGCAAACGCTTATGCCTCATTATGTCAAATTTGCCTAGATCGCCTCGTACGATTTGCGGAAATGGTGGCAATTGAGAATAAGCAAACTCCACCACTCGAGTCGTTGGCTTCCTCTCGCCCTGCCCAAGTCAAGTGCAAATGGGCATCTGCGTCATGAGTCACAATTAATGCGTCAGTAGCACTCTATTCTGATGTGCTTAGTTCGAAGGCGAAGGCGTAGGCGAAACCACTAGACTGAGAACCGTCGAATTCCAATGCCACGAAGAGAGCCTCTTCACGTGACAGTCCTCTCAACGTATCCACACACAAAAGCCACTCACCCTCCTCCTTCCAGTCGCTAATCCTTTTTCCTCTCCTTACATTAATCAAGACATGCTTTGTTTTACAATCATGATGACACAAAGTAAATTGACTGCGCGACAAGTTTTGTTTCCATTCCCGATGAAGTAGTCGTTTTGATATTGTGTGCATCCCACTGCGTTTTACTATCCATTACTTCCAAATCAATTTCACACATTTCAGTTAGCTTTCCTAATCTTGTGTTTTAGCAGATGCTGGCAGGACAGAGTAAAGTAAGCCTCTTTCATTACATCCATTTGACATCAAAACCATCTTTCTCTAAACTTTTTAAATCAACTGACGCAACTTCGTACTGGCTGAGCATGACATTAAATCTTCCATCAAAACTTGGAAATGTAGCATGATACAGATGCTTCATGTGGCATTTTATCTCCAACTCCCAGCTTCTTCTGACACGACTTCGTTCTACCAGTGGACGTCTTTTCCAAGTACCATTGGCTTGGGTTTGAGTAGAAGCTACTAGTGCGTGGATGTGGACGAATCAGAGTCGCCACCAATGTGAATGGGTGAGGGTGTGTAGGCAGCCAAGTAGACCATGCAATGTAGATTGTAGAAGCAATTGTGGAATGGCTTCCTCCTTACTATGCAAAGGCCTATTTCCCTACCATTTCATCTCACATGAGTGCGAAGGTGTGGGAGCCCACTTAGGAGAACTCACTTCTCGCGTACTTCATCTCCACGTGTGCGTCTCATCTGAGTAAAAACTTCCATGTTTCTTGCTTACTTCGACGTCGCGTACTTGTCAAGTGGGTTCATTGTTATGCAGTTGTAATAAAAGTGTGCGAAAGCATTTGCGACGGACGGTAACTTCTGAGACGACAGCCTGCCTCGACTACGCACTCCTTGAGGCTGGTGAGTGTTAAGGTCAAATTTGGGTAAAAGCGCATGTGCTATGTATTCTACGACGATCGGGGCAACAATGTGAAGCGGTCCACTTGTTGGAGTACTGAATGCCAGACTCCTTCTCAGCACATTCGTTTACAGTGTTGATGCATGTGTGCGGTACGATTCGTCGACTTGTATCATGATGCTCTGAGGGCAGATGGTGAAGGCTTTACACGCTTCAGAATGTTGTCCTTAAATACATGTGAAATGCAACACAGCATCTGCATCACTTCATTTCAAGTTACCTACCCTCCCTCCTCTGCAACTTAGAGTTCCCAAAAATTCTTAAGCTGATCCCAATAGCATTAGCATCATTGATACAGCGTTCTCATTTGATTCCAAAATGGCTTTTTCTAAAGAAACCGAATTTCCAGTAAATGATTCTGCGACCTTAAAAATTAGTTGTGGACAATGGGCATTCAGTAAAAAGCACAAACGCAATACGTGAACGCTTTGCGTCACTAGCTGCCCATGAATCATTTAAACTAGGACTGTATTACCTACCTACTTTCAACCCGACAATCGAACCACCAAATGACTTTATTTGCAGTGCACACCCCTTCCATCCACCTACTGGAGGACACTTGAGCTCGACCAGTACCACAACGAAGCAACGATGGATGTCAATTGATTCCTTTTGAAGCAGGATAAAAGTGGTCAAAGCTGCGTTTCAATGTGAGGTGAGACGACGTTGAATTCTTTCCAACTTTTCACTGGCCTTTGGTATCGTAGAAACCGATGCTAAAATGAGTAAAAAGGCATTTGAATTCACAACGACATGATGCCTAGAGGCCGACGAGGGTGGTGGGCTTGTGTGTTGACGGCCACGCACCATGAAATCAATTCCTGCCATTGCATAACTCCATAGTTGAGCTTGCTGCCACGCCTTTACTGTGAGTGTGAATACCCCCTAAAGTGGGTACACCACACCACGCCCATTGTGATTTGAACAATGTCAGATAAATGCAAAATGTGCGACTGCGACGTCGTGCACCGAGAGCACCCTTTCAATTGCACTAGCGCTTGATTTATGTCAAGGGGTAAAGAACTGAATTTGATGGGAACAAAATAAAATGAGACTGTGAATGTGGATTCCACATAAATGACAAAGTAGATGCTGGCGTTGTGGCAGCAGGACTTATACATGGCTTGCATGGGTTCTTTACGAGCTGCAGAACAGAACAGAGGGCAATTGACGCATTAATTGTGACAAGTGTGCCCAAGTTCTTCCAATTCTTCGAGGTAATGAGCGAATCGCATTGAGGCTAAAAGCACATTCGTCCAAATCAAACGCAGGATCTCACTGCTAGTTGTTGTGTTTGGACCTATTTTATAGCCTTACTTCGAGAACACTTAAACTAAAGTCGCCAGAGGAGTGAAGATATCGCTTCAGCGAAGATATGGGTGTATGCAGTGAAGTGGGTCACACCAACACCTGATCCAACCGTTTTCTTCGGTGCGGTCTTGCCATTCCTCCATCTCACAGTGTTCGTTCACGCCACAATCTTTAACCCTGTGCAAAGGAATGCGACATATCAAGCTTGCACTTGGTGAAAGCACAAACATTTATTTTAAAATTGAATGGATGTCTCCTGGTAAATTTGTTCACATTAAGACATATGGCAACTGTTTCGTTACTATTGGCTAATAGAGGGCTGGCAGTTCCTGGAGAAAACACAAATTCCAATTCCCAACAAGACTTCACGAATTGCACTAACCAAATTCCTCTCTTTTCTTCCATATTCCTTAGAAGCCAGCTTCATGGAAAGGAAGCTGAGGGAGGTGTACTCGAAGCAGAGACGATCCTGATTGCCGTGTCTTCTGACAAGACTTGAGACAGTTGATTGGATTTATCCCAGGGGCAATTTTATTAGCCAAGTGAAAAACCGACTTTGCAATATTTTACTTAGAAAATGTTGCAAATGTTTTATTGCACCAGATGTTGAGGGAATGTTGCAGTGCTGGCTCTAGAGAACGACATTCTGCGGTGGTGAATTCTCGCGTGTCCATAAACGCTGCATCGGTAAGTCGTCATCGGCATGTGGGGATTCTGGCGAGTCATGTGCTTTCCCTCTCTGGATTAATTTGGTCAACTGCCAGAAGCTTTCTCATTTTAGTGGTATAAACGTTACTTTATTAAATAAAAAGGCATTGGCATTGTCGAGAGCTGTCTTCTGTTTACTCTGCAGTGTTAGTATCTTGTCGCTGTCATTCAGCTGACGCAAGTTGAACGCTGTAGTAATTGAAAAGATGACTGACTTTTCCAAAGAACCACGCTGACATTGTTGAAACCACAAGGGACGTGATGTGATGGAATTACGTCACCAGGTGTTCACGGCAACAGCAAACGGTTGACAGCAAGTCCAACAGTGGAGTAATGGAATGAGAAAAAGCGAGTTTTGGACTCCTTGCGCTAACCTATACTACAAATTCTGTCGGTCTGCATGCAGCGAAGGTCAGCAGGAATTTTGCAGTGGTTCGACACCGTCTTCTCCAACATTGGCGCGCACATTTCCAAAGCCGCTTTGACGGGATTCGCCCTCTTTCTAATTAACTGGCCACAACTGATTGTCCCGAAGGCTGAGGGTCTGATCTTTCTGACAAATCTAAGTTCTATAAGCAGCCAGCTTGGAAACGAACAGCAGTGCTCTGCTAACGGTACTAATGGGATGGAAATTGGGTCAAGGAATTTCACCTGCACTGAGTGGCAGAAGAGGTGGTGTAGGTGGTCTGAAATTGAGGTGATGCAGGTGCTGTGTGAGATTTGACCTGACTCAATAGCTTTCGTGGTTATATTTGAGGTTGGATCCCATGTTCAGCATTCTCTTCTGGTTTCGTGTCCCCTACTGCACTTGATTACGCTTTTAATTGCATTCTTCGTTGGTGCACTTGCCACGGTCTCGTGATCACGTCGTACGGTGGTCATCGTCCTCAATTATACCTTCGCATGGATGGCGCAGCTGATTGAAAGAGAACGAAGAAACTCATTTACATAAAATGACGATGTGCTTTATTTCCACTTTCTCGATTGTGTAGAACGCACTGATTTGACAACCAGGACGCAAAATGACAAAAGTTGACTATGGTCGAGTTTGAGTAATGCAAGTGATGGAACATAGAGGACAATCAACAATCGGAGGGTTTTTGCACTCTGTCCCACCTCTTCTACATGCGCGTCCTTGCTAACTACTTATTGGTTTCAAGCCTTTCCTCTCTGTTGGGTAAGTAGGGTGGCGGTTTTGGGTTCTTCTTGGACAAGAATCATAAGTTCGCCGTACGCAATTCCTGTTCTCCCAGTGGCAGCATACACTTGGTCACCTTTGAGAGTCCCACATTCAAAGCCTCATTGTTGCTTGTTCTAACCACATCCAGTATTGTCGTCAGCTCTTCTGCAGTGCAGACTTCGTGTCACTGCTCTTCGACTGACAGACATCAAATGCGACTGCAAATAAAAGGGTGTTGTCGGTACCAGACCTTGCAATCTCACATCTTTTATTCATTTTTACACCTTTAGAATCCAGGAGAGACCAAGCTGACACCGTTCTAAATCTCAATAGACGTGATGCTACGTGCCCATGTCACGAGCCATTAATACTGAAAGTAAATGTGTGGCAGCGAATCCAACTCGGGTGCTATGGAATGGTAGAAATCTAATTTTCGATGCATAGTCGCTAACCTACGCTGTCATTACCGTCTACATCCACGCGGATCGCCATCGTAAATCTGATCGTTGCTTTTGCTCACTTTAGGGTGGATTTGTGCAATGATGAAGGTGAGCGGGATGTTAGTAGGTGTTCAACGTCGTCTTCTTTATCAATGATTGGTGAGAGCCAAAGATAGCTTTGACCGAATTCGTCCTTCGAAGGGAATTGGTTGATATCCATCATAAGGCATAAGAGGTTTTGAATTTTGCTGTGTTGTGGCACAGATCACGCTCGATTACTTTAGATGCGCAGGTTGAAGTGGTGTGCACTGCACGTAAACACACATTTGGTGGTTCAGACTGCCGAGTTGCAACTGGATGGATGAAACAAGAGTTGGTTTTAATGACTGATGGGGCAGTTTTTGGTATGGAGTGTTCACCTATTGTGTTTGCTATTTTGGAATGCATATTGTTCACAACTAAATATATCCAGGGTCACAGATCCGTTTATTTAAAAATTCAGTTTCTTTTAAAGCGTGTGTTGGTGTTTAAATTGACTGCACTAACCTTATGCTGGCCGTAAGTGGATGTCTACATCGTTCTGCGACTTCTACTTTGTACTTCGGCTTCACAGATCCCCTTTATGAACCGTGGCATATAAAATACAAGGGACTAACACCGACTGCCTTGGTTTCCTTTCTTACTCAGAGGAAACCCACAAACACATTTGGGATAACACAAGTTTATCTTTACCTAACGCTTTTGTTTATCGCGTAGCATTTTAATGCATTGCTCCTTTTATAAAAAAACAGTAGTCAAACAACTCGAGCAGAGGTTCCTTTTTAGGCATTTGGTGGTACTTGATTGGAAGGCGATGGGTTAACAGTAAAACTAGCAAACCTGGCTGGGGATTACTTTACGGCTTCTTCTTTTTGGGCATTGCTTTGATACCATCTGACAAACTTAATACTTCTACTGACGGTGACCGTATTACCATCATTCAGGGTGATCATCAAAAACACCTGCCTAATTAAATAACCAAGTTTTCACAAACTCAATGTTTGGAATGTCGGTAGACCAGAAAAACTGACAAACAATTGGGCTACATGATGAGAAACTTGCCTAGATTGCCTTCACAAGATTGGTAGGAATGGGAATACCTAAACAAAGGTGAAAAATGGGAATTAGTCAACTGCACTACTCGGGCCACTGACTCTACCCATCTGTTTGGAGACCAGAAGGGTTGGTGGTGTTGGTTGGTGGACGAGAATCAAAAAGGTCGATTCCTTCCGTTTCATGACTCCACAGTTCAATTTGTTACCACGCATTCACTGTCTGCTTGGATGCCCCTCGAAGTAAGCACAACACATACGTCCATTCTGATTTAAACGGCTTCAGCGTGATCTTTTTTAAGAGAAAATGAAAGATAAAGAAAAGATGTGCGACCGTAATGCTGGGTACTGGTAAGACACCTTTAATTGCAAACGCGTCCAATGTCCGTCACCCAGTGAGCAGTGCCAAGGGACCTGCACTGCAAATAAGCTGAAGAATAAAGTGCATTCAGTTGGAAGGAACGAAAATGAGGCTTCGAATGTAGAACTCACAGAAATGGTCAGGTGGATGGCGGCATTGTGAAAGGAGAAATGAGACATGGCGAATGCGGGATTCCTAACCAACTAATTTGTTGTAAGGGGAACGACCACGATTGGCATGACCAACAATGGACGTAGCACATTGGTCGTGCTGGACGAACGAAGACCTGTTTACAAACCATTCTGCCTTTCATGCATGTCACCCTACGTCATGACCGGGACAACATTCGTCTTTACCAACATTTCAGCTCGCCTCTTGCCACTCGAATCAAGCACGTCAGAATAGAGAACAATTAGCGCATTACTTGGGACCAAAAATACATTTTCTCACTTTCACTTGACTTAGGCGCCTACAATTGTTAGTCCGATGCATCGAAGTACAGCGGCATAATCACCAACATCGGAATCAGCATCCCCATTTACTCTTTCATCCACTCTCACTGCCAGACGCTGTTCTTGGGCTCATTTTATGGCCTCATTTCGACAAACTTCAACAGAAGTCACGGGAGAAGTAAAAATATCGCTTTTGCAACGATGTGAGTTCATACAGTGAGGCCAGCTATGCCAACATCGTACTCGCCTCCTTCCAACTTCACATCGCTGTGTGAACCGACATTGTCGCTTAAGCGATATTTTCCCTTTTCTCGTGACTCCTGTTGAAGTGATTTCGAACCGAGACTATTAATCCGATACCTTGGAAGGCCTATTATTTTAATTACCATCTTTGGGAAAATAATAATGGTGTGCCAAATGTACTTATGAAGTGAAGGGCGACTCGTGAATTTCTAAAAGCTCTGGATAGCAGAACAGCATGTAGCGTGCATAACAACAAGGCAAAGTTGTCTACCTCAATAAAGTGAGAAGCCAAAAATTCCTCTGCAACACACTCATTCACAGTTTAGCTGCGTGTCATACAGCCATTTCCTTCGGTTTGGAATCCCTAAACTGAAGTGTCAATGAATAGGAGGTGGTTCACTCGAAGCAGCGACAGCACTGACGACCGTGCCATCTGGCAGGACTCAGGACAGTTTAGTGAATCGTTCCCCAGGATCATCTTTTTGCCAGTCGCTACCTTTTATCCGTGCCGCAGCCATTGTAAGCAACCTACAGCCAAAGCCAAAATACTTGCGCGCATGTTGCTCTTTTACTGACAAACTAAGTTTGTAGTTCACCAAGCATTCTGCAAATTTATTCATTTGGTCCTCAATAAGCTGTCGATCTTCCCCACGGTTTTGTCGTCAATTGCACAGGAAGGATTAGCAATTTGAGATTGTTGTTTGCGTGAGCGAAGCCATTCGACTGAGAACCGTCAAATAGCAGTGCTGTGACGAGAACACAACCACGTGACAGACGTCTGCACGCATACGCACACAAGAGCTACTCACCCTCCTCCTACTCATCTTTTGCTATCTCTGCATTTAGGAAGACATATTTTGGCTTGCAATCATGATGCTGCTGAGCTAACTGACTTCGTGGCAAGTTCTGTTTCCTTTCATGATGAGGTAGCCGTTTGAAGTTGTGTGCATCTCACTGCCAGCCACTACGCAATGCCTTTGGAGCGATTTTACCTCTCTGAATGACCCTACTTGAATCCTATGCTTTGGTGGATGCTAACAGGACAAGACTAAATTGACTTCCATCATTAAGTCTATTTAATAGCAAAGATATTTAGCTTTAAACTCCTCAATTTAACAAATTTACTTCCTTAGTGGCAGAATAGGACAGAAAAATTTTGCTTCGCAAATCACTAATTTGACTTAATGCAGATGCTTCTCGTAGCAGTTCATCTACCACTTTGAGGTTCTTTGCACAGGACGTCGCTCTAATAACAGGCATCTTCATGTAAGTGCATTAGGCTTTAGTTGTTGTAAGAGATGACAATACGTAGACTTAGACAAGTCGGAATCACCACCAATGCAATCGGGTGAGGGTGTGTGTAGGCAGCCAAGCAGGCCATGCAACGCAGCTTATAGATGCGGTTGTGGGGAAGCTGCATGTCAGTTCAATTAGACGCCTTCTTACTATGCAAAGACCTACTTCCCTACCATTTCACCAGAAATCAGTGAAAACATTTGTGTGTTTACCTAAGGATTAGGATCTTCTCACATATTTCACCTCGAAGTGTTTATTTAATGCGAGCAATTCCATGTCTCTTGCTTAGTTAGTCCACGCATACTCGTGAGGTGTAAGAAGAATGGTAACTTCTGAGGTGTCAGCGTAAACCCATCAGAATTTCCTTGAGGCACGATCAGACAAAAGCTAAAGTGTCCTGATGTGTCGCCAAAAGTCATGTGCAGCAGATCGGCGATTAAAGTGAATTTAATTAACTGCTGCAGTCCTCACTTTGAACGGCAAAGCGTCTTTCTATTAAATGCAGGGGCATGGGCATTGTCAAACACTAAATTATGGAAAAAAAAACTGTTTCGCATCGCGCTTATCGTTCGATGAGACGCCTTTTCGGAGGTTCCTTAGTGCCGTATTTATCGCAATGCAAGGAGTGCTACCACGATGGTGTTTTGATGAAATGTCTAGAAAGGACGTCCGCAAAGTGATGCAGACGCTCTGCCTAACAGCCTGGTTGCAGTAAAAGCACACGATGGCGTAGTGAGTGTTGCATTCGAAAGCAAACTCATTAACTACCGTTGAAATCAGATGGGTACTATTGACTCGGGTATACAAGAGCTTCCTTTTGTCTCTCTGCCGAACCCATAGCCGTTGTCTAGGACTGGTCCAGCAAGACAAAACGGCAGGTATGGCAACAACTTACAAAACCCTTTCCAGAGAATAAATTTATAGAATATAACTAGGATGATGATCTTTCAAGTATCCGTCTGCATCGGAGGCGTTGGAGCAAGCGGTTATGCAATAGCGATACCGGTGACGAGGCGAAGTGAGATAGCGGAGGATGCTAGGTATTGCACGATGCTTGCCAAAACCTGTGGCACTATAAAGACTCATTTGAGAAGCCTTGCATCACAGTGACCGTGTCACTTCAGTCCATTCCCACAAGGTTGGCAGGAAAAGGGCATTCGTTTGCATCGTAGGTCATGCAGCACTCCTCCATGTGTCGTCTACGTCGATTGGCATTTTCACAGAGCATGCTGCCATTAAATAGCACTTAGTGTCATTCCATTAGTAATTGGTTTTGCCTATGGAGCGAAACTTGTGACTAAACAAATGTGGATGGCAATGTAATTACGCGTTTATTACATTATTTGAGCCATCTAAGGCATTGGTTCACCAAACGATCGAGAAAATCATTCATTCAGGTTATGATAAATGATGAATCTACCCCATTGTTTTGCCAATTTGGAAGTGCTACTTGCGTTGGAGAAACCATTGGACTGAGAACCACCAAATTCTAGTTCCATGGCATGCAAATACCCAAGTGACAGTCCATTTTCCACATATAATGCACACAGGAACCTATTTAAATTTTATGATTAAGCTGAGACGCGTTGAATTGCACGTGCGACCAGTTCCTTTTGCCTTGGTGATAGAGTGGTCGCTTGATAATTTGATGATGTGTGTTTAAAACAACACCGAAGGTGACGAGTAGAGTTGAAGGCAGGACAGTCAATTGTTGGCATATCTGACTTCACTGTATAAACACATATTGTCTATGGAGCGATACATTCATCCATTCGTGATTTAGATCGAAGTGTACTCGAACAATGACTATAAAATGGACCTGAGCACAAAAAGCCAGCAGGAGGAGAGAACAGGCTAGTGAGGTGGAGAGGCCTGTTTGGATGTGGATGAACAGGTTGGTACGTACTGCTGTGATTAGCTGAGTACCTTAGTCAAGTGCAACTGGGTATCTGCGTCATGAGTCACAATTAATGCGTCAGTAGCACTCTATTCTGATGTGCTTAATTCGAAGGCGCAGGCGTAGACGAAGCCACTATACTGAGAACCGTCGAATTCCAATGCCACGAAGAGAGCCTTTTCACCTGACAGTCCTCTCAACGCATCCACACACAAAAGCCACTCACCTTCCTCCTTCCAATCGCTAATCCTTTCCCTTCTTTACATTAATTAAGACATTTTTTTAATACAATCATGATAAAACCAAGTAAATTGACTGCGCGATAAGACTAGCAGTCTTGGTTGGTAAAATACTATAGAGCTTTTTATTGTAAGGCTGCTAATTGATTAGCTCAGAGTGGAAAAGCAGTCGAATCGAAACTTACTGCACTGAAGCATTGGCAACAGATTGCAGTATCGAATGACCAAAAGGTCGTGTTCGCAGTAAGCCAATGGGAGAGGATCTTGGTAGCAATTTAATCAACTGTCTCGTGGCCTGTCGAAGGCGCGGTGATAAGGATTATTCCTGCTTCGGCTACACCTCCTTCAAATTCATTTTATTATTTATCTTGTAAAGCACGACTCTACTGATAGGGACTTTTGATTCCTACTTCGACTCAAGTGATTTAGGCGCTTCGGTTTGATAGGGATTGGGGCTTGTGTCCGTCTCTGAGACTGTCAGCCTTGGCTCAGACAACAGGCACGCGGGAGTTTTCTTGTTTCATTTCTTATGGAAATAAATGCCTTTTGAATGTGATTAAATTTACCAGGAACCAGGTATTCGATTTCAGGCTGGGCAATCATAATTGTACAGCATGCAGCTTGATACCTTGCGTTCCTTTACGCACACTTGAAGACCGAGAATGGAATGTCTTCCCACCTTAGTTCAGCAGGACCATTTGCACCTCTAACATCCAATGATAAAGATACCAGATTGTAGGTTTCGTTGCATGAAGAAACAAATACGATGCAGATGTAAGGCAGCAACAAAGACGACGAATGAGGTTGGAGTTCGGATGTGTTGGCATAGCTCACATCACTACATGAGTCCACGTTGTTGCCAGAGCAATATTTTCACCCCTCTCGAGACTTCTGCTGACGTGCTTCTGAACCGAGACATTAAATTGGTCTCCAACACAGTGACTAGGCATGAGGGAACGAGCGAAGTGAGGAGACCGTTTTGATGTAAATGAATATTCTGGTACGTTCTGATGCGATTCGCTGAGTGCCCCGATGCATCCTACTTACAAGCGTGAACGCTCAAGTCAGCTGAAAATAGGGATGTGCTATTTCGGATCACAAATATTGCGTCAGCTACTCTCTGTGCTGGCTTGCTTCATTTAGGAAGCAAAAGATGTGCCAGAATGTCAATGAGGATGGATGCTGTCCTCGCTTATGATGCAGGTTGGCATTGAGGGAAGTCAAAATCGTACAGCGACATGCTCTGCTATTCGCACTGCTGCCTGGGAGGCAAGATCAATGTGTTGAATCCACAGTCAGCTATGCGAATTTCGGTTGTTTTTCCTCTTTTCCAATGTTGGCATCCACTTGGGCAATTCTGTGAACCTCCTCAGTCAAAGCCTCATTTTCGTTAGTTGTAACAAAGTCCAGTCCTTTTGTCAACTACTCTGCAGTGCGAATTTCTTGTACCGCTTTTTGGTTGATGGATATCAAACGTGATTGCAACTAGAAGGATGCAATCGCCTCCTTGCCCGCTTACTTCTCATTGAACTGGTGAAGGCAAAGCATACAGCGAGAACGAAACAAATTGTGTTTTAGGCAGTGGTTGATAAGATTGTTATTTGAATGGCTGATGAGCTAGTTCTGGCGTAAAGTGTTCATGTGTTTCGTTTACCCTTTTCAATGAATGGATATTATTTTTACAGCTAATTGTCTCTAAGGCTGCAGGTATGATTCTTCCGAGCATCCGAGTTCTTTTAAGAGTCATCTCGGAATCACCCCATAATGTCATATGCATGGCTTTAATTCGATTAGAATCATCTTATGAATATCTAGAAGCCCTAAGTAACAGTAACGGTGGCGTAGGTGGTCCGAAATGAAGTAATGCAGGTGCTGTGTCGTATCCGACCTGCCGAAGCAATGCATAACACTAGGGTGCGTTGCCAACTTATAGAGGGGCTGAGGACACTGCAAGCATCATCCGGCGACCAGGCCACACAGTGAATGTACAAAACTTGTGCCCTTGAGCCTCGTCCCAGGTGCTCTACATGGTTGAGTCCGGTACAACACTGCCTAGGGGCTCGACTGCTGTACTTCCGCCGAGCGGCCTGGCCTCCGGTCTACTCCTGTAGCGCCTTGTCCAAATATTGTGTCTTCTTTTGGCTCCAGGGAAATCTCGAGGCGCTACAATGTATTTCTCGCCATTCCTAGTCAGGGCGGCCCGAAATGTGGATGTGCTGTCATTTCACCACACGGTTCCCTTAGGCAGATGTGATAGCTAGCATCACCACAGGGCAACTGTGTGGAGTTTAATGATACTCTGACGGAACTAACCAGGCAGGGTGGAGATCATCGTGGGAGACTTGTTTTTTTGAACGCCTTCCAGTAACATCTGCCGGTGTGCCCACAGCCTTTTGTATCTTTTACCTTTGCCTCAGGTTATACTGGTGTGCTGGAGTTACAACTGCCTCGTTGGCATGGTATTTATGCCTCCATAAACTTGTCGACATTGGTCTTTAAACAGAGTGAGTTTGATAGGCGCACATTGTGATACAAATATGTAATAGAAATATCAAATCAGAAATAGCATGAAATGATTTTATATCCGACTTGTCACGCTGAAAATGGACTAAAGGTATTAGCTATGAGAGCACCAATTCTTTTTCAGAGTCCGAAATTTGTTGTGGCAAGGCTGATGGAGAGTTTTGCTTAAAAATTAGCCTCATTATTTGTGTGTGGTTGAGTTTTGCGGAAATTACTTTCAAAATAAATACGTGGCGTTGCATCGTTGTATGATCTGGAGACACGCGACTGTGGGCTACGGAGCTGAGAGAAAACCGAATTGTTTAAGCCATTCGAAAATGAGTTGATGCTTCTTCGTAGCCCTTCATAGTGGAGAAGATTTGCCTTAAGGCGACGACGGCGACGACCTTGGGAACATCATAATGCTACGCTAATAGGTCGCGATGGCAAAGGAAATGTAGTTAGTAAAAAGCAAATAAGTCTGAAGAATAGGGATGCTAAAGCTTAACAATAAATTCTTTGTTGTGGAGCAAAACTGGAAAGCAGTTGAGCAATTTCATTGTGCGTAACGAATGTGGTGCAGCTTCCAAAGGCTTCCTGGAACGTAAAAGCAGGCATAATACTAGGGTAGAATATATATATTCAGCGAGCAGAGGGAAGGGACCGGTGGCGTGGCCCGAAGACCAGCTCACTTGATTGGAGCAATATGGTCAACCGAGTCACCGTAGCTGAAACCGGCAATCAAGCAAACAAAGCATTAACTGTGAGGTGTTGCAGAGAAACCGAAATGTAGTAAATAAAAGGCGTAAGAAATGCGGAAGTAAGAGATGGGATTAAGTATGCGTGTGCAAAATGTGAAAATCCGTTTGTTATGAAATGCAATACATAAGGATTGGGTGACTATCGTCCGGTCAATTAGATCAGTTATGGGAAAATGTGATTGACACCTAACATTATGGGGAGAAAGGGGAGCAATGAAGTGTTTGTTGTCTCAAGTGGTGTGGTTTGCTTGAATGGAGGAAAGAGGGAGGAGAATTAAGCCATTAGATCATGCCATCATTTTTCCACTTTCTGATTAAATTGTGGTTGCTAACCTTATTCGATGTTGATTGTGCTACTTTCTGACAGCCGTGAGGTAGCTGCGAGGAATCTAACAATTTACAACACGAGGAGATGGGGTGGCGCAGCCGAGTTCAGTCATTTGTAGCATGTGGTGGTAAGGGTGCAAGTAGAAGCAAGTGGTCAATTATGAAGAAGAACAACTTTTCGACAATAATGTATTTACGATTTGCTAGAAGATGGCACGACCCGGCTTGCATAATATACTTTGCTCCCGCCCACATCCTAGTAAAGGCCTGGCACGTCGGAGGCATCTGTCTTCAGTCTTGTCACAGCCGAACCAATCGCCACAGCGACGGTAGAGGTGGGATGTCAGGTGAATGCGAGAAGAAACAGATGGGTCAGGGTCGGTCCTCGTCTCACGCTTTGCGAATGCAGAGCTCACGCTGATCGTGTGAGGAACGCACTGCGTTGACCATACAAGATCTTCCATAGGTGTCTCGATGGGTTTTTGCTACCGTTCAAACTTAATGCTCAGTTCCGATTGTGGTCGAATAAATAGGCGCAGTTAATCCTTCTATCGCTTAGCTAATCATGCAATGGAACCACACTATAATGCCATGCAAATTAAGACAATCCGCTTGAGAATTACTTTGATAGCATTTGTTTGCTACACCAAGCTAACATTGCATGTCAAATCACATTCCAAATCTCGAATGAGGCGATAAAAGTAGTTTTCGATGTTCAGCCTTCTAAGCATGATGCGTACAAGTCACAGCCATGCTGGCACAAGCGCTATTTATTGTGAAGGAGCATTCGTCGTTGGCAGTGAGAGCTCGCACTTCGTATGAGGGAGCAGTTCAGCCGTGGAAGCTAGAAGTGCCTCGACGTCCATGGCTTCCAAGAATTCGGAGATGTTATGCAGTCTGTCAAATACGAGATCCAATGCGTTGTAGGGAAGATTCTTCGACAACTCTTGATTATAGTTTAAACGAATCTCGGGACTGGATTTAGTTAACTATTGACATGGTTAATTGAGAACATCGGCACCGTTGACAAAATTATCTGCTTTACCTTGGCATTAACGGTTTTGACCGGGTTGGATATCTGAGTGAAAGACTTCGACGTCGTTGCATCAGGCCGCGTTGCAACTTGGTTCTGACTAGGCACACAAGGCATCATGGCGTGATACGAAATAACATGCTATCGATGTTGGGTGTAGTTACGATGTCCGCGCCGGATTTTATGCCTACCAGGATGTGCTTCATGTTTCGCAGTCTGGCAATCATTGCCTGTACTGCATGTAGGCGCACACTGGAAACGTAGTCGCATCAATGCAGATTGAAGAAGCACCGGGTACACGGACGGTAGAAGCTGATTCAATTTTGGGATGTTTGAAAGCAAAAGTCCTCATGCAGTAGCCGCAGTCTCCACCGCAACAATCTTGCTTACCAAGAGCCGCACTGCTTTACGCCTTCTGCATTGCATTCTGCAGAAAGTCAGAGGTGTCGAAACTATGGCATGATGAATTGCAACAGTTGCATTTGCAAATGTCGCCTCGACAGCCCTAGCAAGTATTTGCACCGGAGTGGCACATGGGTAACTGACACTGCGGAAATGTTGCCTGTTTTGCTTACCCGCAGCGACCAAGTAAGGGAAAGCCGAGGACAATGACAAGAGTGCTCAGCGAACGCATTGCTGATAAGTAATGTTTTTGGTTTTGGCGTGCCCGTTTTCAGGCCACCATAGAGATAGGCTTAAGCTCTCACGCAGGCGACTCATTGGTTGACCTGGTCACGCCTCTCTGGCCCCGATTTATCCGTGTGTTAGCTACAAAACCCTCATGTTTAACTGTGTTGCCATCATGGCATGCGGCATCGGAAGGTGTTACTTCTTCGTGCACCATCGTATTCGTGATTTAAAATGTGTATTGGGCACGTTGGTATGCAATATGTGCCGTGATGGTCTCTTCTTTGCCTTTTTTCGCAATTCACTACCAGCAGTTTCTTTGAGAGCTCGCATGATCAATTAATGATCGCAAATTTCGTCAAATTTAAGTACCACAATCCTAAGCATCCAAATGATTTACGTAGTAGTTTATTTAGTAGTTTTTTAGGAAGTTATGGGCTGAGTGCTTGAGAGAGACGAATGAGATGGTAGCGCGGTGGGAAAAGTGTTGCCATAAGCTGTCTACGAATGGGAAACATCACGAAAATAAGTCGTATCCAAGAATGTCTGGACCGACGATTCTAGCCATCATTTGACTCACTTGAAGAAAGCACGCAGGTTGAAATTGTCTTTTACTTGCACGGATTTAATGAGTGGTAAATTACCAAAGTCATCTGCTGGCAAAGGAGGCAGCCAAGCTGATAAAACTAAATTGGTTATTCCATTCGGAATACCGTAGTGCTATGTCTGATAGGGAACCCATTCCGATAAATCACGGGTAGCCCTTTTCAGAAGGGAAATTCTTCAATTTGTTGCCTTGAGCGTGGGAGCAAGAGACAGTCGTGTTGTGCATCGCTATGGCTACTTCTCATTAAGTTGTAGCTTTTGTTACTATAATGTCTGTTTAGTAGCATATCACTCAAACACTGAACTGCCTGCACTGTTTTAAATGTACGCATTAGATAAAAAGCAGTGGATTTATTCCAATTTTGTGCTAGATGAGAACACTGGGACCTCTTCCACAGCGGAGTTGACATTCCACCTCAAAATGCACTAGCAAAGGTCACCAGCATCGATGAGGCGGTGACGGTGAAGAAATGGCTAAGCGATACGTGGAATAAGTGAGTTGCGACAGTAAATGACCCGAACCCTTTCCATGGCAGACAAGTGGAGCCTGTACATCCTTAGGTACACCACTGTCAGAGCTGTGTTTTGAACGCACGCTGCTCGGCAATTTCGAGTCACTGTATGTCAGATCAGTTCTTCTTCGCGCCACCAGAAATTGCAATGTTTTTTGCATGCATTTGAGGTTTGTAGACTTCAAATCTTGGTAACCTTGCGATTGAGAACAGAAGAGATTATTCTCGAAAAAGCTTCAGATTTTTAACAACCGCATATTCGGGTCTGCGATTTTGCCTACATTGCTGATGGAAAAAGGCTGGGTGTAATCAATTCATTAGGAGGTGGAGTGCTTGCACCCTAATCGTCTGCCTGAAGTCGGGACACTTTGCCTTGGCTGCCAGAGGACTCATGCAATCTGCAGAACCTAAACAGTCTGCTTATAATGGGTGATAGAAGTACTGCAATGTCTACCAATAGCATGGAGACATGTATTACGGGGTGATTAAAATGTGTAGCCAGCCTCCTTCTAGCTGCAATCGAACAATCACCTGTGTGCACTGTCAACGGGTAAAATGCACAAGGCGAAGAAGCTGAGGAATAATAGACTGTGGTATCTGCTTTATAGCATCTCCCGATTTCTAAAGCTCAATTGCCTAAGTCCTTCTAAATTGCTCGAATGAATCCTTTCCTTCCGATAAAGTGTGGCGATAGTCTCACAAGTCCTTCTACTTCGCGTCTGCAGGCGTTATTTGCGGAAACATGGACATTTGTGTGTGGTTGGCTATGGTGAATGTCGTTTGTCTAGGTCGTAATATAGACGTGAGGTAACTGTTATTTAACCACCGGCAATCGGTCCAGGATGTGTGTGATTGACTAGTATTAAAAATAGAGCAGTTAAGTGAAATGAGGTAAATTGGGAGCTGACGCTAAATTTGTTGTGACTTAGAAATAAAGGTATCCGTCAATTGTTCGTTTAGGTGAATGGGCTCGTGAAGTGGTGGCACATGCGGTACACAGTTGCTTGGTCAAGAGTGTTAAGGTGAGTGATGGCTTTGGAGTTGCACTTTACAGGCTCTAGCAGCATATGTCTGCAGATGAACTGGTGGTCTGTAGCTTGCCTCTGAGTGGAACATTACTAATGTCCATTCACGTGTAGTTCTAGGTCGTCAGCACCACGCACTATGTCTAAGCAATTAGATCGGGATCAACTGCGTCAGTGAGAAAAGCTGGGATCTAGAATGCGGCACCGTCTTACAGTCTCAGCAGCACCAACATCTCTTAACTTCAACCAAGGCATTAATAAATGAAAATATCATGAACGTAGTTAGTTTAAGCTGCACGTATCGATGGACGAATAAGCGACCGGAATGGGTGATTTAGACCCACATTTATGTCTATTAAAGCATCGTTTTCCTCAAGTAATATTTTGCAGAACTAGAGATGGGTTCATGTCGCCTTCCTCAATGAGCCATACGACTGATTCGAGGCCTCGACTAGCCAAAGGAAAATCATTCGTTTGAAAGAGATGAATTGGAATGAACGTTCAGATGGATTGATGCTGCATTTAAGTAGATTCCTCGAACTGTGCATATTTATGATGGCATAGACTCCAGCATTGTTAGTTCTGTCAAAAAATTCAGGCAGATTGGTGTTCCTGAACACTCAAAACGTGTTGCAGAACATCCACTTTGAGGGCGGCACATTAACCTGCAGCATCGGAATTATATTAATGTGCTTTGGCGGCACGATTAAATAACGATTGAATTGCAGCACTTAGCCATAGACTTTGCCGCCAGTGTGTTCCCCAAGCTGTTTGGAATGACCGTGGTCCCTATAAGGTGACAATCACACTACAGCGCCTATCTTTTGCTCCCATGCAGGCAGGCGAATCGACTGGCTGGGCAAATTGACGAGACCGCGCTCGTGGCATGAGTGTGTCATTAGTGTATGATGCCATCCAGTCGTTCCGCCGCAAAATGTAGATGATTGCTAACGGTGGATCACGAATGTCTATGGAACAAGACTGGTGACCATGGTCAAAGTACCGTCCATGGACACGTGCTGGCAGTAAAAGAGGAGCAAAATCAGTTGGTTTACATGGAATGATCACTAAAACGGAGGCAACACCTTCTAGTGATTTGGGGTGTTTTTTATTTTGCTTGCAAAAATAAAGGAGCTAACCGACCTTCTCCAAAAAATAGTTTTACAGAATCCTTATTGTAAACGTATTCAAATCCGAGTTCTTTTTAGTAGCGGAATAAATGCTAAGATCGCATCGCGTTTGGTAAAGCAGGAAATTTCCGCCAAGCAACGATGGCGAACTTTGCATTTCATATGCAACATTTGGTAGTGGTTGCTTCGACAAAAACTCCCATTTGATTTTTCAAGTCGCAGATTCATATTCTACCAAAGCTGGCTGACAAGTCGTATTGTTGATTGGCTGAACTCTTCACTGTTGTGTGGATGGCTCTCATCGATGATGTCATGCGCATCTGCTGCAAGTCCATTGCTGTTTGTTTAATAAGGTTCAGTGAAGACGCTTTAATGCTCATTTGTTAATCAGCCTGTTATGATAATATTCAGGCGAAACCTAATCACATGCAATTTGAGTAATTAAAGTGTATCACTCCTTCAACAGTAACTACATTTGGATTACTCGCGATCTTTCCATGTGCATTATGCCTTATCACAATAAACCCTTCCTCAAGCAAAAGAAGCCAATAGAATTATGTATAATGCAGAGGCTCATTTTTGTCCATGCAGCCATTTTAGTTAGGCCATTGCATCGGTGTTGAATCCACTAGAATTCACCTTCATATTGGCGTTAATACTCAAGTCCATTCGGTAGGGATGTTGGCGACCGTTAAGAGTGGAACAATAAAGAGGATTGTTCATCAAATACACGGATTTGACCGCATTTAATTGTCAATGCTTGTAAGGATGCTGTAGGAACACTAAAAGAGAAGGCTTCTTCCACCTTATGTGCTTTCATCGAACTTTACCTGACTCTGAAACTTTACCTGTTTGGTTGACTTTTTGGACCCAAACCTAATTAAACTTCCTCGAGTTAAGGATTGCCTTTCTAAGGCAAGGCTATCCACAGAAGGACGTCCGTTTCAAAAACATCACCTAAAATATGTCTTGGAGCTGCAACTATGCTATTTTCTTTTAACCCAGATACCCGTGAAGCTGCTAAATCTTTGACGCGTGTCTGCTAAACGGTTTTCAATCACTCGCAAACACGATGCACCCTTGCAGGAATGCTCAAAATGCGCGTCCAGTAAGAACTTGGAATAACAACCAAAACTCGTTTGTTGCAATTAATGTTGTATGCGCTTCTCAGTTTGCAGTCTGTGAGGACCATTTTTCGTTTCATGTTATAAATGAAGCCGAGATCTAGCTCTAGCATTGACAGCTTACACTAGAACCAGCCATAACGCACGATAACGTAGTAATTACGCTCAACATGCTTTCAGAGAAAGCGGACGATTGTTGGCATTAAATTACAATACAGTACAGTAAACTAATAAAGTATGCTAAATTCACTTGAATAAGATGCCGTATTTATAAAGCATTTGACTATTAAGAACAGATTTGACTCTTAAATGCACCATAACTGTCATACAATAATGCAAGCCAAAAAATAAATAAATCGTAGAAAGAATGGACAAGTTCTACTAAAGTAACTTAACAAAATTGTGTTGGAGCGCTATTCGACGCAAGCGGAAACAAAAAAGTTACAAGAAAATGATTTTAGTTCTTATTGTAGCACTTTTTTACTGGCAAAAATGAGGGCCAGCATTTTTAATTGTGAATTATGTCTTCTGTGATTCCAAATGCAGTTACATGCAGACATGGGATTCTTGTACTATCCAATATGCCTTCAGTACTTTCACACACCCTTCTGCAAGCAAGCGAGATTAAGGCGCTTGTGTAACTGATTCGACATTTCGCTTCTACACCTCTCGTGCATTTTGAACGAATAGAATACGTTGGAGCTGCTAGCCTTCATTTGATTTATTATGCAGCCATTTGCAGGTTTCCCTAATTTACTAGTGTGAAAACTTAGCAAATGATCCTCACAAGACTTACGGATTAACATTTGTTTGGGAAACAAGCAGAAACAGGAAATTTTAATTCTCTGGAGCATTATCAGAAGTAGCTATTTTTGTCTGTACGATTGCACAAAGTTGCATGACCTGAAAGTGTACCATTGAACAGGTATTAGCCTATTAATCTTGCCAATCTAAATGAAACACTCCACATAGTTGACCCTCAGCATGCAAATTTTAGTAATGTATGAGGAAACTGGGTCCGTTGGCATGAGCATTGTTCTGTGCGTCAGTAATATATCATCAGCCAAACCATTATGACTTTATATGGTGCCAAGGGAATTTAAGACACTGACGAACGAATGCAATCCCAAAAAGACATCCGCGCTGAAATCCATTGCTGCTGGAAAAACCATTGCGTTCCACAGCCGAGGTAATCTATAAAGACCCCTACTTCATGATTTAAGCGACTTCTACTTTTCCTAACAGCCATAGTTTATTGCTTTGTCAAAAACTTGTCAATAACTGGGGCAACATTAGCTGTTGCAGAGTTGTCGCAGAGTTGTCTTGAGCCTTTATATAAAGTTTTCAAGCATGTGAGCACGGAACAACACCCTCGTCTCTGCTAGCTAACAGGACCCAGATAGACAGGAGTTTACTTGGCCCATAGCTTGCAGGCTGCCGGCGGTGGTACAGTGACTTACTTCGACTTCACTGACAAATTCGCTAGAGTTCTCTGGACAATTCTTAGGCTCTCATCTGCATAACAGCACCAAAATGGCTGTGCTTTTAACATTTCAGCGTTTCTGGCAACACGTTGGCTTGACTTTGTTGAATAGGCGAAGGCAGATGGCTTGATCTAAGTTGCTATGGGTCTGCTTCATTAGTCTCGTTGTAGTAAGGGTTTGTTATCCAAGTGATAGGAAGGGAGCATTTTATGAATCTTACCCAGCGCGTGCCAAAGACTACAGTTTTATTGCCATAAGTAGGGAGTAGCTACGGTTTAAGGGAAGATAAACAGAGCCTCAGGACTGACGTGCGTCAGCGCTTTCAAAACATCCACGAACCAGTTGCGTCAGGCGCTTGATGTGTGCATAACTTGATGGAATACTAGAGAGCTTGGTAAAGGAAAACGTGTAATTACTATGCCGCTTGAGCGTGTCGCTCTGTAATAAGGTTGTCATGTGCCCGTTGCCATTCCTTGGACCATCAACGTGAAGGCCAATTCAATGTCTTTTAATAATAGATCATGAATGACCTTTTTACAAGTCTCTATAGCATCACTTCTCTTCAAGTCTCTGCATTTCCTCCCACTGGTACTCAAACTCAAAAGCTCCAAATTACAATGCCGAAATGAATTTGATGAAATGATGGGAAGTGACATCTTGCGGAGAAACGCAACCCATCCTAACCAATCTTCTAATGAACTAAGGACTTAATTGTTGGAGAAATACCATAAACAGTAACAAGACTTTAGAAGATGAAGGTGATTCAATCATCGAGGCTAATCTCTACTGTCATGCATAAGCGCACAAGGCAATGGATCTGGCTTAAATAGCATACCATTCGTTTTACCATGTTGTTGTTGAGTTTAGGAGCAGTAAATCCAAAGAGAGACATTCTTAACAGAGGCGAGGCAAAGATGCAAACGAAGAGTCTTGAATCCATCAACAACCGGCAGCATGGCGAAAAAGCCGGCGTTCCTACACGAACTGACCACAGCTGAGGTCAACGTTTGTGTATCCAACGAATCAAATGTAGTTTGGATGCAATTCAAAGGCCAGCGCAAGCATTCATACAGACTGCAAATAAATACAAGGCAACATCGCACGTTCTTTTCAAAGTCAAATTTACTCCTCTAAGCAGAAAGGAGGAGCAACTATCTAACACTTGACATCCATCAATAGTGTGAAGCAGTAAATTATCAAATGATTAATGCGTGCCATCTTTGCTATCGTGTTGTTGTGTGAGGAATGGCTAGGAAAGGCTAAATATTCGAAAGCAACAAAGTGGAGGAAAGAAAAAGAGATAAATTTAATTTCAGCCAATCTAGTGATTGTCTCATCTATAACGTCTACTATGGATGCCATTGCAGACGCCAATTACCTATATTTTAACATAACACACCATAATGTAAGATGAATGCAACTTTAACACTTCACGTCTATAAGGTTTTCAGTTAAGCGGTTAAGTTGCTAACAGTCTAATGAAGTGAGACATGCTTTACCTCTCCGTGTGCACATCTCATTCGCCAAAAAAGCGTATTGTTTACTCAAAGCAACCTTAAATTTGAAGCGTGAAATTCGCTTTCACGGTTTAGAAGTCTTTTATTTAAGCAAGCTATATATTTGCTGCCGTGATAACACGTTTGAACTCGCCTCTGGCCCCCAGTAAGCAAGACTTAGCACAAAGATTTCATATTCTGGACAACCAGAGTGTTGTGTGCAAGTCCAGAAATGAAAAGTAACAATCAGTCGAGGATCCGAATTCTGTGTGCAACACGTTGCGTCCTTATGCGACGGGCATAGAGCAAAGACATCTTTCGTAAACATAAGCAACAGCCATAAATTTCGGATTGCTTTAACCGCAGCCCACAATCCTTGATTCACCCTAATGCTCTACAGGCTAGAAAAGGATTATTTTCACTTTACTGTTAAGAAGTGATGGAGTTGATTCAAGCATGCTAAATATAAATTCCGAAATTCTCAGTGCACTAAAACGCCCTTCTTGATGGACAATTTAGGACACATTACGAGGAAACAGCACTTGAAGTCGAGCGAATTTTAACCATGTGCCTACAGTGAGTGAATTCGTGACAAAAACACATAACGCCGACTACTCCTCTGCATTTTATTCGCACGTAATATTGAAGACAGATCCAGGAGGCTCTCTTGCTCACTCATTGAATTCACCACAAGCTCTTTTGCATGACTTCGAACAACTCGTCATTTTCATTCCTTAAGATGGTTGTCTACATGTGCACACCGCGTCGCTTGGTATTCAGAAACGTCATCTCAGGCCTTGCACACTTAATTCGCCAGCATCATGGTAGGCGTCTTTCTTTTGTTGATACATTATTCATGCTACCGTAATTCTGTGCAAATGGGCATGTACACAAGAAACTGCTGTGCTTGTGCATAAGTATTTGTGCTCATGCCTATTGATTTTGCACCAGCTTTTTAATAAATAAATTGTAGTAAGTTAAACACCTCCTTTCTAATCTAAATGATGGTGAGATGCGCGATGCGCAATCAAATCCGATGAGTCGCATCCCAGCATTGGCTCCTTATTTTGCGTAGGCTTGGCACGTTTTAGTAACCGTGGCACTGCCTTGTCCAATTCGCCAAACGTCTCTCCTTTGTTTTTGTCGTGTGCCCTCTTATTTGTCAAAACACTTTATTTTGAACCTTGAAATAGTCTGGAATCACAATGTATGCCATGTGTGCCTCGTTCGATTCGATAGCTTCCCCATGCCTCTCAGTCACTTCATTGGAACGCATATTTGCGAGTGAGCGTCTGTTAACCCTTGATCGAAATCCTCTCTGTGCGCTGCACCTTAACCGTAGCTTTGGCCTTCCACACTAAATCCTCCTATACTCGTGTCTTATCTTACATTGCTGTAGCTCAAAGAATGGCAAATTCAGGAATGCGATTTTACTGTATAGAATGTTTTGCAGGACATCCGACGCTTGAAGCGATGTTCGATCATATGCGTTCACATCATGCGCGTAAGTATTTCTTCGACAGTCAGACTTGTACTGTGATGAGCACTTGCTGCAACGCCTTAATACCTTCTGTTACGCAGGCATTTGTCGCAACGTGTTTAGTAGAATGCAAACATATGCAGTTGTGTGAGCAAAATCGGTAAGTTTCGAATGATGTTCACATTAAGGTATTAACTTTTTACTTTAAAATGATGCCTTGGTGGGGCAAGAGCGCTTAATGCGCAGATCTTGAATGTGCAAATCATTGAGAATTCTATAGAAGGGGGGTCATCTGACTGTGTGAAGCCAATTGAGGGTTGCTAGATGGATATGATAGGAAAAATACCGCGTTACACTAAGTTGCGTCATACCGCGACGGTAGTTTAGACAGTAACGCCACATTAGCAACAGTTGAGCGTGCATTTATAATCCACTATTTGTTTTTCTGAATACACATGTACCTCCAAGCGCGATAACCAAAAGTTATTTGTTCGCCTTCTTAAGTTCTCCAGCGAGATGTCTTAACTTACCACCCATAAATGGAGAATTAGCCATGTGCTCTGCAAGTGGGCATGCGCTTGATTTAAGACAGAAATAGTGCAATCACCACCGCTGTTGTTTTTATTTTGATCACTGTTACACGCAAGAGTAAAATCCCATCAAAAGTCTGGAAAGTAGGGGTGAAAATTCAAAAACTTACAACGCATCGGAATGGGTGTAGCGTTAAAAATAGGGGTAGAATTGTAGAAAATAGCATGTCATCGCCAATTTTTGGGGTTGTAGAATGCAGCATGACACAAGTAAAAATCGCCTATTGAAATTGAACAATGAAACCATTAGGATTTTACTGCACTCATTGATGCGGCCAGTTCTTTCAACCTTTACATCATGGTTGTATCTATCAATAATTGCGTGTGCGAAGAAAATGTACTGTCAAGTGTGTGTAGTCTAGTCCTTCACCAGTCGTTGAGGTACTTGCCGTACCCCTGCGGTATAATAATTACTGGAATCGTAGCAGAGAACAATTATGCTTAAGACGAGACGATAAAGCTTAGATGTTGGGCGATGCTGTTGCAAACGCTTAGGGCAGTCATCAAGAGGTAGTAGGCTTTGAGAAGTGTGTCGATCAGGGGACAATAGAAAGAAGGGATTCAGCCAAGATGATAAAGTGAAAGGAGACGCTAAAACAGGTAAGACAACCTTCACATTCATCCGCCTTGCATGCTTAACCTAAACATAAGTTGTGCAGGAATTGTGACACTAGCACGATCGTGACGAAGTGTAGCCTAGTTAACTGGTTCCAGAACTTGGGTATAGGCAATTTATTACAAATGCGAGCAAAGATTCGTAAGAAACTCACGCTTTTTCCTCAAGTTAATTATAGTTACATCCCTGGCTAGATCAAAGAAATATATAGCAAAATGTTCGGGACAAAATCGTTACTGGTCACGGAGGGAAATTAACTGCAGAAGTGTAATGTTTTGTACAAATAAGCATTGATGTCCTGGAGCTACCTTGAAGACTAAAGAAGACAATGCTAGGATGGAATATGCATAGTGCATACAGTGGGGCTTAAGGTTAATGACTTACTCCAGAAGGCAGCACACTTTGCCATGGTGCAATGAGGGAGGTTAAAAGCAGCTCCTTTTCTGATACCGAGAGATAAGCATGGCCTCTACCCTACCTCGAGCCTCCTCCTTGACCCCCTTCTGATCAACTCTTGGGGTCAGTCATTACATAATAGTCGGTTGTGTGAGAAAGACACCCACGAGCCAACGCACTTGTCACCGAGATTCCATGCAAGCGACAAGACACTTGGCCTCAACTTAAGTACTCATTTTTGGCAATTTGACTGTGCCACGCGCCTTGGAAAGCTAAGAGGTGTACTTGTCATTACGTGCCACCATCGCTAGTCATAGAAATGCCAAATAGCGACAAACCCCTTCAATGTGTACGACTCTACTTGCTAATGCACATGAGACTCGAAATGGATGGAACACACTAAGTGAAAGCACCCTCCACTTTAAACTGAGAGTAAGGCAAACCTACGTAACGCTTAGAAAGCTCTGAATGCTATACCAATTTAGGGAAGAACCCAAGTGACTAAAGATCATTTGATAAAGGATTTCAGAAATGCAAAGAATTGAACAGAGAAATCATGACGCCGACTGAGGACACCTACACAAGTCTCAACGCAGCACTACGCCAAGATATGGAAAGTTCATATTGCCCAACACTAACTTAAAATGACTGCAGCCTATTATCCTTTCACGAAATTAGTTACTATGTGTGCTGTACTGTGCTGTTTTTGTATTCTCTATCTCATTTACTTTATCTTACTCCCTTCTCCCCACTTCTAACCCATGAGCCTATTTGATGTCACTGGAATGACCCTCGAACGACACGGCTGGAAGCTCATTTGAGCTACGGATCCTCCGTCAGGCTTACCTTCTTTCGCCTATCACCCCACCACAGTGCTAGCTAGCACTTCAAAACAATCCTGCTTTGTGCCTACAAATGTACATTCCGACCACGCTTACAAGTGCGACCACACACAACTTCGTAATTCGCGTCATCCCTCCTTTCTCAAGGTCGTTATCCGCTCTTGACCGACTGATCTATAA
>JADWOT020000003.1:2325129-2375791 GCA_036345935.2 Taenia hydatigena
TAGGTGGAGAGTGAGGGCCTTTGGCCAGAAATGTACTTCCATTTGCAAGACGGTAACAAATCTTCATTACACAGTTTACTGCGCATTTCAATACCATGCAATTAGCTTAAAAATGACTGGCGGGTAGGGCAACAAAGATAGTCTGTGCATAAATTGCAACAGTTAATCGAAATGCCGCAATACATTCTCGACAATGTAGAGGTTCAGATTAGTTAGCTGCATGCAAACACTGATGTATTCGTTGACTTATTGCGATCTAATAGGAATTGTGCATGGGTTTCCTGCTTTTCATTCCTAACCTCCTTTACACTATTCAAATTCCGAACTCAAATTTTTCTCACTGATCCATCGCCACGCAGGAAACATTTACTGTTTGTGAATATCAACACAGTTCTTTTTTACCTTCGTTTCCATCTCATGCATTTTCACCCACCTTGCTCACCTTTCGATTTGTAAGACTAATGCCGAAATAAGCGAAGACCAACACATGGAAGCCACAAATCAGGGACCAAGAAGAATACTTGCTAGGTGAAGCACTCGCCTGTCTCCTATCCGTTTCGTCTTATCGCACGTCTTCCTGCGTAGCGTTAAGGCAATTCGTCAGCCGAGCCTAATTTGAAGTTGGTTTTCAAGCGGCACTTTCAGTTGTCGCAGTTATTTACAAGTCCAGGCAGCAACATATTAGCAAGGGACCATTGTAGCCGTGAATGCACAAAAAACCCTCATTCCATGTGAGTAAGCCTATGTCGAATCCATTGGGTTCGATTGCCATTCAATTAGGACTCCAAGTAAAGGACAACAACCCAAGAGCACAATGAAGTTCAGCCTGCTGGGAGGATCATGCACATTTGTGCTTTGTGCTGTTATTGCACAGTAAATCTATTTACTGAGGTCACTTTTCTTTCAAGTTGCCCACTTCTTCACTGATCTGTCGCATTTATCTGTGGATTTGGAATGAATTGCACTGAGATTTTTAATATAAGGCTACCATGGCTAATTGTCAGTGTTAATTATGCCACACTGACGTGGAGATTTTCCCACGAAATTGGACGTGTCAATGGGCAGCTACGCTTGTTGGTGTCCTTCAACATCAAACAGCCCACAAGATGCTGTAAATGAAAAGCCTCTGTGCACAAATTCTTCATCGCACAGTTGAATCAAACACTGGGATTTCCCATTCTACTGGTCGATTTCGTCTTCGAAGCCTGGCATGGAAGATAAACGACAAATGGAGAGGTAACAAATTTCACCAACTGACGCATTATAGGACTTCTGAGCGCAGCAGGTCTAACCGTTCGAGCACAAGTAACTTTCAAATGTCGGATCTGCAAGCATTCTTACCTCTATTATTTCTGTATGCTTAGGCATGAGAATGAGGTAAAGCGCGCCTGAAGGTTGACGTAGGTGAGAAGTGGCTGTTCCTGCAGCATGACTGCCTTCAAGTTGAGTCGATGAAATGTCCCACACTTCGGTGGAGAGTTAGCACCGTCTGGCCACGTCACCCCGTCCATCCACAACCGAGACTTGCTTCGGCCCCGCTTACTGCTCATGGACCACGTGCCAACATGAGGTGTGCAAACAATGCATGAAATGTTCGTGGGATGCAATTTGTGTAACTTGGCGTCACTCACACCTTAACAACGCAATGGCGAAATCCAAGTCATACCATTCTGACCAGAGTACGCAAATTACTTCCTGTTGTCTCATCACACCAATGGTGCATGTGTATGGATTCTTTGTCCATATAATTGCAAATCATGGCAAAGCTTAGGCATTACAGAAGTCACTCGTTGGGAGTGTCCAATGACACACCATGATTTGCTGGCAGATTAGAGGAGGAGAGTGGATTCAGAGGCGAGTAGAGAAGACAAGGTATCACGGCCCACCATGAGGTCAGTAGTGTTAACCATATGTGGTAGTCATCCGCTTCTTTTCGGTATCCCTTAACACATCCAGCAATTGTCGCGGCGATGAGTGCACAGACGTCGTGCAGACCCGTCATTTTCACTCTGTCTTGGCAAAGGTTTGTGACGAAGCGCCAGTAGTCGCGTGGGCGAAAGAACAAACATAGTCGATGGTGAGAGGTTGCTGTGGATGATGAAATACTGGAGGCAAGTTTCTGGCGCATGCATTGATTGTAATGAGAAGTAGATGAGAAATGTGGAAATAGAGCAAAAAATGAATTCATGATGGAGGGGGTGAATGGAAGACATTTAGATGGATGAAGGTATGAAGGAAGAAATTGGTGGATTAATGTGTGTAAATAAGATGTATGCTATGTTGAATGGAATAAGGGAAAGATGGAGGCGAGAGAGAAGGAAGGGAAGGATCAAGGTGAATAACGCATAAATGGCCTGACTTTCCTCGTCCATATACTGTGAATGTCCCATTTGCTTCACAGGCACTCGTAGCCTCGAGAGGTCATGCAACTTCTCCGTTCGACACACTTCCTCATCTAGCCGGTTCCCCGTGCAGTGACTTCCTTCCCTACTTCGCCAATTCACTGCGCCATGTGTTAGATCGGTTGAATTGGTGGATTTTAGCGGCTAACTAAATGCACGCTTGCTCCTTAGAGGACGAGTTGGTGCGCGAATATTCCAAGCAGGGAGAGGACGACAGCATAGCAGATGACCTTGTCACTGACCGCGTGCGAGTAAACAGGACGGGTGCGTACGGGGTTTTTGCGTGTGTGTACGTGAGAGCTGACTGAATAATGGAGACTGGCACGCTTGGGGAATTCGACTGGGCTTAAACGTAATGCGACTACTTGTCTACCTGCCATTGACACCAATCGGTCGTAGTTTAGGAGGGCGGGCGAGTCAGGTGAGAGGTCCAAAAGAATATTCATCCAAAACTTTGCAAAGAAAACGCATCTTTAATAGTGACACACTCTACTGAAACTAGGTTCTTTCCGTAGTGAAGAGATTGGATGTATTAAGCCGTCCTTAGCACGATTTAATCTCTAGCACCATCGGCCCGACAATTTGTCTCGTAATGTAGGTCGGCTGTGGGGCCCATTGTCATGATTAATGCAGTACACCTCAGCCTCCTCCCCCTTGTCAGATCATAAGGGAGAGGTAGTGTTCAATAAATTACCATGACCACATCTGTGGCAGAAATTCGCCTTTCGCCATCATTTCCTTCATCCCTTTCCTCATTCTTTGACAACAATAAATAGCAAGAAGGTCAATTCCATGACTGGATAATGAAGGCTTAGTAGATAAAGCCGTTTCATGCATTACGACTTGTCTTTTGAACACGAATTTTTTGATTGAATGGCTTAAATAGAGCCACCGACGTCTGTCGCCTTCATCGGTCTTCAAAGCGCGCAACTGAAGTTATCAAGTAGGCACTGCATGACGAGTTCCGATTTTTTGCATATTTTGCTTTTGTATGCTTTTGACGGTATCTTCATCCACAGTTTGCGCTATTAACCAGCAATGATTACGAAATGGGCAACATTTTTGAGCATATCTAATTTTACTATGTAGTGACGAAAACCAGTCGGAATCTTTGCCCAACTAGACCAATGTCACCTGACATGAAAAGGAAAGCACATTTTATGTATCTCGAATACCAGCACATAAATCGTTGGTAACTAGATTTATGGATGTTTGTGTACTAAGTTATTTCTTTAACACTCTCTTTCCCAGTTGGCTAATACCTATGAGACACAAATTGGAATGATGAAGGTGGTTAGCTCTTTGGTGATGGAATCATTCGTACTATCCATTAAGACCATGGTTGTAATTTGTAAGAGAAAAATTCGATTTGGTTTTCTAGTGGATCTCGTTCTTCTTTTCTACACGCCTTCCCCGCATATGGATACCACACGGAAGGCTAGAGCACAGGCATAATTCTTCGACCAGTTGAACCATCAGCACAGCCATTAAGTCGTCATTGGTACTGAGTGTGAGCAAGTTTGCCGAATTCGCATACCTCATGGAACCCACTCACTGATATTCACACAGAGGCTTCATTATACCCTTCAGATCAGGCGTGTTTCCTACACTGAAGGGTGCATCACAGGAACACCTACTGCTGTGTGGGGCTACACACCACCATGGTGAGCCTGCTCAAAGTCCTTGACGCCAGTAGAAACCTTCGCAAGCAAACGAAATGACTTGTTCGCTGTCAACCCTGCCACTGTAATCAACACTCTTGATCATCAGTGTCCCAACTGACATCGCTCATGACACGCAAAGGAGATATTGGGTGTGGTGCAAGAAAGGCTTGTCATTCATGCTCTCTCCGCTAATCCCCACTACAACGAAATAGCACTGCAAGCGCCTTGCTCTGCACCGCCCGATTGCTCGCTTTGCATTCAAAGTGACTCTAATGGAGGACTGCAGGTGTGTCTTTCTCGTGTCATTTGCTACTACTCTCTGACGCTTCGAGCCTAATTTCAGTCACCACTGGCGCATGGGTAAGTTGACACACACACACTGATCTACCAGGTCATCGCTTTTGGTATGTAAACCTGAAATTAAGACTGGATGGTGGATCGCTAGCATTGGGGCCACTCACCCGCAATGGAAACCCAGACCATTGCATCTGCCTCTGCTATTCAGCCAGGTAAAATTTGCCCATTCTTCTGTCTTGCCTTCCAAACTCTATGGATTGTATCTACTATTTTTTGTTTTAGTTACGATCGAATCTTCGCCTAAAAACTATTTTTATGCTTCTAAGCGTCTGTTACGTGTGCGTGGCATTGAGAGCCTTCCTTGAAGACAGGAGAAGACATAACACTAGGGCAGAATATTCGTATTTAGCAAACAGAAGGGGATTGGTGCTGCTAGGGGGGCTCAGAATCCGGCCCACCCGATACAGGCAATGTGACTATCCCAAGTGACCGTAACCAAAACCAACAGCTTAACAAAAATGCATTACAGCGAATAAAATGGACTGCAGGCACGTTTGCTAAGGCCACGACACCATGCAGCTTTGCTTTAAGGTGGGCCAGTAAAATACTTTTTTGGACTCGACCAAAAATGGTTAATCAGTCAAGTATGAATCATTTCAGTAAAGCGACATCACCAAGCGATTGATTCATTGGCTCTTTTATCATCATCATCATCATCCAACTTGAGCATCAAGATGCATAAATGCAAATTGGCCACAGTGTCAGTGAGTAGAATAAAATTGTTTAAAAGCAGAAAGAAAGTTTGAAAAGTCTGGCTGTAGTCACAATGTCGAAGAATCAATCATAAATTAAAGGCTTCCGATGTCGATCTGGACGCCGAATTAGACCACTCTAGTGTCTGCGGTTTTCCGGATGCAGACATTACTTGTAAACTGACGGTTGAGAAAGCATTGCTTTGAGGCTGTCTTGAATTGCCTTCCATTCCTTCAACACAAATGCTCTCCACTTTGTAACATGACAGCTTCTGAATAATGTAGTGAGCAACTGTAGATGGTATTTTAACGAATTGAAAGGGCCAACCTCAGAGTGAAATCTTGTGCGGAGTGTGACGCCACCAGAAACGATGTTGTGGAATCCTTCTCTTCGCTCTCTAGGGGGATTTAAATGGTTTTGCAAGCCCGCCTTGTAAGGGCATCCCTTCCGCCTGGAAGTTGTTGCATCCGACTCTTCCCTACATTTGAGGAAGTAGTACAAAGTAAATCAGACGATTACAAAGAGGTCGTAGGCAGTGGATTTCATTTTATCACCACTCTCAATTGTTCGAGTAAGTATGCTGTCAGCATCAAAATATGAAGTAGCCACAGTAATGTATTCAAGACGATGGCATTATGAAGGCAGGTGAATTGAACTTTACTGGTTGACGATAAGTGATGTCTGGTAGGTTTTAATCGTTAATTACGTTGCAACAACCCTCCTTTTGGCTGAGAGCAGCAATAATAAAGTGAAGTAAACAGTTGCTATTGAATGGATCGACTTTGAAATCTTGCTGGCTGAACACACTGCCCTTTTGCCTAGCCTATCGATGAAGCTAAAAGAGTTGTCAGGACAGGTTCCTCGCAGAGTTCATTTTCCCACTGGCTCAGCAAACGTGAGTCACGTTGTGCCAAAAGGCACGTGAGAGAAAGGACTGTGACCGATTGTGGCAGAAGATTGCTGTGGGTAATCACAGACTGGAGGAAAATGACTGGCAAATGAATTGGGTGTGAGGCGAAATGGTCAGTGTCAGAGGGATATAACTGCACAACAAGTCGTACCATGATTGGAGAAGTGGATGTAAATCATTTGAAATGGGAAGAGGAGTTAAAAGCAATTGGTGACTTGATGCATGGCAATAGAATGAATGACAAGCTGAATGGAGCGTTGGGTGGGTGTAGGATAAAAGAGAGGAATGTGGGGAGAGAGGGATTGCGAAGGAAGGTTGACTGATGGGCGTATATTGGAATGACAGAAGGATGTAAAAGAGGCTGGAGGCGGGAATAGAAGAATGGATGGACGGGACGGTGATGGATGAAGAGGTAGATTGGTGAGTGAATTTCTGGGTGGGTGGATGCTAAATTCATGTCTTCTGGGCAGTCAGGCGTGCCAGCAAGTTCTATTTCACCCTGCTGCATGCAAACATCACGTGACTCATACATGTACGCCCAAAACAGGACACTGTAGGCCCACGAGTCCACGTTGTATTCTCACACGTTCACCTACTGACCCCTATGCTTTCAAAACTGTATCCATTATTTTGCATCTACTTCATGCCACTTCTTCATATCCCGCCATTTTAACTTGGATGCAGATGTGGCTAGTGGCTTGAGCTCTGCACACATCAACGATTAGGAGGAGGTGAAATTGCTGGCTGCTTATTTTAGCGACTCGTTGTGCGTGATTCATTCAACGCTCGTTATTAGCGCTCTCATCGAACAAGTGGAATGTGGCTGCTTCTCAAAAGATACTCATGAAGGTACAGCACAGAGTGTGCATTGATGTGGTCAGAACATGCTGCTAACTGCCGTTCAGAAAGTCTGGGGAGCAAGTAGCATGGTGCGAGGGCCATACCATGAAGTGAAGGTCCAGTCTCCAGATACTGATTTGCTCTTGTGGGTCAGCATCAGTCACAAATGAGCTCTGGCCAACATCGCTTCAATTCGTAGTGTGATATCTCCTTCACTAATTCATGCGCACAGCACCGCCCCCATCCTATCGCCCGCCGCCCCCGTAGTACTTAGACAAAATACAATTTACATACCGACGACGACCCATTCGGTGGCTAAGGTACAATGGCGAAGTAAGTTATGACTCCATTACTCTTTCCCACCACCGACATCTGGCGTTCAACAAATCACCGACGAAGTGCATACTCCTTACATTTTCTAGCAGCCGATTTTCCAATGCTCTCCCCTCTTGTTAGGGTACAGCATCTGCAGACGTCTACTCCTCCTCCTACACCCCATTCTAGCACTACATTCGCACTGAAAGCGTCCATTATCCCACCAGCATGGCATTATGATGATGTTCCTCTCAGGGGCGTCTTTCATGTGGGGTTCATTACCCCCACCACTATGCAGACAGACTAGCATCGTGTTCCAATGTCTTAACTAACTTTGTTTGCATTTCATGTTGCATTTGATGGGTGGCACAAGGCCCATTCCGATCTACTAGATTGATTCACTTACGATGTGACGAGCGATGACCATCACCTCGACGCGTTGGCCATGGAGGGTACTAAGGAGAAGATAAGTTTCCACAACTAGCGGTTTTACTGGGAGTGATTAAACGAAGTGCTGGTGTGGATATTGTCTCATCTGCATGTCTTCAAGCATCAATTGAGCTCCCTCTCAATGCTATAATTGAGGTGCGGCGTTTCCTTTCATCACTTGCCTTCTTTGTTAGAATAATCACTGAATGTCTTCTTTTCAACGTGCGTAGATCCGCTAGAACACTAAGAGGAGTCACGGGATTGAGAAAGGCTATTATTCGAGCATAGCTAGCAGTTGAAGGCCTTGACGTAGCAGCATGGCAACGCTATTGATGTCAGGTCGTGGAACTTTAAACCTGCAGGTCCCTTCATTACACACACCGTATTTATCCATCTATCCGTTTGTTACCCTCCCTCTCATCCACCCTCTTTCCCTCCACCCATTCACCCAATTATTATTGACTGCTCAAGCATTGTTTTTCCGATGGCATCGGCATCTTCTGCTGGCTAACAGCACAAACAGTAGTAGAAGAAAGCACATTAACGCAAAATACGCAAGAGATCGAAACTCGTCATGCGGTGTCTACTTGATGACTTCAGTAGAAGGCTTGGGAGACTGAAGAAAGCGGCAGATGTTAGTGGGTGTAATCAAGTTATTCACTCACAAAGTACGTTTTGTGGTCAAGTAATGGGACGTAAAGGATTGAGGAATACGAGGTTAATGTGAGCATGGATACAAAGTTAAAGTGTAATGCTCAGTTTCAGGATTATGAATGTATGCCTTGTGGATCAAATTCAGCGACACAGACTTCATTTACCAACACTTTAACGAAAGTTAGCCGCGTTGTGCTAAGAGATACCTGGTTTAAATGATCATGACGGATAGTAGGAGAAGATTGCTGTGGGTGGCAAAGGCTAGAGGAAAATGACTGGCAAATTGATGGAATGCAGAGCTCTCATCACAAGTTGTTCTCTCCGTCTTCGTATTGACTGCACCAACCTCACGTACGTCTACGAGTCCACGTTGGCTTCTCACACCTTTACGTAATCTCCTTTATGCTTTCACAACATTCTCCGTTGCTTCGCATCTGCTCCATCTAACTTCCTCATTTCTCTCCCCTTTTAACTTGGATGCAGATGTGAATATGACCTGCGACCTAGCAACTAGAGTAGTTCGAAGCTCATTTCAAATTTATCCGGTGAATTTTAAGTTGTAGGTCAACATTCGAATCAACGGGAAGACTAGACTTGCTTCTTCGCAAAGCGCTGCAGCCACTGTCACAATCCCACTGTTGGTCAAATTTGTTCACTATTTTTCCGAACCTCCAGTTTAGTGCCTTCATCAATAATGTTGGCAATGAAATCTGTCAAATAAAGGCATAGAAGTGGCTGGAAGATAGGGCCTCCTGTTTTAGCATCAACCATGTTGCTGGTGGATGTCTTGGCATGTGCACCATGTGAGAGTCGACTGCACACATTCGTTCAAGCCACTCACTCATCCGGTGGTGGTGGTGGTGTTGATGCGAATTCACTAGGTGTGTGGACACCCAAAATTGAAGCACCTGGGGCCTCTGCTTGAACGCTCTCCTCAAATGTGTAGCAGCCACAGAACGCAGCTCTCTGGCCGAAACTGTTGTCGTCGATTTTCGATGTGAGAAAAGCAAAGCCTGACCTGTGCTCTGAGTCCAATTAACTACATACAAATTATTATAGCCCTACTTAGTTATTTTATTAGTTCGACGGGTATGAAGGCCAAGGATGAGGAGACTCATCTCGTGTCTTCAACACTCGTATCTGTCTTATTTATGTGAGGCACAAGCCACTCAAAGTGGACCATTGCATTCCATCAATCTCATCAACTGCTTTTTCCCCTCAAGAATCCACGTGCCAATGCTTATGCGCTCAGTTAGTGCACCAAGGCAATGCACCGCGAATTTAATAAAAATGTGCCCAACAAATGCTAATGTGCTTACAATGGGGCTATTCATTATCTCATCATCAATGATGTGTTTTCCGGCGACTCTAGAGTCTTTCTTTACAGAGCAGACAACGCATGCCCGTAACGCTGTACCGAAAAATGCTTTCGAAAGGAATTCCTAGTTTATCCTTGCAATGCAATATCCTGATTTTTTTTATCATCGCGTAATCGGGGGCAACTAACATCGCTTCAAAATATCACTTCAACACTTATGTTCTTGAAATGTACTTTGTAGGCGAGAGGTGGGAGGACAATTGAAAAGTTGGTTGTAACGAACGCGGTTGCTCGCCGGAGTGCGAGATATCCTCGTCTTAACTGCTTCGTCTTCGCTACCACACATCATCCGTGTACTTATAATAAAGACGACAACAAACGTTCAACCTTCCCATAGCAGAGGTTGCGAAGAGGAAGAGGAGGAAGAGGACTTGCCTGCAAACAGATTCTAACAAAGACTGCACCGTATCCCTCCCTTCTTAACTCCACTCCCTTTGCTCCTACCTAAAGTCGAAAGTGGAAGCAATCTCGCTACGTTCAGTCTTGTGACGCAGTTGTGTAGGAGGATCTGTGTGACTGAAAGGGAGAAAGTAGTGCAAGAATGGATCAAAGAAAACAGCCTCTGGCACCTCCGCAGTTATCGCACTCCAGCTCCTGAATAGGCCAGTGCTCTCCAGTTTTGAGGAAAATGGAGAAGTCAACGTCTTTGCCCATGTTGAATTGGCAGTTCAAAAATGCATAATGGGTAACCTTTCGATAAAGACCACAGCAGCACTTCCACTAGCGTCCTCAGAACTCATTTCCATTTCTATTCGAATTTAAGCATTCAAGTGGACATTTTTGAAGACGGGTATGATGAAGTAAAATAACCTCTTACAACTAGTTGATGCCCCTCCTAACCTATCCTTTGATAAAGCAGCAGACAGTGAGTTAAAGAAACGTGATGTGCGCAATGGCAGAAATGCAAATGTGTTTATCAAATCAGCTGTGAAGGCGAATTCCCAGGCATTGTAGGGATGGGTCCAACACTTTCCACAGAATGAGTTTAAGACGATCTGACTATACGTGATCGAGATCGAATGAAAAAGGATTCGCAAAATGAACATTTCTTCTAATGAATGCAAAACCATATCAAACCAGTTGAAGGGCCAAACTCAAGGTGACAGGCTTAGAATTCATCAAAACATTTTCGAAATCGCATCAGTTAAGTAATAGCATCAACCGCGTTTATTTGTCTGGGTGTGTCTAATTTTTGCTCTGAATTCACAAAATATTTTGCATCCACTTTATTGATACGACTCCAATTGTCAACGTGGTGAGGAATGAGTTTCACATTCATGTGAATGGACAATCAAGTAGTTGTGATGAGGAGTGTGGAAATCGCTTTTCGTAGAACTGCATCACTCAGAGAGAATCAAAACATTGAAATATGAAAGCGCTTATCCAGGTAAATTTGCAACCTCATTAAGCAGCAAAACCAGCTGAAGAAGGCCGAGTCACAATGCTGGGCAGCATTGGTAAAGGAGACGGCTTTGGAGGGAAGTGAATGAACGTCCTTCTTCCCTACCGTATATGAGCAGCGAAGTTCATCTTATCCTCTTCATCAATGCTACTCTCAGCACCATTATTGCCATCATTACACTCATGCAAGCCGCACACACTACCTTTTGTTTCCGCATTTTTAATCATTCAATCTTCCTCTTCCCCCCTTGCCACCTCCACGTTTGCTGTCTGTTAATAAAGCCACATAAATATGAGCCAACGATAAATTCTATCAAATGCAACCATTGTTAAAAATAGGCGGTGTCATGAAGTAGTCCAAATCACCCACCCAAAACTAACAGTGAATTCTACCATCTCTGGAGCAAAAGTCGTTTCGCGTAATGAGGGTAGTCGCCTCTGAGAACTGCCTCATCTGCAACGCACAACTCCGCGCCTTGTCAATAACCATCCCCTTCGACTAGAAACGACCCCACAAAGGTGCTCTGCTGGATGGATAGAAGGATGAGGACTGCGAACTAATGGAAGAAAGAAAGTCGCCTGACGGAATGCTTAGTGGCAACCAGTAGGGCTTGGCGCTCAAAAGAAGGAGGGAGAGGAGGAGGCTATGCAATACTTATGTTCCTTGAAACGAATCCACTTGGCGAGAGGTGAGAAAATAACTTGAGCCTAATGGTAGGAAAGGTTGGTATCTCCGATGCTAGGAGAGCCAGTATAAATTTGAACTGCCATTATTCCCTTCTATATTAGACACTAACCATATCGTATAACATTGGCTTCACTCGCGTCGGATTTAGCAGCGAAGGCGAGGAGGCAGATGGCGATGCTACGGTTTATGCAAACATGTCTGTAAAGATGCTCATAACATAGCACTCGATTGGAGCAAAATATTAAAAAATTTAATCTAGCATTGGAGTTGACATTGTGAGCCCTGCGTTTTCGTCTACATTGCAGACGAGATTATAGATGAAAACTGCATAAAGTAAATTCTCTGAACAATATTACCCTTCATTCGGTAAATTCATGGAGTAAAAAGCAGCTATTTCAGGCAGGTTGTTGAATTATTGAGTGAGAGTTGACCTTAGGAAGAATAAGTTACGCATAAATATGCAGATTCGATATTGTTTTAATAGACATTTGGCTTCAAATCAATCGCTTTGCTTGCAGGCTATTTGGGCTGAAGCGCGAGGCTGTCTGGAGGACTGAGTTGCCCTCTGCATCTGGGTGTAATAAGCTGAAGAGGAGGAAGAGTAGCGCACGTTTCTCTTATTATTTTGAAAATCGGCTTAAGACTAGGCAAGGCAACCGAGTTTTGCAATGTCTTTGTCCTTTGCGTTATTCGATCATTTCTTAGGATGCAGAACAAGAAGCGATTTGCTAAGACGTGGTTAAGATCCTTGGAATACCTGCTGGGGATCTTGGCACCAAACCAAAATTTCCTGTTGTTCTGGATAAACGGAAGAAGAGGAAGCAAGGTCGCAACAAAGCAGGTGAATTAATCAGGGCCCAAAATATCCTAATTTGTCTGATGGGAAATTGTTAAATCCTCTATGACTTCTTTCCAAGCCACAAACAATAGTGGCGGTGGAGCGGTCGCAAATTGAATCCGGAGATAATGGAATCAAAAGGGAATTCTTCTCTCCATGAGCCGCCTATTGTGGGTAACAAGGCCGTCGATGCGCTATCTGCATATGAGTAGGCTAAGAGTAGAAGCAAAAGTGGAGGCAGACAGACCTGGACCCATCCCTTTAAATTCCACTAGTTCTGTCATCCCGCTGATACCATTGGGCGATGAGTGAACGCACTGTGACCGCAAATGTTGTCGGCCGTGGAGATGGCAAGACCGTCCATCTTCAGTATGGTCTCGAAACCACTGGAATTTCCTTCAATGGTCCCAGGATTGCGTTTCGATAAGACTATTTCCCAAAGTTCTACGTGGTACGTTGCCTCAACGCCAGTGCTTGCACGCCTGTAACAGTGGATATTTGGTACTTGAGTAAATGCGATTACTCGAAAATAAAGTGATACTTCATTCACACACTTGTTTTTGCACTATATTTTTGTCTATCCACTCCATTTGTGTTAGCTTCTATGACTCACAAGTGTTTGACGCTTCGCTGCCAATTATAATGGGAAGATCTAGTTGTCTTCTCTTGAGGCTCTTGGTGGGGCCTATTTTGCAAAGCTCAAAACAACTCAAAGGTAAATTCTTAGGAAATCTCTACACCATAAACATGAGCATTTCGAACTGCATGGACCTTGAAACCAATAAGAGATGCAAAGAGAGGGGAACAGTAGGCCTAACTCCCATTTTCCAGCTGGGTATATACTAAGAAACGTTACTGTCCTTGTCGAATTAACCAATTAAATAAGTACTCCTTTTCGCTGTGCTGATCAGAGCACTGGAAGGTCGGTGACTTACCAATCGCCAGCGCGAATCCTTTACGCACAATGGAAGATGCGTACAAGAAAAGGCAGAGTTGGGACCACATCTTCAATCCGAACGGACGTTGCAAGTTCATGTTAGCCTATGAAATGGCCTGTTCTTGACCTACAAAGCAAATTTTGTATCCATGCATACAGTGAAAGCACGTACTAGTGGATCGCGTAACCACTTGTGCTGGGGATGCTGGCGAGGTCACCGGCAACTATAAAACATTGCGTTCCTTCAAACCTTCTGGGCACTTTTACTTTAGCTGTGCCATTTGCAGAATATCCCAGCACCCGTACTCAGGCACAGTGTCTCCAAACTAGCTGATGACTATGTTAGTTGGTCGAGAGTAGATGTATTTAGCTATGCTCCTGGAGTGACTAAGAGTCAGGACCCAGTGCACACCCAGAGTGTCTCCACATCCATTATCAAGGCAGTAGAGGCTGGTTACTGCTTCTATCCATCGGCCTATCTGCCATCAGGCCTTCGCCTGGCAGGTCGATCGAATCGAGACTAGTTTGCAACGAATACAGCATATGGCAACACAGACAATGCCGCATTTCACCTTCAACTTTCACACTCCTCTCTATTGTGATGCGTAGGCCGTGCTTGCATAGGGCAAGCAAACTTGGTAAACTTACATAACTCTTTGGTGGAAGTCACCTCTAGTAGCAACTTCTTGTTAATAGGCAGCATCGCTCTTCTTGAACCAGGCTTTATTAAACTGAATAGCATAAACATACTTGTGGATCATTACATCACATCCAGCTAAATCACTGCTATATCTTAGAGGCAACAGGCTCTATGTCGAGTTGCCGAATTTCATATTTAAAAAACATCCCTTATAAATTTTCTATCGAAGGTGTAATGCAAAATTAATCAGTCCCCATGTTAATATCCCATAACTTGAGTTGCCAATTATTCACAATAGGCAGTGCCTTTGTGCTCTGTTGGTCTTATTCTCCTGCGACTTACATTGGGCTAATAGCTGACAGCTAGTAGACTCAAGGACGTAAAGCTAGGTTGCAGGAGAGTAGGGACTATGTAAGCATGCGCGTAGGTCCGAGCTTCAGCTTAGAACTGAGCCTGAGTCAAGCGTGAGCCTCCGCAGGCATCAATGAATCGCGAATAAAAGGGAGAGCTTTTGTGAGGGTGGGTGCAACATATACTTGATGGCTCTCTGCCATTTGTTTGTCTTCTTGTTTCCTTCTTTCTCTTAACAATCACTAACTTTATCACCTACAGGAATTATGCAGTGCAAACGCAGTCCTCCCTAACAAGGCTACTACAACCCGCTTACCACAGATGGACTTAGGAGGTTTACCTGGAACTTGAAGGTCGAAAGGTAATTGTTATATGAATATTACAGTCCAGATGTTTTCTTAAAAAGAACCATCGCGACCGCAAAATCCGCCTTTAACATTACTGCTTGTAGTTTCATAAATGTCCGCACGATGCTCAGTTCGAGAGACATAAACCGAGCTTCATATGACTTGAAATGAAGGGATGTCCTCAAATTACTGCTGGATCCTGTTTCAGCACCTCCTCAATTCCTAATTGCAGTGTTTCCCCAATCACTTGGTCGTCAAGGTTACACCGGGTGCCACAATGCGCTTGATTGGGGTCGTTTTAACTAACCCACCAATCACATATTCGTGAATGGGATAAGACTTTTAGGTTCTACACATTGTTTACATCTGACTGATTAACTGACCGATCAGCCAGTAAATGGACCGACGTTCTAGACAAAAGAGGTGGCCCCGTAAGAGTGAACAATCTATCCGTTAAATTCGAAGCAGGTCCTTTTTACTGCAGATCGAGGCAGTACCAGGCGGACTTGAGGTACTGGTGATACGACTAATGACCACAACCTTCATTTACTAAGCCCTTTCTTAATCGCCGGCCTATGCATTCTATCAATGTTCTGTGAACCTAATTAAAACAAACTGAATTTTCCCTTAATAGACACACACCTCTACTTTGATTACTGTCTCCAAATGCTCCGACATTTGGCTCATTTCTTCCTCCCGCTTCGTAGGCAGCCACTACACTCTTCTGGCAGCCGCATGGTATTATTTATAATATATGCATCACCAGTAATCGCATTCATTCAACATTCAGATGACTCTTAGGACTCCAATCACCTTGGAGGAGCTGTGTGTCTGTGAGTTGGCGCAAAAAATGACCTGAGCGATGGAAGACTTGGAATGGTCATGGAGACATTGGCAGGTTGACAGCGACGGCGAATCAAATAAAGTGTCATCATGAACTTATTCGCCATCGTATGAGAAAAATGAATTTCTGATGTCTTTTTCTTCATGTAACTTAATCATTGACTGCTAATGAAGAGGATAAATGAGTTACGCAAGTCTGTTGAGTGCATTTGGAGGTCACTTTTGAATTAGCGTGTCCATTTCTCTTGGTTGGCAAAGTATTAGATCACTAATTGCAAGAAGTTTGATTACTATAAGCAAGCGCTTACATACGTTTCATAGAAGGAGAGGAGGTTAGAAAAGTTTTATTGGCGAAGTTCAAAGAAACCATGACTAAAATTGATGATGCTACATAGGCGCGCATTTAGTCTCTAGTTTGCACAATTTAGACCTTTTACACGGGTATACGTAATGAACGCCTTCATGTAAGCATCTCTGCAACAAGCGTTCTCGGAGGAATCATGACCACGGGTAGTGTCACCTCAAGGGCAGTTTCCGAAGGCCATTTCCAATCCTCCTGTCAAGGCTGTCACTGATCATTCCAGCCACAGCATACACCCTTCTTGCATCACGTCAAGGCTTCCTGTTAAGATGCAAGACTCATTTAGGCTTGCATTCGTATTCCGCTGCCACCATTACACTTCGCAAGTCTTCACTGAAGCCAAATGTGGCTATCATGCAGGGGCAGAGCATGTACTACTTAAGTGAAGAGGCTTTTAAAGTCGTCAGCAAGGCCTGCAGTCAATGCTGGCTAGCATAAGCACAAAAGCGCAGACTTCAGTACCCGCGTAAGCAAGTCGAAGAGTTGAAAGGCAAATCCAAGTGTCACATTTACGCACAGTTAAGGCAAGCAATTGAATAGCAGTTAGCGCAGACTTACTCACCACTTGTGCATTCCAGCCAATCTCGTGGTTTCTTCCAGGTTACCCGAGGCCGCTCGAAGTGCGCCAGGTTTGCATTCTTCTATTCATTCACACACACACATCTCGTGTTAAGCGTCAACAACACCACCGCGCTTTTACAACGCAATACCTAAGCAGAATTATTTCCTATCCACGGATTCGACATCTTTCGTGAACAAGGCAAGCTTACTGACCTACAATTTACTGTGCGGTGACGAACATAAGTTTTATGCTTCGTTTTCTATAAAGGGATGGGAAAAATGTTAAAGCACACTGACTGGTTCTGGCAGCCAGATTCCCACTCTTTCTAAAGTCACTGACCACTGAACAGGATGGAATGGCAATACAATGGAAACGGTTTTCTGCAGAGTACGTGCATATCACTTCCGTCATTAATCTTCTTTCAGTGTTGCCGAAGCTGCCATTAACTATGCATGCACGAGCAGACTTGCAATCTCTACAGAAAATGCTACCCCATTGTATCTACTTACACATAATCTCGGCTCTGAAAAGATCGTTTCCTGGTGTGTGGAGTTTCTAAGAACGGGTCGGTATAAAAGCGCATGAAAGTGTTGCTTACGTCTAACACGAGTTGTGTGTGTAAATGAATGCGAACGTGGTGCACGTCGAGCGGCCTCAGGTAACCTTGAAGAATTAAAGAGATTGGCTGGAATGCACATGTGGTTAGCCTGCACTAATTGGTATTCAATTGTGCGCAAGTCCAAATGATCCTTGCTTCTTACCGGTGATGCAGGAAGAGAATATGCTGCAGTTGGGATGATCCATGACGACCTTTGCAGAAGGATTGGAAATGGCCTTTGGAAACTGCTCCTGAGGTGACGCTACCCGTGGTGGTGATTCATCCGAAAATGCTTGTTGCAGAGATGCTCGCGATACCTGCATGGAGGTGTTCATTTGGAGGGCCCGTGATACATGCTTAAATTCTGTAAACTAATGCTTTGAAGTATTTTTTTTGGAAACCACCTTTCTTAGCCACGATACAACCAGCTCCTTCTCTCTAACACCCACCTCAAAAAATTTTTGCCATTTCTTCGGCTCTTTGCCAAGCCGGAGAATCGGACTTGTCGGTGTCAACTCAGCCCATGCAATCCGTCTACGACTTGGAATTATTTATTCATGATCCTTACTAGCTCTTAATGCGCGATTCACTTGGAACAAAGGACATCAGGCATTCTTTCGTCGCATAGATCGCCCATTAGTCCAGACTGACACCATTTTTACCATTCGACTAATGCATGACTGCACTAAGTTACAAATCTTCCGCACATGCTGCGCATCGCAAGGGTAAAGAGATATTGAGTTGCTGGGAAATACTTTGTGTGTGCTGAACGTGTGATGGCTTAGCATCTTGTGCCTGTCTGATGGGTTTCTTTCACCAGCGAAAGGAACTTTAACCACAATCCTTCATAATCACGTTTTGTTCCTTTGTTTATCTGGGGTCATTTTTGACAGTGTGCGTTCTATTCGATGTTCACTGCATGAGGCGGCGAATCACAGTCTCACCGAGTGGATGGGCGGAGGCGAACAATGAAAAGGCTGCTTTCTCGGTGGGACTCCAGTTGTCAAATACTCGATCCCTTTCTCGTCCCTGCTGAGTCGTGGGTGTTGCTGATGTCGCCCAGTAGGAGCTACAGTAAGTGTTTACCTCCCTTACCAACGTAACGCAATTGGTGAGCTGGATTACCAAATGGGCTCGATGTCAATCTCATATAGTTGGTTACTTATCGGTTTGTAATAGTTAGCTACATTTAATGTAGTGAAGCAGGCGTGGGGCTTTTCTGGTAAATAGGTGCACCTACTTCTTTATGAGAATGTTATTGATGGTGATGGAGTCAAAAAAACATTTGGGCTGGTAAGCGTGTTGAAAGTGGGATGGAAGAAGTCATGTTGCGTGAGCTAATCATTACTTTTCTGTGGTGTAGTTTATTCAGGCGCGTTTTTGATGGTGGTACTTCTTGAGCCGAAGGAAAGCGAGGCGATACGACACGTAAGGTCGTAGCGCTCTCTCTCCTTCAAAATGTCGGTGACTTCCGAAATCATGATTTTATTTCCATTTCTTCCCTGTGTCTTCGCTGGGTTTTTGCACAGTGGGTGTTAGCACTTGGTTTTTCTTGGTTCTCCATAATCTCGTCCCTTAAGACCTAATGAAAGCAGGAGGTCGATTATTGATACTTCCTTCTGACCACTGATTGTCGTGCGGTTCGGCCTAAGTATTTACTCCGAGGTGAAAATGGCTACAAGATTCTTCAATTTCACGCTAGAAGAAAACAGGTTTTGTGTGTGTTAGGAGCGCGGCTCCTCTTAGTCGTCATAAGTGTTCAGTGTGGGGTTAAAATTTGACCGCTTGAGTTTACAGAAAGAATGATGAATAAATAGGTATGGCCGATTCAGAGTGCCTTTGACGTCTATTTGGCTCTACCCTCTCTCACCAAGACTGAATTAAAAAACGTTGAGCTTGTTTATGCTCTAATTTCAGCAGTGTCTGCGTGATGTGATTTCCTCCATGGTGACCAACTTGCAAATGCTTAGTTTTGAGTTCATGACTACTCCTTGTTGTCCCATTGTGAAATAGTATCATCTGCTTAGTTGCTTCCTTTGCATAACGCATTCATGCTCTGTTAACCATTCGTCTCCACTTAGCTGTGATCTACTTATCTTACAGACAAGGGACGTGATGCTGCAAAGGCAGTGATTGACAACGCATTGTAACCTACACCGCTCTACCAACGTCAGCCTCGTGCTGCAGCACTATCTTCGCGACCACGAACGCAAGGATCGCTGACGGTCTCCTGGACGGCCCAGTCTTCTTCGCCTGCATCGCACCCAACATTTACGCAGGCTAAGTGTAAAGGTCCACAACCAGCGCGGCTTTGAAGTCGCTGTTCTCGCTGTGCGTCTAGTTTATCAAATTCTTTGTTGCGTTGGTAACTCTTACGCGCCAAATCGCCGTGGTGGTGGTGCCCTTGATTTTACAAAGCACCTCTCCTTGCGTGAAACGATAAAAGCTCCCATGTGACTTTTTTCTTTCAAGTTGGTCAACGAATCATCAATTGGCAAAATGTCCAAAAGTAAGTTATCAAATTAGTCCAAGCACCTGTACATTGACCCTTCTGTCCATCCATTCCCTATCCGGTCTTCCATCAAGTTATTGGTCGATTCACTTATGCAAGTCTTCTACATTCTTGGAGCCGTTTTAAGGCAAACGAATCTGGAAGCAGTGTTAATACAGACGTCAAGTAGCCTTTACGTTAGGAGCATAAAATGAAATTTTCGGGAGACCAGGGAAGACCCGGCTTATAGTGTATACTACTAAAGCATTATAGCAACCAACATCAAGGGCAGGTGAGGTGGAGGTGCAAACACAAATGCATTGCTGGAGGAGGGATGAGGGAGCAGCAGTGGTGGAGGTTGCGGTACGTGGAGAAGTGGCGTCATCGTCGAATACAGCACTGCAGGCCACGTGCGATTAGGTGGCAAAGGGGCTGGAAGCAGCCTAGCGCAAACATGTTGCCTCAACTGCCGTTATTGGGGCTGCCTCGGTGGTGAAGGAAGTGGAGTTGGCAAAATCAGGAATGAGCCTTAACCGAGCGCGGGCCATCGCTACGAGATTGGAGGCTATCGGTGGTCACTCAGTAATGCCTGCTCGTTACCATGCCTCATTTGCAGTCTGAAACCGTTTGTTAAGGTGATGGTGTTGTTATTGCTGTGGTCTGCGGCAAAGTAATCAAACAGCTGTATTTTAAATGTCAGGATAAAGCTGTTTGTTAATTTCAGTCTCATCTTTCAGTGGTAGTGGTTGTGAAGACGAATCTCCAAATGCTTTCTGACCTGTAACAAATCACTGATAAATGCCACGGTAGTGTTGGAACAGCCGACATTGCTCTCCAAATGCTGGCTTTGATGGTTGCTGAAGCGCCTTTTTCTCCTTTTGCTTTGCCATGTTGTGCTTTCTTCACTTGCTTCATTTGTTGGCATCGAGCGTGCGAATGAGTGCACAGGCGACAGGTGCTTTTACAAGTTAGTAGATTATGCGTTTTGGAACTTCTCATATGCGTCATCTGTTGTTGATTGAACTCTCAGTTTCGGTTGATGGGGCATGTTTGGCAATGTTGTCTTCGCCGGAGGAGGTGGCCGCAGTCTCTTCCGTTTGCCCAATGCGTTTATTTTGGTCAAGCGTTATGTCTACCTTGGTCTTGACTTCAAGTGATTCACTTGAGACAATCTACTTTCCCTGATGCCCCCACTTGATGCTATGACCGATTCGTCGATGCCATGTGGCACAGTAAGACGAAATCATGTTGATTTAATTAAAGGAGTACTGCGAAAAGCGCGATCTGGGGTCTCTCTTTGCAAGTTGTTAATTGACTGACGCACCTGCATTCCTTGCAGACTTTCTACAAATCACTGAAATTTTCCGAAAATACTATTGCAAATGTGCATTGAATGTGCTTGAAGGTGGGAGGCGGGAGGCGGGAGGACAACTTTTAATCAGGTCGTGGCCCAAGACGCCTTCATCCTGGCTTGTAATAAAAATGTGTGGAAGTGGCGAATTTTCGCATAGTAAGGGTGGTAGAAGGGAAGGGGAGGATCGTTTGAATGAACCACGTGGTAAAGGAGCGGATGGTATTCGCGATTACCATGTTTAATGGGGCTCATGACACTTAAGGTGTAAGCGAGTTTCGATTTCGTACTATTTTTGACATAGTGATTCTCTTACTAGCTCACGCAGGTGCTACTTACAACAAGTCAGTAGCACCTTTACGTCATTTCACTCTTTCAGGGTGGTAGATTCTCCTCCAAATCGTGTAGCAAATCGGCGCTAATAATTATACTTCGAGTGTTGTTTTTTAATCCAAATCGTTTCTTCTTTTGGAAAATCAGTGCATCAGTCTGGACAAAGGCTGCGTCTATGTTGAAACGCACTGAACAGAAGAGTATGACCAAGCAAGGCTGACTGTGTGGCATTCAATCACAAGCACACGTGACTACATAATTGACAAAACGAAAAAGCTACATGTAGCAATGTTATCAGCGTAATAATGGAATTATTGTGATGACCGCGGAGGAGTTAAGTGAAAATAGGCTGCACTTCAAAAAATACAATATCGGGAACTGTTAGCTGTACCCCACTGAAAGTTGAGTGACTGCCATTCATCAAGTGCAGAGCTGTTGGTGTGACTCACCTCGATGCAAAGCTAATATACTTCAATGCCAGCACTTGAACAATCTCTGCATTGTAAAAATCGTGGAGTAGAAAACCCACTACTGCTCTTTATTCGCAGATGCGGTCAACAATGTTAAAATGTGAATTATTGTCGAAGCTAAGCACGCGCAACGAAACTGATGGTTAAACTCGTTGCTTAGGCCGTTTTGTATGATCTCGTGGATGACTTGCTCAAGATTCGAAATGTGTGGCTAAGTGGATTTGGGCAAGTAAATTGTTGAAGAGATTGGGCTTTGGTTTTGTGTTGGTGCGAATAGCCGTTTTGGGTGTTGGATGCTTTGGCCAGTGGCTAGTGCTCCAGTGGAGTCGCGCTTTGTATGGGTTGATTGAGTCCATTCAAAAGAGGTCACTCATCAACATGAGTTCCGAATCCTTATTCAAGACTTGTTTAAGTGTTGATCATAAAGACATGTCTTCTTGAATTTGCAACCGTCATTGTAGGAAACAAATATCCTGAAGCATACAATGAGCAACGGAAAGCTTGACCGCCTAGGAGGCACGCAGATGCGTGACGTCTCCTTTGTAGGATGGAAAAGGAAAGCGTCCGGTCGAAGAATGATAACAGCTAGAATCATGAGTCCATCAACGTCGACGTTGGTCTTCTCGAGTGGTTTGGTTGTAACAACAATTCTACCAATGACGGGAGTAGTTTTCGACTGTAGAAGCAGATTCCAGGTATTCTGCATGGGATCGGCACTAATGTTCTCATCATTTACAATTTAGTTGTTTTTCGGATGGCATAATAGTGGGATAGGATATGCATTCGGGACGTAGAGAAGGGTCGTATGATGTCACTGGCGGTTCCGAATGAAAGAGTTGAAATTTAACCAAAATATTGCTGCATTTGGCTGGTGGTTAAGGACCTCAGCAACTTTGTGCATTCCACAAATGACAATTGCCACTCACGTTTCCACTTTTATAAATATCGCTTAAAATGTCTACTTGATGAGGTTATGGGAAGCTAGTTCTGTTCTACGACCCTGCGTCAATGCATTTGTTTGCTTAGCCTCTTCTACGGACTTCGGATTTGCATGAGAGAGAGACGTGGAATGAAATCAAAAGGACCTCAGGACATTGGTGTAAGTGTGTCAATGGTTGAACACACCGCACACATCCGCTGTCAGGTGAGAGTGGGACACAAGTTAGGTGTGGTGATCTTACAAAGGAGCCTTCGGTCAACTTGCGTTTTCTCGACTCAATTTGATTTTGAAAAGAACAGTAAGTAGCAGGTTGGAGGGTGTTCTCTCGAACTCGATGCCACCTAATCGTCCATCAGTCAAGACTGTACCAGCATTACCGCTTCACTTTGAAACACGAAGTAAAAGTGAATTAGTTTATTTGAACAACTGTGATGTATGATGCTCAAATAAAGCTCGAGGGAAGAGGAAAGTCTAACACGCAGAAAATCAGACGTTGCTCCATTGATGAATGCCACCAGTGCATGAGGCGTCACTTGAGGAAGTCGCACACCTCCACTTTGATTACTGCCTCCGAATGCGCCGATGTTTGGCTCACGTCGCCCTCTCGCTTTGTAGGCAGCCACGAAACTCTTCTGGCAGTTGGATAACACCAGGAAGAGCACTCATTTATCATCCGGACGACTTTTAGCACATCGCTCACCCTGGAGGAGCTATGTGTCTGTGAGTTGGGGCAAAAATGGCCTGAACGATCGTAGACTTGGAACGGTTTTGGGGGCACTGACAGGTTGACAGCGACGGCGAATCAAAAGCAGTATCAGCATTAACTTAGTCGCAATTTCATGGTAAAAATGAATTCCTGATGGGTTTTTTTTTGAGCAGCTAAATCGGTGGTTGGTAATGAGGGGACTGAATGAGTATTTGGAGGCCACTTGTGCGTCGGCATGTCCATTTCCCTGCGTTAGCAAAGCGATCGCTAACTTATTGCAAGAGGCTTGTAATTCTGAGCAAACAACTACATACATTTCGCTGTAAATCATGTGGGAACATTTGTGGTGGGTGAATAAGGAAAGGCAGTTGGAAAATTTTTATAAGCCAAGTTAAATTGAATCACGACTTTAATAGGTGATGCCACATAGGGCAAATGGAATCGCTATTTTGCACAATTGAGGCCCGTAACACGGATACACGTAATGAACGTCTTTAAGAGCAGTTTCGCAAGTCCATTTTCAATCCTTCCGTCAAGGTTGTCCCTGATCATCCGAGTCGCAGCATACGCCCTTCTTGCATCACGTCAAGGCTTGTCATCAAGAAGCAAGGATCACTGAAGCTTGCAAATTCAATTACCACATTTACGAGAGCACTCAAAGCACACATTGGAATGTCAGTTGGCGCTGGTCTGGTTTACGCACCACTTGTGCATTGCAGCCAATCTCTTGGTTCCCTCCAGCCTACCTGAGGCTCCTCAACCAACACGCGCCACGTTTACATTCCTTCACTCATTCACACACTAATCTCGGGTTAAACATAAAAAGCACTTTACCACCTTTTCACATCTCAATTCCTGAGCGAAAGATGGAGACGGTAGTGTATTCTAACGATGAGGAAAAATTATTTCTTATTCACAGAATTGACACCTCCCGTGAACAAGACGAGTTCGTCGATCCACGAATTGAGGTGAGGTGACGAGCATGAGTTTATGCTCCAAAATCTGAAGAATAGATGGAAAAAGGTGTCAAGGGACATCAACTGGTCCTTGTAGCTAACGTTCTACTTGCACTAGCCATTCCCCACAGTTTCAACCCAACTTTGTACATTTGTGATGCAACGTTCCTAAGTGTTTCGTGTAGTTAAGCACAGTGGATGGGTGAATCTCTTAAAGGATCTGAGTGTCAGGGAGAAGCAATCGTAGTGAATGACGCTTTAAGTCGTGAAGCGAAGGCCTTTCGAACTAGTTGTACAGATTAAATTGATTGGTAAGGGAATACGTTTATAGATAAAAATAAATGAACGGGAAATTGAACGGGTGAATGAAAGAAGGATGGATGCAGGACTGAAGTGTGAAAGTGGAGTAGGTAGATGTGTGCATAAAGGCGTGGGTAGGGACAGAAAAAGGGGCGAATGAATTGGTTCGTTCTGAGATCGTAAATTTGCTGTCACGATCGGCAAATGAAGCCAAACGAGAACGTGGACAAGCAGCAGATTTGGTCTGTGTCCAAATGTCCGCCACTCCACAAATCCACAGTTGAGTCTCCTGCCACGCATTTACTACTGGTACGAGTAATAACTCGTGACGCAGGCACATAAAATGGCGCATCTTGTCAGGAAAAACAGTTACACTGCAGTTTGTTTCAAAGAAGGTGCAAGGATGAATAGGAGGTGTGCGATTGCAACGTTGGGAACTGATGGGTTTTATTAAATACAATCGCGTTTTATATACGTCAGCTGGTCAATAGTACATGAAACCTGTGTGCTGACAGGCTGACGAATTCACTGGAATTGGTGGGAAAAATACAAATGAGACTTTGAAGGTAAAACCAAGGAAATTACCAGCAAACCTAGCAATGTACAGTCACAGTAGGAAATGAACTGTGTAAAGCTGGTGGCCATCCCTGACCTCCAGAATGTCAAGCACCATGCACATGTATATGCACCGTCCTCCTGATGCAGTCGTATGATCGACATCAAGGATCTATGCACTGAATTCACCATCTCGTTGGTTGTTTACTTTATCAGAAGTTGCTTACTGCTATTCCTCACAAGGTCTCCATTTCTGTCATTGCTTCAGACAAACTTATTACACCTTGCCAATGCTTTACGCATTGATGGCAGACTTCGTCACTAATTTCGAGTTCATGCAGCTACACGTTGTTTTAACATTTTGCGTACATTTTTCTGGGGTACGTGTTGGTGGTCAGATAGATCGCACTATCTTCAAGCCAACCGTAGCCCAATGTCCTCTTTGCCCGACATCCTTCGCCATTCCGCAAGGCTGTTGGGTGGCAGTTTTGCCGCTTGGAAGCAAGGAGCTAACGTCTACTGCCTTTGATTCTTTACGCTCGAAGATAATCTCCAAGCAAGTTCAAACTAACAGAAATTCACCTTCAACTGACGTTTTGGTTATCTAGCAGTCTCCAGCTACAAGACTCTGAGTTGGTAATAGCCATAGGTTGAATCGAAGTGCGCTTCAACCGAAAATAGATGCAAAACATATAAGTCAGGTGCGTATTCTTAGATCACTGGTCTTGCTGAACACTAAGTCATCTTACCGGAGCAGAACCTGCTAACTATACCTGACTTCTACTAGAATTTGATTATGAAAGATGAATTCTTTATGTCTAACTGTCAATACTTAGCAAGAAACTGTTTAAATTATTGCTGGAAGGGTTGAATTACCTAATCAAATCCTGAGGACGAGATGACTCACCTGTTTGGTCGACGTCCTCCCTGACAAACTACATGCTCGCTGCTCTCACACAGGTCACCCGGTCGCAGTTTCCGTAACAACGAACGGTAGTAGTCCACGGTGTCGGAAGAGGTGGAGTTGAGTGAGATCGATTTCATCGGAGGAAAGAGATCGGTCATCTGCTCTATCACCCCCATGAGAGGCTTGTACGACACTTCACGAGCCATCTTCGCATGGTGTTTCCGGTTGTCGGCATCATTCAGGCAAATCAGACCTGCCGATGTGTAGGAGCGCCAAAGTGACTAGCTTATGGAGCTAAAGGCAGATAACTGTAATTACGCCATGGCTTGCAAAAAGGTAGGTGACATACTTGTAATCCTCAGTTGTCTTTTGTGGCATTTTTGTGCTATTTCTGGGTTCTGACATTGATATGAATTCATCGTTGGGATTCAGCTAACCCTAAAACGTATCATTACTATTATTTTACGTAAGGCAACAATTCACAGCAGGGAATTTTGAGTTCAGCTGGGCTTTGGGATGGCTGTATTTCTACGCATGTAAAAGTGTTTATGACCTACTAAATCCAAGAGTGATGACACTTGAGGCGATAATTTTGCCACATTTTGCCTGCGATCCTACTGAATCTGGATGCATCAAAGGACTCAACCCGATGGCGGCCATAATAGCAAGTGCGGTATCGCAACAGCGAAAAACGTTGCTACCAAATGCGGTTATTTGAGGTGCTACTCCTATAAATTGCACGCTTCATGAGACAAATCAAGTGAAAATATCATGGCAGCCTCGAAGCTTTGCAAATTCACCAGTTCTCCCCCATTATGAAATCGCATTTACTCATTGTTCCATCAGTAGGTAATAATTCGAAGTGAATGAGATTCGGTGCTCCGTTTTGGAGTCCCTAATGGCGGAAGACATGTGTGATGGAATACGAGTCCCTACTCGACATTCTAGGCATTCTCAGAGAGTCATGATTGCATTTGACGTAGCTGCATAATTTGAAGATGCATTTCGTGCAGCCCCTTTCCAACTCGCAAAGACATGCAATATTGTCAGGACTAACACTCTTGTCCACACTCCTCCTCCATTCTCTTTGTCAATTTTATAGGCCAGTTTTTAATGGTTGAGAAGGAGCACGTCATTAGATAATCTTCTTATTGTCCCCTTTTCGAAGCAACGCAATCGTTCAAATTTCATGTTCTAACTCGACATGGTGGTGGTGGTGGTGTGTCACCCATTCCGTTGAAACTGCGTATGCAAATGACTGCAAATAGGCATTACAACTTGTCTCGATTATGCGAATGAATAATGAAATTCACCCATAAAGTGGGTTTGGATGCACCACTTCCGGCAAACAGACGATTGGTTGCAGCAAAGTGCGGTTAGGCATGCTTATTGACACAACCCTGATACAGTCCTTGGCGGTTGCGTCGGCATCCCTCCGTGAGTTCATTTAGCATTCAGTTTTTCCCCTCCATTGACTTATGCTTCGACGGTTACTCACTGTGCGAAAAAGATGTCCATTCATCTCGCTTCACATGTCAACGTTAAGATATCTGTCCAATTACGCAAAAGTCTGTGCGCAACATAAAATAAAGTCATCTCAGCATATAAATCTACCAACATTCGTAACTCATGCTTCTGTCTAGTAATGTTATTATCATAAAAGGCGACTCCAGTTTATAAGGATTAAAAGAACTCTCGAACTTCTGTACCCGTAAACCGCATTTAAAGTAGAGATTTCGTTGCAAGAAAAATAGATAAAAGTTAAAGAGGTGACGATGGGTGGGAGGGCTGAATTGAAGAGTTGATTTTAGATAGCCACCACCTGCAATTGGCAAAGAAGGCGCCATATCCTGTCATTGCGCATAGGTGTCCCAGCGTCTTCAACTTGCACCCACTTTCCCTTCATGTCCAATGCTCTTGACCTGCAGCGTCTACTTCTATAAAAGCACGAAAAAAGGAGGCAGAGGACCTTAGGTGTTGGAACTTCGAAACGGTACCGAATTTGTGTACCTTCCTTAACATCGAGGATGCGGTTTTAATGCACCCAACTTCTAATGTGACATTAAATGCCGGGGTGAAGTCAAATGGATGCAGGCTCCTGCGACTGATTTACAAGCGACTCCAATTACGCAACCCACCATCCACCTCCTAAGCCACTTTGAGGCTCCAAAGCACTTGCCTTTTATTCCTTCAGGCATTACTCGCCGGCATTTAAAACATTTTGCCGTGTATCGCCAGAGTAGGTAGAATGCTTAAAGCCTTTTCTTCTCTAATAAGTTCACACGTACTGGTTATTTAATGGATTGGAGAAAGCTGATCTACATTGAGTGATTTGCATACGGCAGAATTACATCCTATTTATCTTTTATTCTAGCAACTATAAAATGTCTTTTTTGAAGAAAAATAATGTGCATGTTGTGTTTAAAATGAAAAACGGATTTTGGTTTAGATAGACGCCTTTTTTGTTTCTTTTTATAGACCATTTTGCACTCTTTGTTGAGATTTTGCACAAATTCTGTGGCGTTTATCCGTGGGTAATCAGAGTAACTCATCAATTTGCTGCCTTCTTTGTTACGGCATCCACTTTAACTGCTCTGTCTATGATTGTTTTGATCCGAGAAAGTGGGATTACCTCAACAAATAGCTCCTTCGCTGCGCACATCTACCTCTTGGAATTGTCTACAGACTACTCATTTCATAAAATAAGTAGCATTACGTGGAGTACTTATGCGTCGCAGCTTGTGGTTATCTGAGAGCACTTGACAAAGTTTAACTGATGAAATACAGCAAAACTGATTAGAGTACGCGGTAATGAAATGGAGAAAACTTAGTAACAACCGCAATTAACAATGTCTGCACACAGATGGAAATGGTTTGCGTGAGGTAGGTGACCATCCCTGACCTTCAAAAGGTCAACCAAAGTGCGTGTCCTCTCGCTGCAGTCCTGTGATCGTCATTAAAGATCTCCACATTGAAGACACATCCTGCTTGTTTTTCGTTTGTTTGTCCTATTTGGGGTGTCATGGGCGCTACACAACAAGTCAAAATTGTAATGCCACCATTCCACACAGAATCTTCGTGTCTTTACGTATTGTTGGTTACAATTACCACTACCCTCATATCCTTGCAGACAGACATTATTTTGCTGTTTTGGGCAAACATTTCTAGGTGTGTACTGCTGTTTAATTTGGGTGTGCTGTCTTCAAGCCAACTGTAACCAAATGTCGGTTTTGCTTTACACGTTTCGATAGTCCGCAGGTCTTTTGCTGGGAAAAACCTTCTGTAGAATATTCAAGCAATTTAAGGAACGTTTCTTACTTTTAGGCATTTAGGCGCTCTTCTTTGGAGGTCAATAGGTTTGCATTGAAAATAGCTTATCTGGGAGGATAATTTGCTGACAGTCTAGATGACTGTAAAAAACACTTAATTACGGCAAACAGCACAACAAGAACAACAGCAAACACTCAAACCTTAAAATGACAACTTTGCCTAGCCTGCCACGATATGATCAATTAGGAAGGCAAGACTTTCATTTTGGCTCCACAAGTAAAGTTGGCATCACTGAGATGCATGAGCTCCCATTCCAAAATATTTTGCCACCTTCAGGCATAGCTTCATACCAATTTGAATAAGATTTTGATAAATATTAGCTATATCATTCTGAATTTTGCATCAATGGAAATATTTAACAAGGAAAGGGCCTTTTTAAGTCATCATGTCTTGCCACACTTTGTCTTCATTTGGCCGAATATTATTGCATCGAATTAACCACTAATGATTAAAAGTAGTAGTGTCGTGAGGTTCTTGCCAGGATTGAGGCTGGCCTTCAGTCCACTGCTATAGTACCAGCACAAACAACTCATTGCAACAATACCCAGTCGTGTACTGTGATAAGGATATGACGAACATCCTGGTCAAAGGAGATCTACGCCAATCGCAACACCTATGCTATTCACTCTCACCCCTAAGTCGTCATGTTCCACCCTTGGTTCAACCCAAACTAACGACCAATCTGGTAGGAGAATCAAAGCTACAGGCGAAATTGGAATCAGGCATAGAGGCGGAAGGACCTGAGGAATATGCCAATTGCCTCCTCAGCATCACATCGCATAGCCCTCGCTCATGTCACAGACAGTCATCAGAACTTTGAATGAGTATATTCAAACAGAGCCTGAAGTATAGTAGTCCACCAAGGTGTGGGTCTTCACCGTGTCATTCTACTCGTTGTGGATGACAATAACGTTGTGCTTTTGCCCAATCGCGATCAAAACACTGACCCTCCAGCGAAAGACGAGTGCATTTGAAAGACAATGTGGGATCCAATGTTTTAGAGTTGTTGCTTCTGAATGCATGGCGAAAGCATTCCAACGATTTAAGATAGAGTTCTAGGAAAATGGACCCTTCTATAGCAAAGAAACAGGTATCAAACTCGATGTACAGCATTTGCATGACCGGGAGTGGGTTGACTCACAAGCAGAGCATTCGGCGATATGGGCAGCATTTACCAAATCAAAAGAGTTTGGGAAGCCTATTAGAAAGTTACGCTGGAAAAGAAATCATTTGGATGCATCGACTGGTAGAGCAAAGTGGAACGCACAAAATTCCAACCGACTACTTTAGCAGGAAAGGGAATGAAATGAGAATGAGCATACACCATCCAGACATGTATTTTTGATTGTTTTTCTTCTTCCTACTGCTTTCATTTCGCAAAACCTACCACAGGCATTTCTCTCTACGCATCGCCTCAGTTCGTGTTTGCCTATTACGCCCTATCGCTCTCTGGTCGTCAAGCTGGTGCTTGCAGCATATTTCTAACTCAGTTCCCAACAAAGAACTTTGAACGAAAGCAGGTCTAGGCTTTATCCTAATCGCAAGTTGATGACAATGAAACCTCACTTAAATGCCACTCTAGCTTTAACTAAAAATGAAAGCGTAAGCAAGCACACCAGAGGGCAAGAGCTTAGATTCTAAGCAGCACCTGCGCCGCTTCATTTCCGACCACATACCTCCCTCATCTGCCACTCAGTGCTCTCGGTAATTCTTCAGCTTTTTACCACCACATCACCACCATTGGTTCAGCACTGCTGTTTGCCTCTGAGACAATTAGTTGCGGATAGTGTGCATCTAGTAAAAAGGATACACTATATACCTGAGCTCTTCACGTCTCGACCACCTCAAGCGCCATCTGCGTCTTTACTTGCAGTGCTCAACACTTCCAACCGCCCAATGGAAAGTAATGGAGCGATGCAACGACTCAAAGCATTCCATGCACTACTGCAAATCGTAGCTAATTTTTTGAAGGAGAGCGAACCCAATTAAATCTACTTTCCACTCGTCCGCGTCAATGTTGAAGACTTTGTTGCCGAACCACTACAAATATCTTGTTGACTTTCGGTATTGTATGCGCACCCTCTGAACGTGTCATAAAAAGACATTCCAGTTCACAACGACATGCTGTCTGGAGACCAAGAGGGCTGGTCGTGTTGGTTTGCAAAAGCGCACCAAAGAACCTGATTTGTCTCACTCCCCGACTCCACACTTAGACTTGCTGCCACGCATTTACTGTCGTGACGTGAGCAGAGAAAATGGCGTCTCTTATGATTAACACATTTTCAGCGCATTCTTGTCTAAATAAAAGCGGCGAAAATAAATAAGAGAGGCACGATCGCAACGTCGGGTATTGACAACACCTTTATAATTGCAATCGCTTTTGATTCTTGTCTAAAAGAAGGCATTGGCCAGAAGCTCACACCGCAGAGAAGCTGACAGAAGGACTAGCTTTGGTTAAAACAAACGGGTATAAGGCATTGAATGTAGAAATTACAGAAATATCAAAGTGGACGCCAAATTTGTGACTACAGGAAGTAGACTTTTTGAAATTAGGATTCCTTATGACTTGTTTGGTTCTGGGAAAACGACCCTGCTTTCCGTAACCGACTAAGGATTCAACAACTTCGTCATGCCTCATTGCGAGAAGTGCAGATAGAAAAGCATGTGCGGAATGATTTTGACATCCCTCAATACCCAAATGCAGCATAAAGAGCACAGCATATTTCTTCATTGACATTTTAACACAACTCTTGCTGCTACAAATAAGGCATATCAGAACAGACAGTAATTGACGCGTTAAGTGTAACCCAAACAGACACATTACCATTTTCACTTGACTTAGGCGCTCACTTATGCATGTCTGATGCCTCAAGGCACTCAGCGAAACGCATCAGAAGGCAGAACATATTCATATACCTTTAAAATATCCTCTCTGTTTCACACTCTCGTCCTCTCTCAGTGCTAGCCGCTGTGCTTGGTCCCATTTCATGGTCTCGATTCGAGCACACTTCAACAGAAGTCACGAGAAGAAGAGTGAAGTTATTGCTCCAACAACAATATGGGTTTATGCAGTAAAGTGAGCTATGCCAATACCCAACTCTTCTCCCTTCATCTTTATTCGCCTCACCTCTTCATCCATCTGAATCTCATTTAGTGCTTGTTTGTTCATTGCACGATATCTGCAATCTAGCCTCCTTATGATTAAATCCTACAAGGGAAAATAGACTTGCAGAATGCGTGTGGGAAGATGTCCCATTTGCGGTGTTCAGTTGCGTGTAAAGGGTCGTGAAATATCATGTGACGCATAGTAAGTACAATGAATTGAAACGTTTCCCTACTCCACAATTCTGACAATTTGCGCTGAACTGAATTGTCATTTTACAGGTAAATTTGATCACATTTTAAGAGCAAGTACTTGGAAAAGAAATGCAACCATGTAACTCTTTCGTGCTTAATAGCTGAGTTAGGGCTGACAATCTCTTCGACGGACACAAATCCCAAATCCCAACAAAACTTCAACAGTTGCGTAAATCGCATTCCTCTTCTCTGTCCAATAACCGATCACCTTGGCTGAGAAGCTTTGGGACGAAGGACTAATCAGAAGTCCCTGAGAGCAGAGTTTTCGGATGGAAGGTAAAGGAGGTGTACACAAAGCAGCGGTAACCCTGATCGCTGTGCCTGCTTATGCCTACTCGAAATTCTGGTTGGACCGGTCTCTGGACACGACTGGAGACAGACGATTTAATTGCTAACAAGGATCATTCCTTCCAACTTTGTATAAAATGGACTTTTAGTGGAGTCAAGGAGATATAATAAAGTTGCAGAGAGGACGATCATGCGTTGGCATAGCTCAGTTCATGAAATGAATCCACGTCATCACTGTAGAGTGCATTTTAACTATCGGGCCTTGGAGAACTTGATGGCTGATATCTAGCACTGAGACATAAAACAATGGATGTCAAAGTAGCAGTATTATCTCGGTAGGATCTGACCAACCTGACCAACCTAAAACATTCAATTGTTTTATATTTTGCAAAATAATTGTGTCGGCGTGGAAAAATTAAAATGGAATTTGGATTCGGGCTCTTCGCTTCCAAAGTGGAACCTGGCTCTTGAGTAAATGCACTAAGAAGTGGGACATCAGACCGAAGTAGATTGCGGTCAAAGTTGTCCAGCTCTTCGTGCCTGTGTTTTGAGTGAATGAATAGACGGTTTGTACTTAGTCACTCAGGTATGAGTTAGGGTTGTCTACAGTTGGGCGATAAGTCATGTTTGGAGTTATTCAGTAAGCATTAACAGGGCGGTTGATAACTAAGAAGTTAAGTAATCGGATTTGCAAAATTAAGGCTAAAAGCACATGACAGTCTATTCAAGCATGCCTAAATCGCATTCCTGCTTCCTGTCTTACATCTCTTTCCTTTCAGTCAGACACAATACTTAAATGTTATTTGTAGGCCTGAGGTGGAACGACAATTTGAACCTGGTTGCAGAGCGGCGTGGTCACTCCCAAGAGCACGACATATCCCCGTCCTGAACTCTGACTCTGTACCCTTTCTCTTATCTATAATGAAGATGCCGAAGCATATTCAGACTTCGAATAGCATGGGCGGAAGTAGGGAAGAGGAGGAACCCGCTACATCAGAATCCTTAAGCCGAATTTCAAACCAAAAGCAGCGCTTTGCCCTTCAATTTATTTAAAGAAAGATGTCACAAGTGGTGTGTTCGAAGCAGGGATAATTCCGACCACCGCGACTCCGAACATGACTCCAGAAAACAAATTTACTTGCTGCCATGAGGCATTTCGTTTGGCTTAGGGCAAAGGTGGTGCTTTAGTTATTCACACAGAACCTGTTGCGAATGTGCAGTGTTGCAGTGCTGACCTAAATGAACCAAAATTAGCTATGATTTATTCTTGCGCGTCCCTACACGTTGCATTGATGTGTCGCCAGAAGACCTGTGCGGCAGACCGGCGATTAAAGTGAATTTAATTAACTGCTGCAGTCCTCACTTCGGACGGTAAAGTGTCTTTCTATTGAATGCAAGGACATGGGCATTGTCGAAGACTAAATTATGGAACGAACTGTTCAGCATTGTGCTTATCGTTCAATGAGACGCCTTTTCGAAGGTTCCTTAGTGCCGTATTTGTCGCAAAGCGAGGAGTGCTATTACGATTGTATTTTAGTGAATTGTCAAGAAAGGACTTCTACAAAGTGATGCAGACGATCTGCCAAACAACCTGGTTGCAGCAAAAGCAGAAGATGGCGTAGTGAGTGTCACATTCTAAAGCGAAATCAGTTGGGTACTATTGACTCGGGTTTACGAGAGCTTCCTTTTGTCGGAACGGCAGGTATGGCAAAACTGACAAATCTTTTTTAGACAATGAATGTATATAATATTACTAGGATGATGACCTTTCAAGTATCTGTCTACGCCAGAGGCGTTAATGCAAACGGTTATTCAGCAACGATGCCAGTGACGGAACGAAGTGAATTAGTGGAGGATGCTAGGTATTGCACAATGCTTGCCAAAACCTGTGGCATTATAAAGACCCATTTGAAAATCCCCTCATCACAGTCACAGTGTCACTTTAGTCCCTTCCCACAAGGCTGGCAGAAAAAAACCATTTGTTTGCATCGTAGGTCATGCAGCACTCCTCCATGTGTCGTCCACGTTGATTGACATTTTTACAAAATATGCTGCCATTCAATAGCACTTAGTGTCATTCCACTAGTGATTAGTTTTGCCTATGCAGCGAAACTTGTGACCGAACAAATGTGTAGAGAATGTACTGAAGCGTTCATTACCCTTTTGAGCCATCTAAGGCATTGGTTCACCAAACGTTCGGGAGAATCATTCATGCAGGTTATGATTAATAATGAATCCACCCCATTATTTTGCCAATTTTGAAGTGCTACTTGCGTGGAAGAGGACATTGGACTGAAAATCATCAAGTTCGAATGCCATGGTACGTAACTACCTAAGTAACAGTCCATTTTCCGCACATGGTGCATACAGAAAACTATTTCAATTCTAAAATTAAGCTGAGACGGAGTGAAATGGATGTGCGGCCAGTTGCATTCCCCTTGGTGATAGAGTGGTCGTTTGATAATTTGATGTGTGTGTGTGTGAGGAAACACCGAAGGTAATGAGTAGAGTTGGAGGCAAGGCAGTCAATTGTTGGCATAGCTAATTTCACTGTATAAACACATATTGTCTGTGGAGCGATATATGCATTCCCTCGTGATTTAGATCGAAGTGTACTCGAAACATGACTATAAAGTGGACATGAGCACAAAAAGCCAGCGAGAGGAGAGAACAGGGTAGTGAGATGGAGAGGCTTGTTTGGATGTGGATGAATTGGTTGGCACGTACTGCTGTGGTAGCTGAGCACCTTTGTCAAGAGAATATGGGAATCTGCGTCATGAGTCACAATTAATGCGTCAGTAGCACTCTATTATGATGTGCTTAATTCAAAAGCGAAGGCGTAGGCGAAACCACTAGACTGAGAACCGTCGAATTCCAATGCCACGAAGAGAGCCTTCCGCGTGACAGTCCTCTCAACGCATCCACACACGAAAGCCACTCACCCTCCTTCCAATCGCTAATCCTTTTCCTTCTTTACATTAATCAAGACATACTTTGTTTTGCTGTCATGATGTTAGGAAGTGAATTGACTGCGCAACAGGTTTTGTTCCCATTCCTGATTAAGTAGTCGCTTGATTTTGTGTGCATCCCGCTGCGTTTCACTATTCATTACTTCCAAATCAATTTTACATATTTCAGTAAGCTTTCCTAACTTCTATGTTTTGGCATATGCTGGCAGGACAAAGAAAATAATTTTTTTATTCCATCCATTTATCATCAAAACCATCTTTCTCTCTACTTTTCAAATGAATTAACTCATCTTCTTACTGGCTGAACCTGACATTAAATCTTGCATCGTACATCAGAAATGTAGCAAGACATTTTATCTCCAACTCTTAGCTTCTTCTGACACGAATTCGTTCTAGCAGTGGACGTCTTTGCCCAGTACATTTGGCTTCGGCTGGATTAAAAGCTACGAATGCGTGGATGTATACGAACCAGAGTTGCCACCAATGTGAATAGGTGAAGGTGTGTAGGCAGTCAAGTAGACCATGCAATGCAGATTGTAGAAGCAATTTTGGAATGACTTCCTTCTTACAATGCAAAGGCCTATTTTCCTATCATTCCACCTCACATCAGTGCGGAGGCGTGTGGGCTTACTCAGGAGCAATCACTTCTCGCATATTCCATCCCCAAGTGTGCGTCACATATGAGTAAGTGCTTCCATTTCTCTTGCTCACTTAGACGTCGCATACTTGCAAAGCGGGTTCATGTTATGCATTTGTAATAAAAGGGTGCGAAAGCATTTGGGAGGGACGGTAACTTCTGAGACGTTTGTGGTTGGGTTTGAGAATCGCGGTCTTTGCGCTGATATTGTGGCATTAAAGCGGAGACAAGCATAATTTCTATGAAGGAAGTCACGACACTACTACTTTTATCCACTAGTAGCATAAAGCAATGCAAGCATTTTGATCGAGTAGTGGAAAAGTGACAGGGCATGATGACTTTTAAACAAAGGCTCTCTCCGACCCAATTATTTCCCTTGATACCAAATCTAGAGCGGTGTGGCTGATATTCATTGAAATTTCATTCAGAATTACAAAACACCCATTTCTACGTAGCTAAGTACTTTGAAGCAGGAAATTATGCATCTGAGGCAAACTAAAGGTCTTACCTTCCACCCGATCACCGAATCCCTCAGTCATGACAGTCACGCCATCAATGTATAAAGGGAAGGCGGTGTGACAGCTTATCAACCTCCCGGATGATGTAGTTTCATCACATGTATTTACAGACAACATTCTGAAGCGTGTAAAGCCTTCACCATCTGCCCTCAAAGCATCATGGTACAAGTCGACTAAACGTTCCGCACACATGCATCAACACTGTGAACGAATGTGCTGAGAAGGAGTCTGTTATTCAGTAGTCCAATAAGTGGACCACTTCGCCGTGTTGTCTAACTTGTCGTAGAATGCGTAGCACATGCACTTTTGCCCAAATTTGACCTCAACACTCACCAGCCTCTAGGAATGCGTAGTAGAAGCAGGCGTGCATCATTCTCGTGCTGTCTTGAGACCAACGGGGCTGAAACCATTGGTTGATGAAAGTGATTTCTCCCATTTCACAAGGCCACAGTTGCACTTGCTACCACGCATTTACTACCGGTACCAATAACTCGTGATGCAGGCACATAAAATGGCGCATCTTGCCAAGAAAACAGTTACACTGCAGTTTGTTTCAAAAGAGATGCAAGGATGATTAGGAGGTGTGCGATCCCAACGTTGGGATCTGATGGGTTCCTATTCAATACAATCGCGTTTTATTTACGTCAGCTGGGTGGCAGTACAAGAAACCTGTGTGCCAGCAAGCTGACAAGTTCACTGGATTCGATGAGAAGAGCACTAATGAGACCTTAAAGGTGGAATCAAGGTAATCACCAAGTGGATGCTGGCATTGTGACAACTGGATGTTGTAGGAAAAACAGCCGAATTAGTATGACTTACTGTGCATACAGCACCTTGGTCGTGTCTCTAGACAATAGTGCGAATCACAGAGCACAACATCAAACAAACTGAGTCCTGTATATAAACGATTTCGACTTCTCTCGATGACGAACTGCATCGTGACCAAAGCAGCATCCACCTCTATTGACACTCTGACTCGCGTCTTGCCTCTGGAATCTAGCTAATCAGAATGAAGAGCTAGTGACACACTACTTGTGACCAAAACAACAAATCCTCATCTTTCCCTGACTAAGGAGCTCACAAAGGTTCTGCGATGCCTCAAGACACTCAGCAAATCGCATCAGAACGTGTCACTATTCCCATCTAAATCAAATGCAGCCTATGGGTTCCACCATTTCGTCCTCTCTCACTGCTTACCGCTGTGCTTGGGCCCAATTTATGGTCCCGGTTCGAGAATGTTATTTAGTGCGCCACCAAAGTGAGCAACTTTACCGTGTTGTTCCACTTGTCGTGGAATACGGGGTACTTGCAATTTTGCCCAAGTCTTACCTCAACACTCACCTGTCTCTAAGAAATCGTAGTGGCCTCACAGTGTCGTCCCAGAAGTCACCGTCCCTCCTAATGCTTTCACACGCTTCCATTACAAATGTGTAACATTAAAAACACATTTTACGTGTATGCGACATCTAGGTAAGCAAGAGGCATTGAAGTGCTTACCCACGTGTAATAAACACTCTGAGATGCAAGATGGGAGGTGTTGCTCCTAAGTGGACTTACAAACCGTAGCACTGATGTGAGATGAAATGATGGGAAAATTGGCTTTTGCATAGTGAGGAGACAGCTAGTTAAACCGATTTGCAGCCTATCCACAATTGCAACTACCAGCTGCGTCGCATGGACAACTCGGCTGCCAACACACCCGAACCTACTTGCACTGGCGGCAATTCTGATCTGTCTCAATCTACGCATCATCATCCTCTACACCCACTAAAGTAGAATGTACTTGGAGGAGATGTCTGGAGATAGAACGAAGTCCTGTGGCAAGAAGATCAAAGTTGTAGATGAAATGCTACAGGAAGCATGTGTGCCAAATCAAGTTACTCATTTAGGAAGCAAACTACGGTGTCATGTTCTACCAGCAAAAAAGTGAACTCATTTAATTGAAGAGTTTAGAGTAAGATGGATTTATTGTCAAATGAAATAACTGGAAAAAGTAATTTTGTCCTTATCTGCTAGCATGTGCTAAAGGAGATGAGTTGAGCAAGCCCGTTGAGGTAGGAGAAATTGCTTGCAAATTATTGATCAGTGGGACGACGTGGAAGGCGCACAATGTCAAATGACTACACCATCAGAAAAGTGAAAGCACAACTTGTCGCGCATCCACTTCACTTAGTACCAGCATGACTGTGAAGGAGAATATGTATTGCTAAGCGTAAAGACAGCGAAAGATCAGCGGTTGGGGGAAGGAGTGTGAGCAGCTCTTGTGTGCGTATGCGTGGAGAGGATCTTCACGTGGAAAGGTTCTCGTCATAGCCAGGAAATTCGATGGTTCCCAGTCTAGTGGCTTCGCCTGCACAAGCAACAATCTCAAGTTGACAAACCTCTTTTCATTTAACTACAAAGTCACGAAGAAGATTGGTGATTTATTGAGAACTTGAGGAATGAATTTGCAGGATGTTTGGTGAACTATTCTGTTCTAGATGGCTCAAAATGAGTAAAATATGCGCAAGCATTGTGGATTTGGCATTGGGTTGGACACAGCTCCAAATCTTAACTAAACCTCATTCATTGCATTATTCTCGTCCCTCTTTTCTCTCTTATCACTTTCTCTTCGCTTAGCAACCGGCCATTGAATTTTTAATTTGAAGTCCCTGAGAACAGAGTTACGTGATCCAAATTAATGAATGAAAGGCAGTTGAAGGAGGGTCGCTCGAAGCAGTGACAACTCTCATCGTCGTGCCTCCTAATGCTTACTCAAGCTTCCGGGTGAAAAGGGCCTCCGCGTGAGATTCAAGATGGTTGATTTAATTGTTAACACGTACCATTTCTCTTGACTTGGTGCAAAAATCGGCATTTAAGTGAATCACTTGAAGACAATTAATCGCCTAAAGAAATTAGAAATTTAAAGGATATAAATACTCCTCTGCCTTGAGCAGAATTACAAGGACTACTGTTAGTCCCTTCTATGAAGGGCAGAAGAGGTCTCTTCATTCCATAAAGTAACATTGGCATTGTCTGCAGCTGTTCCTTATTTTAAGTGGACTATGAGGCGAAACATTTGGCATTGTGTTTAGCATTGGATAAGCGACCTTTCGGGGTAACATTTTTGCTGCATTCCGTTGAATGCTGATTGTACATATGATTGTGTGCCACTCGTAATGAGGCAAAATCCTCACTCATCTCGTAACTTCTGTTGAGGTGTGCTCGAACCGAGAATATAAAATGGAAGCGAACACAGCGATATTAAGACAAGTCAAAATCGCTTGCATGTAATGCTTTAATCGTTTGGCGACAACTGATCATGCCGATTCAGGTCATCTAATTATTCGACAAAGTAGCTCGTAAAGAATACACGTTTGCTATGTCCAATTTCCTGTTGTCACAACCCCAGTATCCAACTGGTCATTTCTCTGTCTTTTACATTCAAAGCCTCATTTTCGTTTCTTCCAGCGTAATCCAGTCCTTTCGTCAGCTCCTTTGCAGTGCATGCTTAATGTCACTGCGTTTAATCTGCCAGATATCAAACGCGGCTGCAAGTGAAAGGGTTCCACCAGTTTCTGACGTTACGGTCGCACATCTTTCATTCAACCTAATCACGCTTTCCTATAAAGAGCGTGATGAAATTGTGTAAATCTCAGTGGACCTGATGATATATTCTCATGCTACAAGCTATTCACACTGGCAGTGAATGCGTGGCAGCAGGTCAAACTGTGGAGTTGTGGGATGGGAGGCATCAAGTTCCTGGTGCGAGGTCGGCCTCTAGGATAGCATGTCGTTTCGAATGGGAACGCCCGCTTGTCTCACTTCCATCACAGGTGTCATCAATAGCGAAGGTCAGCGAGAAGTTTGTAGGAGTTTAACATTGTCCTCTTGACATTGACGCAAACAAGTCGAAAGTAAATTGAGAGGAATTCGTCCTCCTCAAATGGGAATCGGTTGCTTCGTGAGGGCACAGGTCTAGGTTGATATGATCCCATAAGACGGGTGGAAGGAACCAAAGAGATGGGGATTCTGGCAGTTCACCCGAAATGTTGCTCAAGAAGAGTGCCATAGATGCACAACGCCTTTTGAAGCAGACATCTGAGCCTAGATACACCACTCGTATTACGCTGTCGACGCTGACGGCGTAGCTTTCCTTCCTCCTCCCCCTTCATCTCCTTGACCATCTGTGACACCTCACTTTTAACTCCTTCTTTGTAGCCCTACCGACTGATGCCACGGATATCATAACAACCTTTTCTCATCAAAATGCTCAGCATCACCTTCTCCATACCTATTTACTTGCAACCTCTTCCCCACCTTCGCATGCAAAGTTTGCGTCGCCAATGGCGTAGGCGTCAGTCAACTACAGCTACCACAGTTGGACGCAGTAGTAGCCTGTACCATTATTCAGCTGTGCGCCGGTGGCACCTTTGCATCAGCTAGTCACCGCTTTCCTCCAATTGGTGCAAACTTTCCTTGTATCTTACTTCCCAATTTCATTGCAACTCAATAGGTCGTGTCTGCTTGAATTAAGACAGTAAAGTAGGGAAAGAGCTTTCTGCTGTTAGCGCAAGTGCGACCGATCCGTTCATCGCCTAAACCCTTCAGTCTCAGTTTCATAAGCAAACATTACTTGAAATTGGATCACATTAATTCACATTTACCTGTCGTCTGAAACTTAATTAGATGTAGCTAGGCGGATTTAATTGTAATGATTGCATGTCAGTGATGTGTAGCCTTCACTTGTGTGTGGGCGTCAATCAACAGTTTTACCAAAGCATGCCTTTCATTGGCATCATGGATAGCATAAAAGCATTTCTATTGCCATGCAAAGGAAGAGCGATAGCTTTGTTCAAGCATTCACTTCGTTTTATTTGTGCACGTTAATCTTGACTTTATTAAGCAAGCACATTTTCCTCTAAAATTATTATTTTGATCTGCAGCATACAATGATACAATGCTTACGATAAGCGCGAAGCACCATATTAATGGTCCTCGCCGAGTCCATGCAGACCCTCAGATCTCGTTGCAGTTATCAAGGTAACCCAGTAGCATTGGTAAATCAACAGAAGCAGCAAGGAGCTAGCCAGCTAGCTAGCTGGCTAGCCTTGAAGCGTTTGTCAGGATGCCAAGGACGCAAATGTGGCACATGACAACCGTTGCAACGGAATCATCCTTGTCATCGGATCATATACTTCACCATATATAGTGACTAGTTTAACATCAGCTTCTCACGTATACCAAAAAGTCCCTCTCACGCAGTTGTGTCACTTCGTAAGAAGTGCTTCAGCAACGTCCCTTTAAACGCAGCTTACTTCGTCATTTGATTACTGATGACAGATGAGTTTACTGATAACAGCTCACCCTCCTCCACAAGCACTGAGTAGTCACACTTAGTGATCACGCATGACCGTAATGATGTCGTTGCCCTTTTTAACTTGCATTCCCATCTCTCCATTCTTCCATGCATTAACTCACCACAACTTAAGTGAATAGCAAAGGAGAGCATTCGAAGACATTAATAAAGTGGAATGGCTTTTTTTACCTGATAATACGCACGTTTTGTGGCCTGTGTGCCGCAGTCTAGCTGATCGGGAAATATTTAGGAACCGACTGGTATCAAGAGGAAAATTGTTTCTGTAAGCGCTATCTGAGTGTAGATGAATACTCAAAGTCTTTCCTTTTAACCTCTCATCAAATTAGTGCATAATGAACATGTGGTTACGGGCTAGCAAGATGGATAGGTAGAGACGCAGTAGAAGACTCTAAATCCTTGCATGATTTTAAGGTTTTAGCTAGTGAGGTTATCCGCATGTTGTTAAATCCAGTGAAAGGTAGGCATTCATCTCACTGCACTGATGACAATCACAACTCGTCTCTTCTCAAGGCGGTGATCTGATAGATGGTCCATTCCCTTAAAAAGAAGTCAGTCCGATGGGTGGGCAGGCGGAACATGCAGATGAGCCTTCTGACTTCAAACAACAGTTCCCCTTTTACCGATGGATAGGGACAAGAAATGACTGCACGTTTAAATCACGAATGCAACGATCGTAACAAACCGAAGTAGATTGGTGGAGCTGAGGCAATACAGATGATCAAGTTGCTGAAGGCTCATGTTTACCCTGTCGGTCGTGACGGTCTGCGTCGTCAAAGGAGTGCGGTAACCCACCTTGGCCATCAGGCTGAGAAGAGAAATAGAGATTAGCATAATGTCTATCAGTGGGGACTGACGTCGATGCAACGAAATTTATGGGTATCAGCGATATTAAGGAGTGATTGTGCCAAAAATGCGCACAACAATTAAGACATCCAGTGAATACAATGAAGGAGGGCTTATCTTACGTAAACACACGTGCCGTGAATTGTTGAAAGTAGTTATAGCATTTGGCATTGCATGATGTCTAGTGCTACACTGGTTAAACTGGTAGTGAAATGCTTCAATAGCAGGAAAGATTTATTTTAAAATTAAACTAAATGGAAATAATATTTCCTGATTTGCTGAGAGCCCATTAAAAGAACAAAGATCCGTTGCATGTATTGGTTTATGCAAGGATCTTGACTGCGCTTGAAGATATTTTGTATGCCGAGAGAGGTGTTGTGTTAAAATCCAATTCTCTAGAGCACAAGAATACGCATGACGATTGCATAAGTGCTTGAAGGATCGTGCAGCACAATCTACCATCCAATGTGATGTTGCAAAACAAATAACACTGTAGAAATTTCTTCCCTCTTCTCCTATTCCATTCAACCACTCCTCGTACATGAAGCTTGAATTTCCCTGGGTAATTTTTGCAGCATTAGGTGAAGCACTCAGTCAGTAGATAGCTTTTTAGCAGGAGTTAGGAGGTGAGCCAATCTGTGTCATCAGAATCGGTCTACGCCTCCAAACCATATTTTTCACCGTCGATTTCTGTGCTAGTTGACACCTGCGTGACTTGACTGCCAACTAATCCTTTGGTAAGCATCGCATTAGGGATCTCCTATTTCCGTAAACAGTGACGGCTAACTTCGCTGCATATTGTGCCCTCGTGTGACTGCGACATTATCCTGCATAATAGTGACTTGATATTAAGGGAGCTGACATCAATTGCGGTAATGAAGCTAATTTGTAGATAGTGCAAGCCAGGAATGTAGCATAACCGGAATTCGACGCATGCTGTCTGGATTCACAATGAAGTCATACCCACTTGGCAATGCGGTCCCAGTTGGAGGCATGAGTCGCATCAAGAAGAGAACAAATAAAATGATTTCAAATGACTTGCTTAGGACATTTGCAAGTATTTTGGAGTGGATTGTTACCCCTACATTTCCAAAATAGCATTTATTAAAATAACTATCTCAGTACGTTCATTACTGCGGTTGAATGGCTCTGCCTACCACTACGACTCACGCTTTATCCAAATCACTTCTTAAGCTTATATCTGAGGCATACTTAGTTGTATTATTAAGACTCTACTGTTTAATCCAATAGCATTGCAACGTTTGAAATCTGGCATTCACCTTTCTGTTATTTTCCAAATTATCCGATGGTTCAAAATGCAGAGCGTATTGGAAAACGTTGGTGATTTAGGCACCACTGTTATTCGTAAAGAGCATGCATTTCTCCCTTCGAGTATATGGATGCGCCTGACTACTGCGACTGCCTCATATATGCAGTGGATCTCTCGCACTTCTCCAATCATGATCTTACTATCACCCTACAATCCCTCCAACCTCACCAGACGCTACTTATCGTAGTTTTTGTCAATGGGCTCGTGGATAAGTCAACTGAGATGAGTTGTCTCATGAAATTCCTGCAGAACCTTAGACAACACAACAGCCATCTCCTGGCTACCATGCAAACCAAATGGCAGCTATGTTGTATCAAGACCTTTAATCCATCCTATACCGACTGGAGCAATCTGTTGAATTGGGGTCTCTACGACGTGCTCTCTAGAAGAATTGAGAATGCTCAAGTTGATGACTCTGCCCACCATATGTAATTGGATCCTCTGCGTATGCAACACTGATGATATGCTTTTATGCCCTCGTTTTTTGGTACTTTCATTTGGGTGATTTGAAAAGGATGATTGCAACGTCGGATGCTGACAGCACTCACTCAATGGCAATTACATTTGATGTTCGTCAGCTTAAGGCAGTGATGGGACACCTTCACTACAGAGGTGCTGACGAAAACGCAATGAATGCCGGAGTTAAAGAATTAGAAGGTAAACAAATTGAAAGTTGGTTCTTTACGATCGGCGTAGGCGACGATGGGAGTAACACCTTCGCCTTGCCGAACGAACACCGCCTTGTAGGCACACGTTGTTGACTTCCTCCAATCCCGCACTGCAGCTAACCCGGCACATCATCCACCTTCATTGAAATTTTAGCACAGACCTGCCTTTCTAAATCAAGCATATCAGATCGCACAGAATCGCAGAAAGTAAATAAACACGAAACTCCCTCATTTCGCCTTTCCGACGATCACAACGGCTTGTCTGATATCTCGGGCCAGTCCACTAATCGTATCAGAACGTACCAACACATTCATCTACATCAAATGCATCTTCTCTACTTCGCTTTTTCATTTCCTCCCACTGCTAGCTACTTTGCGAATTCCTATATATAGTCACGGTGTGGGTGAATACCTCATGACGCAAGCATATGACATCACGTCCATTGTGACTCTGAACAATGTCAGTGATAAAAGCAATGAAGGATGGATAAGAGATGTGTGACTGCAAAATCGGGTACTGATAACACCCTGTCAATTACAATCGCGTTTGATGTTCGTCAGCAGATGACAGTGGCACAAAACCGGTACTGCAAAGTCGCTGACGAAAAGACTGGGTTTGGTTGAAACAAACAAAAATGAGGCAATAAATGTAAAAACTGTGGAAATAGCCAACTGGATGCTGTCATTGTGACAACAGGAAAGGAGGCACAGCGAATGTGGAATTCGTAACTATCAAATTCATCGTAAGGAAAGCGACCGCGATCGGCATGATTAACAAGGAACATAAGACATGAGGTGCGCTGAACCAACGAAGCCTTGTATGCAAACGACTTTCACTTCCCTGCACACCACACTGCGTCCGTCCCTCCGTCTTTAATAACACTCTGGCATGCTTCTTGCCTTTCGAATCAAGCATATCCAAATTGAGAACAACTAATGCAATAATTCTTGCGACCCAGAATACACATCCGCATTTCTACTTGACTCCAGCGATCACAATGATTTGTCTCCTTCCTCGAGGCAATCAGCGAATCGCATCAGAAGGTACAAACATGTACATCCACATCAAAAACAGCCTCTCCACTTTCATCCTCCGTCCCCACTCACTGCCATCCGCTGTGGTGGGGCCCACTTTGCAGTCGTGCTTCGAGTACACTTCAACGGAAGTCACGCGAGCAGTGAAAACATTGCTCCAGTGGCAATGTGTGTTCACACAGTGAAGTCAGCTATGCCAACGCCTCACTGTCCTGCTCCGACTCCACTCCATTTCTTTGGTGCGCCTTACCTCTTAATCTATCTAAGACTGCTTTGGCACCTGTTAGTTTATGCCACAAATGTATGTTCTTGTGTCCTTATAATTGGATCTGACTTAATAGAGGTAGAAAGATATCGCATTTGCGGTCTCAAATTGTGTGCAAAGGAACGCATAAATATCAAGCAGGCGCATAATGAAAGCACAATGAATGAAGGATCGGCACATACTCTACAATTCTGGCCTTTTGCTCTCAAATGAAATGCGTATTTCCTTGTAAATTAGGTCAATTCCAAAAGACATATGCTTGAAATAGAAATGAAGCAATGGAACTCTTGCATGCCTACACATTGAGTTAAGGCTGACAGACTCGCAGGCGGACACAAATCCCAAATTCCAACAAAACCTCATTACTTGCATTAACCTAAACACCCTCTCCTGTCTCAAACCTTTCTCTTGGCTTCGAAGCCCTGAGCCGAAGTGCTAATCGGAAGTTCCTGGGACGAGAGATTTGTTGCTTAAATAATTTACAAATGGAAATTAATGGAGGTGTACTTAAAGAAGCGACAATCCTGGTCGCTGTGTCTCCTAACGCTTACTCAAACTTTTGGGTGAACGGGTCTCCAAATACCACTCAAGAGAGTTAATCTGATTGTTAACAAGGACTATTTTACTTGGCTTGGTGCAAAAGTTCCGAAAGACATGTGCTTGAAATAGAAATGAAGCATTGCAACTCTTGCATGCCTACACATTGAGTTAAGGCTGACAGACTCGCAGGCGGACACAAATTCCAAATCCCAACATTGCCTCATTACTTGCGTCAACCTCAACACCCTCTCCTGTCTCAACCCGTTCTCTCGGCTTAGAAGTCCTGAGCCTAAGTACTAATCAGAAGTTCCTGGGAGGAGAGATTTGTTCCTTAAATAATTTACGAATGGAAATTAATGGAGTGCACTCGAAGAAGCAACAACCCTAGTCACTGTGTCTCCTAATGCCTACCCAAACTTCTGGTTGAACGGGCCTCCAAATACCACTCAAGAGAGTTAATCTGATTGCTAACAAGGACTATTCCTCTTGACCTGGTGAAAAAGTTAACTTTTTAGCCATTCCACTAAGATCTGTTAGGAATGTCTCGAAGCACCAGATGTTGACGACAATGTAAGAAGCTGAGTTGCAGTGCTCACCCCACTTGCCCACAATCTGCGCGGATTAATTTTATGTATCCACAACCGCTGCATCGATGTGTCACGCAAAGGCACGTGTAGATATCGGTGAGTGGAATCAAGCACTACTGTTAGTTTCTTCGTTGGACGGTGAAGAGGGTGTCTTTACTGCATAAGGGAACATTGGCGTTGTCTAAGGCTGTTCTACGTTTTCATTGAAGTATGAGACAAAGTGCCCAGCATCGTGATCAATATTTGCTGAGCAGCCTTTTCCAGGGTATCCATTCCTGCCGTGTTCCACAGAAAACTAATTGTGCTCTTGGTGGTGTGCCAGTCGTAATGAGAAAATGTCGCCCGCAAGATGATGGTCGCGCTTTTAATTAGAAAAGTCGTGGCAGAAGCAGGCGATAGTGTGGAGTATGCAGCATTCTTTAGGTTTATCTCGCCATCTAACCTGAAAAGAAGTCTGTTATTGAAATTCCCCTCATGTTGGCTACTTCACCGCGTTGGTCCACTTGTCGTGGAATACAGAACACTTGACCTTTTGTCTAAACGTGCCTCAAGGAAATTATGATAGATTCATGCTGTCACCTCAGAAGTTACCATTTCTCCCACACTTGACAAGTATACGACGTCTAAGTAAGCAAGAAACACGAAATCCCACGCATTTTATAAACACTTCGAGGTAAAATATATGAGGAGATCTTAATCCTAAGTGGGCACACAAACAATTCTACTGATTTGAGATGAAATGATAGGGAAGTAGATCTTTGCATGGTACGAAGTCGTCTGATTGAATCGACATGCAGCCTTCCCACAACCGCATCTATAAGCTGCGCTGAATGGCCTGCTTGGCTGCCTACACGCACCCTCACCCACTTGCATTGGTGGTGATTCTGACTTGTCTAAGTCTGCGTATTGTTAACTCTTACACCAACCACAGCCCAATGTACTTAAAAAACGATGTATGCTGTCAGAGCGACGTCCTGTGCAAAGAATCTCAAAGTTGTGCATAAACTGCTGCGAGAAGCACCTGCATTAAGTCAAATTAGTGATTTGAGAAGGAAAATTTGGTGTCATCTTCTGCCACTAAGAAGTAAATTTTTCAAATTGAAGAGTTCAGAACTTAATAGCTCTGCTATCAAATGGACTCAATGATGGAAGTCAATTTAGTCCTGTCCTGTTAGCATCCACTAAAGCATAGGATTTGGGCAGAATCATTCAGAGAGGTAAAATCGCTTCGGAGGCATTGAGTAGTGGCTGGCAGTGAGATACACACAAAATCAAACGGCTACCTCGTCAGGAAAGGGAACAGAACTTGTCGCGAAGTCAGTTTGCTTAGCATCATCATGATTGTAGGCCAAGATGTGTCCTCCTATATGCAGAGATAGCAAGAGACGAGCGATTGGAAGAAGAATCTGAGTAGCCCTTGCGTTCGTATGCGTGGAGACGTTTGTCACGTGGTAATGTTCTCGTCACAGCACTGCAATTTGACGGTTCTCAGTCGAATGGCTTCGCTCACGCTAGAAACAATCTCTAACTGCCACTACTTCCTGTGTAATTAACGACAAAACCGTGGGAAAGATTGATAGTTCATTGAGAACCAAACGAATGAATTCTCAGAATTGTAGGTGAACTACAAACTTGGTTTGTCTGAAAAAGAGTAACATGCACGCAAGCATTTTGGCTTTGGCAGTAGGTTGCCTGCAATGGCTGCGTCACGGATAAAAGGTAGCGACTAACAAGAGCGATGATCCTTAGTAGCAATTCACTGAACTGTCCTGAGTCCTGTCGAATGGCACGGTCATCAGTGTTGTCGCTGCTTTGAGTGAACCTCCTCCTTACTGACACTTCAGCTTGGGGATTCAAAACTAAAGGAAATGGCTGTATGACCTGCAGCTAAACTGTGGGTGAGTGTGTTGTAGAGGAATTTGTAGCTTTCCACTTTGCTAAGGTGGACAACTTTGCCTCGTTGTTTTACATGCTATTGAGGATAGAGAAGCTTTACATTTGCTTAGTTGTGATCCGATAATCTCCTGCTTTAAGCAAATTGTATTAGCTCCACTCTGCCAACTCAGCAGTTACCATCCATTTTATAGCTTCTGCGGAATCATACAACGTCTTAGCAAGCAAGAAACAAGAAGATTTGGTAAGTATTGTGTTGATGGTTGACAATCACGAACCAACAATTCGATTGCTTCAATTCCACAAGCCCGTAGTTTCATTTACTGCCACGCATTTAGTGTCGGTTTATGCAGCTAGTGACATGAGCAAATGACATTACGTCGATGGTGATGTCCAACAATGTCAGCGCAAGCTTTTTAGGAAATAGCGATAAAGACGAATAAATCGGATGTGCGATCGCAAAGTCGGGTACAGATTGCAGCCTTGAATTGCAGTCGCCTTCAATATCCGTCAGCCGAGGAGCAGTGACACGAAACCTGCACCGCTATTGAACTGACGAATGGACTGGATTTAGTAGGTAAGAACGGAAACGAGACTCTCAATGTGGAACCCACAGAAATGATCAAGTGGGTACCGAACTTATAGCAACAGGAATTGGACACGATGAAATTGAGCCTTTGAGAGCTTCCTTCTGTCTTTCTGCCAAACCTGATAGCTGTGTGCATTTAGTGACAGAACCGCCTGCTTAAAATGATACAATAATTGTTTAGGTCAAGTCCGGTCACTTCCATTGATGGTGCAGCTAGAAATACTGACCCTCATTGTA
>JADWOT020000003.1:2375891-2451498 GCA_036345935.2 Taenia hydatigena
TCGCAATCAAGATTGGGACTAGTGGAGAGATGAAAGGGAACCTACAAAGAGAGCACCGGCAGATGGTGAGGTAGGAAGGGAAGGTGAGAGAAGCTCAAAGGAGGCAGAGGAGCGAGATGCTCTAGTGGCACTAAAGTGTAAAAAAAATAAGGTAAGAATCTAAATTGTAGGAATCATTCACTCCTCTTTTCCGTATGTATTTTATGCGAGGAGCACAGACGGTATGACATTAGGTAAGACGCAATACCTGTAAGTGCATAGAGCACATGAGAGAGGAGGCGAAGACAAGAGATCTCTTCTCCATCCACTCCCAAGACGTCATTAGGTCTACTTCTAGTCAGCGTGCCTTGATCTCTAATGTCTGCGCGATTTATAGTGAACACCTCTACTCTCAATGAAATGAGTTGTGTCGAATTGATTAGGCGGGTCATTTTAAATAGCAACGTATAAGGCGCCTTACTCGAGCTCGTCATAATCCAGCCTAGGTCGCTAATCTTGCCTATTCTGGCTCAGTCCAAATTAGTCAAGCTTGGACGTGCGTACCGCGCTACAGTTCTTCCGCAGTGGCACATGAATATTGAGCAGGTTGTTGTACACCAGCAGTTCTCCTTATGCTGCTGCTTTTTAGTGGGGATTTGAGACGTAAAAAGTAAGTGCAGCACAGCAAGCATAGTGCACGGTTGAATTTAGGTTTGAGGAACCGACAAATCACCCCTAAAGATTGCTATTGGGTTAACAAAAAGGCTTTTCTGATGAGAAAGGCAATGGCGCTCCATTAGCCATCGATAGGAGCAAAGTAATAAGGATTTTAAGCAGAAAGAGACAAAGGAATGGTAACAATTGAGGCATAGAGATAAGAAGTCGTGCGTATGGATCTACGGCGCAATGTTCTTCATTTCTTCCTTATTTTCTCCCATCCTTTTCTACACTGATTCATTCTTCCACTCATCTAGCTATGTGAGTGAGTAAAATATGAAGAAACTGGCTTAGCGAAAAACATTTAACTTTTCGAATGACACACTAGAAGAGGCTAATAATAGTCTTTTTTCTATGTGATTTTCATTGAATACCAGATGTGATAATATTGAAACGACGTGCGCAAACAAAGTAAGGAATGGGAGTAGCATACGGATGGATCGTGGGTAAGAAGGAAGGGGAAGCAGGAGCATGGATGGAAAGAGCGAATCCCCTGCACAATACTATTAAGGAGAAAGGAAGACAAGTGTTTGGGAAGCATGAAATATCTTCCTGCTCTCTCAAACAATCTATTCTTAAGACTGCGCTTCCTGATTTACTCTAATCGGCTTTACTTTCTTTGTCCCATATGCTCAAACACAAACCACTTTATCTTCGCTCTGAGTGTACAAATTCCTCCCTATATTCATATTTTCCTTTGTTTCCGCATTCTCTCAACTCTGTTTGCCAATATAGATAATTTGCATTTTGGTTACACCTACATTGCCAGATTTTATAACAGGAAATGCTGCATAAGTTTCCAAAAGAAGTAAGCTGCCGAATCTCGATTGTCAGCAATTCTCGGTCAAAAGAGGTAAAAGAGAACGCGTCTCTGAAGCCGAGTGTCCCAGCTTTCCTTGTCCCGATCGACACCCTCCCTACACATCGGCCACACCTGCGTTGTCCGATTTTAAAACGAGAACTGCCGTAACTTTCTTTGCCAAAACGGAAATCCTACATAACAGACGCGCCAAAATCAATTGATTTGCGAACCAAAACTACCGCGAACAACCAAAGAAAAAAACCAGAATGTTGAGTTTTAGTTCTGACCGGTTCTGGATCAAAAGAGAGAGAAGAGTTTTGCTCTATGCACTTGTTGGAAGCATTTACAGAATAGAATTGAGCTTATGACTTTCAATTTGGAACATTTTTGGTCGCAGAGGTACCCGACTGTTTGAATGTAGGTTATCAATTATCTGTGTCAAACTAGGCGCTCTCGTCATCGGCCGAACCTTACTTTTTATGATTTGGTTTGAGAACTGCCGCAAGTAACTACTAAATGATTTAAGCTGCTAAATTACAATTCAGATCGATTCTGAATCTAAGTAAACAAAATATAACGGAGCTCTATATGCTTGCGTTAGTTTGGCTTCCTTCGCCAAAATAGTCCACTTAACTGTCGTCCAGGTCCAATTTTTTGCTGCATAACTTGAGGAACATCGCAGCTACCAGCGACGAAAGAAACTGCTGAGTACAAGGTTAAATAACTGTAGGTGGAAAACCAAGAAAGTGGATCGCAGCTATTTACTTAAGCCAGCCTAGTTTACGTATTAAAATCATTCGCATTAAATTGTGTTCATTTCTAAGCATTAAATGTCTTACAATCGAACTGCACTTCGCGGAGACGCAAGTAACCCAACATTTGGGGCCTAATCCTAATTAACGTTAGATTGGAATGAACCAATCATGCGGAGGTGCGATATCCATTCACCCTGGTTGTTTGTTCATGCACACTCTTGGTAGAGCCGCATGACACCAAATGCCCTAGTTTCAGAGGAGACCTACGTACTTGGCACCACACAAGATAACGGTCGGGGCCTTATTGGAATCACTTTAAGACCAAAGTAAGGAATGCTTCGAGCACAAAGCGCTTGTCACTTTTCACCCATGTTATGCCTTATGCTTACATTGATCAAGGCTACCAGTACAAATCTGACAGCATTCTGACCTCTCCGATGGCGGTCGAACGTGGTGAGCAGCTCTTTCGTAAATGAATCCTTTCCTCGCCTTCTTTGAAGGCTTCTAGCTACAACCCTAAAGCTATTCAATAACTTAAATTGACTAAGATTTTAACGCAGTTGAGAGATATGCGTGCCACAGATATTTGTATAAAGCGATTTCACTGCGCATTAACGACTAATATCTTGGATAAAAAGCAAAGCAATGCATAGTAAATAGCTGTTGTTACTTTATGCACGACAAGCGTGGTAAGGAATCATAAAATGTAATTTACTCTTACCTGAGTTACATGTAAAGTGATGCCAAAGGCAGAATTCTAACCCTGAATCGCCAGGTAGAGGACTCATGATCAGCAAATTATGCTCCAGTCAGACGCGACACGTTCCAGTGAAATTCGTGCCTCTCCTACCGAAATCATGACGTTTTAGTGTATCAAAGGACCCAATTTACCAAAAAGGTGGAAAGCAGTCACCGCTGATGATCTCACAATGATGAGCGATTTGATTAGCTTAAAGACTTGTGTTGCTTAACAAAATACACAATCTGCAGTTAAATTGTGTGTTAGAAATTATGAACCTCAAGTGCATTTATTTTCGGTCTTAAACGGTAGATGATGCATTACATTTGACATGCAGGACCAAATGATTAAGTTTCATAGACACTATTGGACTAAAATCCATCACTAATCATACTCGTGTGTCTACATTCAGTAAAATTTATTCATTGCCCTTGCAGCATCAACAAAAATGTGGCAATCCATTACGTTGAGTTGCTTTGGCATACGGAAGTGGACACAAGTGAAGTTTTGGGCGGCCCATTGGCCCAAAATACCCTCAATTATATAAAAACAGTTCCAATTGAAGTCACCACGTTAGCCGTCTGATGACACGTCATCTCAATCTGTCTTAGTAATTACAATTTATTATTCAAATCAACTTAGACTTGCCAAAACCTAGCCTAAACCATTACGCATACTTTGTGTACTCACTCACCAATCAACACAAAGGTGGTGCGCTGAACAGTCATTTTTATTTAATCACTCAGTCGTAGCAAAATGTGACTGCTGCACCCCCACCACAATCTGGAGACTCTTCTGGCATATCACAGTGCACCACCTCACCTCATACACCTCGAATACGTCCATCAAAAAGCACATTTATTATCACATGCGCAAAATCACTCAACACCTATGTTCCCTTGTTTGCGAAGAAACACATACAAATGGGTAACATTTTTAAATTTGCTAGTTATAAAAATGAACAGGAACACACAACACTGTGGAGATATCACCACGGCTTGAATAGGGAGATGTAGGTATCAGGAACAGTGGGGAATCAGGATCCAGAGAGTTTGTGCTGTTCAACATCAAAGGGCTGCCAGAAGACAGAGGTGATCGATCCAGTGTCCCCTTTCCCTCTTGACGCGTGGTTTTCGTACACTTCACGATGGTAGGCGGTGTTTCCACACCGACAAATTACACTTATAGTCCGCTTTGGGCAGCGGACCTCTCGTCACCATTCAATCCACACACCACCGACATTTGAACCTGCGAAACGGAAACAGCAAGCATGGATTTGGGAAAGTCTCGATAAATAAGAAGGAAATAAAGTCTAAACAGAGGTGCTGGTTTTATATCCCCATGAGCACTCATCATGCAGAGGTGTCACGCGAAGCAGGAAGAGATAAGTCACGCTATACAAGGAATAGACATCATCTATCAAGAATGGCACAGACCAGTGCCAGTACCTGTGTACAACGAAGCCCGGTGATAAGCAACGTTTCTTGTGAAAGGAGGCATCGACAATCTTGGATACCCGTACCAGCAGGAGGCATCAACCTAGTCATCAAGTGGACGCTTTAAAGGCGTAGATGTCTATCGGCCAGTGGATGCCCTGAAATTGTTGGTCTTCAGCTTACCCGCATAGTGATAATTCCTGAGACCCTTTATTTGTTGGGCAAACTTCACAATTCCCAGTGTCTGCCTGACACAACTACTCAATACTTTCAGGTGCGATTCCTGTTAAAGCATCCTCTCCACAATCGGAATGTGTAAGAAGCAAAAGTGATACTACGATAGCCATGCAACTGTCCCTTCTGTACACCACGCTACACACGTGCTGCGGTCTGGTCGTCGTCGTCGTCGTCAGCTGGATTGCAATTAGGATCAAACATTTCCAAATGGTTTGCGCCAACGAAATGTAGACCACAAGCACTCATCTTACCACATGAAGACAAACGCCGGATTCAAAGGTTGTAAGAAATACTAAACACGCTAAATCTGTCTATGACCTGGGACGAAGTTATAAATGGGAGCGAAAATCGCAGGGATCACTATGAGAAAAAACAGTACACATCGAGGAGTCACCCAGGCAATTGGATAAGGAACAACCATTACAAATAAAACGCATGAGATCTACTCGAGAAAATCCCCCTTTCTAAGATTAGCAAGCAATTATAGACTCAAGGCAAAGGTAGCACAGAACAACGAGTTCACAACGGAAAGCAAGTCTGAGTCGCCAAAAAGTCATTAATTTCGGAGGCTAAAAGCTAAAAAGAGAAAAAAATAAAATTTGAACCTACTAATGAGTTGGTTGCAAGCTTGGAGACGGGAAAAAGGAAGCTACGCTAAAAGTGCTTGCTGAACCAAATTGCGGAAATAAAATGTCTCGTTTTTTTTGCATATTCTCACAAAGGTAAAATTACAGACGAACAAAGAAAAATCGCAGTAATCAAATGAAACAACGCAAGAAGGCGGTCTGGCAGATTCACCGCAACTTACAATTTCATAAATGAAATCAACCTAATTACATTTACACACGACAGTTGAAATTGAGACACAAAAGCCCTGTCGTTCTACCACGAGTCTGTGAAGGGATTGTTGTCTACTCTTCGCAAGCGAACAAAAGGCAAAAGAGACTTCACCTTGCTAAACAATCGCCTTTTAACTACTTTTCAAAAGCATTAGGTTTCACGAGAAAACTGTGAAAATGAAGAGAATTAGCAAAAAGGTAGTACCATCCGGATAACGGGAATAACGAATTGTTGGCTTTCAATCGACATCCTCAAAACTACCTAAAAAAGACTACTTAACCAAAATCTCGCAAAGTGCTAAGCATGGTTAAATAGAAAATCTATGAAAAATACAAAAAACGACACAATTAAATCGTTAATCATTCTAACGATAATGAGAGAGCTCCCCATGCTAAAAGAAAGGAGTAACTTCATGCCCACCAACAAAAAACAAGAATGATGTCACAGTGGGGAGAAGTAATGACGCAGAGGTCAATTGTAAAAACACTACGCGTCAAGCACTCGTTGATGTGTCTCATGCCTATTGTGATGGACACAGTTCGACGCAATGATCCCTGAATGAGTCCTGCAACCCTGTGGATAGACACTGACCACTTAATAATGCAACCCCTAAGAGAAATGCAGATTGACAACATTGATACCCGGTTATGAATCCCGTGTCCATGTGGATTAGTCTGGATCGGCGTTGAGGCACGCAACTCCATTGCATGCGTTTGATGATTTTGAACACTCAACCAGCCAACACCGTCTTGCGCAACCCCCTACTTGAAGACCAAGTCTTGTGCAACAAACAATATACTTACTCGTTGGAGTAGCCATTCCCCACGCTTTGTGGGAAAATGGATTCAGGGCCACACGAAAAGCCATCAGCACAGCTCTCCACTGATATGACCCACTTCACTTCGACGTCCATAGGTGCTTAGTGTGGCCTAGCTGGCCTTTCAGCATTGCTGCATCCCATCTCCGGCAGCACCTGCATTCTTGCAGCCACAGGACTTAACAACTGCCCACCTCCCTTACTTTCAATCGGCAATTTTAGTAATCTACCAGCGTCAAATTGGTGTTTGCACCTCCCCCCGTAGCTTTACATTCGCTTCACTAAGGTGCGTTCTAACATAGCTTTTCATTGTCCATAGGTCCGTCTCGGTCAGTCTCATATGCCTACCGCATGCAGCCCAAATTCACCGCCACACACTTTGCAGGTCGAGAAGGGGCCGAGCGAACAGATGGATAGTCGAAAAAACCAACTAATAGGCAGGTATGTAGGTGGGTCGGCGGATGAAGAGATTGAGATAAACGCAATGACGTAAAAAGCCATTGGACAGCCGACACTAGCTTTACTGCCTCATCTAGACTCTACCTCCACATCTCTACTAAATGACCGAACAAGTGAATAAAAAGGAACAGCGACGCAAATAGATAGTAAAATAATTCGCAAAGTAATCGTCTCGAAACAACACCATGATAGGTGTGATGGGGGAAAAGGATACTATGATCAGAAGGAAAGGCGGGGACAAGACGCCACTTGCGACGACTGTGCCATTCAGGTTCTCATCACTGATATTCATATACCACAGGAAAGGCGGCGCACCGCAAAAAAAGCACTCGTGCGACAGACACAAAGCCAAATAATGACGCAGAACTAGGGTGCAAACTGGACCACACAGGGCCTTTGCCCATGTCGGCGTCGCATTAAAGGGTTCGAGGCTCGTGTGCACCACTTGCCCCTATGCCTTGGGCATGTCAATGCCGGTGACACCCCCCTTCCCCCTTCCCCTTCCCCCCCAAACTACCCAGTGCACCTACAGCTCCACTGCATCGGACACACGCGTGACAGTGCTCTGTCAATCAACAGTATGTACAATAGACCTGCCATGTGTGCGCGTGTGATTGAAACGATGGAACAAGTATTGAAAATAAACAAGACGGCTAACACGGCGAAGGAACCCATTCCTTTCCACTGTGAGCAACTTCCATCCTAAGCAGTCTTAGCAGCAATAATGCAATCAAGATGAAGCAATGCACCCAGAAAAATGCGTCGTGAGGGCGTCAGAGAGGTGTTAATTTTAGCAGCTCCGACAGTCCAATGTTCTAATGCACATGAGGCGGCACGACCACTCACATCAAGCAGGACTGTATAAACGTTCCAACGTCACACCTCACACCCCTGAAGCAAAGCTAATGAAGATAACCTGGCGGATATGTCCATGGACAACGAATTAAGTAGATCGCCTCACCTTCGCCTGTCTATCTACTTAAACCTCTACCACCAACCAAATAATCCTATTAACAGATAAGTGAAGAGAGCGCGAGTAACCAAAAAGACGAAGCCTAAAGCTTGCCGATCCATATTTGCCCGTGTCTTGGGGGACATCCACCAACCATTGGCCGTCAAGAATACCAATCTGGCTAACTTAAGGGAGACGCCAAACCTGCAATTTTGCCTGTGTCCACGACCCGTCAGCCAACTATCAGCCTCAAGGCAAAAACAGCTAAAGCCAAAGCTACTCACTATCACGACTAACACAAGGGTGGCGAAGACCACACCGGACCTAGTACACTGCTACAGCAGGAGTGAACAAACCGAGGTAATCANGATCAGAAGGAAAGGGAAGGAAAAGACGCTACTTGCGACGACTGTCCCATCCACGTTCTCATCACTGCTATACATATACCACAGGAAAGGCGGCGCACCGCAAAAAAAAGCACTCGTGCGACAGACACAAAGCCAAATAATGGCGCAGAACGAGGGTGCAAACTGGACCACACCGGGCCTTTGCCCATGTCTGCGTCGCATTAAAGGGTTCGAGGCCCGTGTGCACCACTTGTCCCCATACCTTGGGCATGTCAATGCCGGTGACACCCCCCTTCCCCCCTCCCCCCAAACTACCCAGTGCACCTACGGCTCCATTGCATCGGCAAGCATGACAGCACTCAGTCAATCAACAGTATGTACAATAGGCCTGCCATGTGTGCGCGTGTGCTTAAAACAATGGAACAAGTATCGTACGTAAACAAGACAGCTAACACGGCGAAGCAACCTATTCCAATTCCACTGTGAGCAACCTCCATCCTAAGCATTCTTAGCAGCAATAATGCAATCAAGATGAAGCAATGCAACCGGAAAAAATGCGTCGTGAGGGCGTCAGAGAGGTGTTAATTTTAGCACCTTCGACAGTCAAATGTTCTAATGCACATGAATCGGTACGACCACTCACATCAGGCAGGACTGTATAAACGTTCCAACGCCAAACCTCAGACCCTTGAAGTAAAGCTGGTGAAGATAACTTCGCGGATATGCCCATAGAAAACGAATTAAGTAGATTGCCTCACCTTCGCCTGTCTATCTACCCAAACCTCTACCAACCAAATAATCCTATTAACAGATAAGTGAAAAGAGCGTGAGTAACCAAAAAGACGAAGCCTAAAGCTTGCCGATCCATGTTTGCCTGTGTCTTGAGAGACGCCCACCAACCATTGACCGTCAAGAATACCAATCTAACTAACTTAAGGGAGACGACAAACCTGCAATTTCGCCTGTGTCCGCGATCCGTCAGCCAACTATCGGCCTCAGGGAAAAACAGCTCAAAACCAAAGCTGCTTACTAGCACGACTAAGACAAGGGTGGCGAAGACCACACTGGACATAGTACACTGCTACAGCAGGAGTGAACAAACCGAGCTAATCCGTGGGTTGCCTTCCAGGTCATTACCGTGACAATACGCTTCTAATAACTATTCCATCCATAAGTATTTCAAATGCAGGCATCTCGGGATGCCTCTCTTGATAATAACAAATGTGCACAATTCCGAGGTTTACACAAGGAACACGAAACAGCCAAACTCGTGCCCTATTTCCTGCCTTCCTTCTCACTTACAAATAATATCAGCAGAAGGAACCGACGAAATTGCCTGATATTCAGTAAAATTTGAGCGCACGTAAAAATGGGCATTAAATTACGAGATGGTCCTCCTCAACTCCACAAAACAATGCGAAGAAGTAAAGCAGCAGAAAGCTTTCTAACCACAAGTACATTGGAATCTACTCACTTCATGCAACTGCGCGTAGTGCCCATTTTACTGTTCCGACTTTGGCAGAAAACACTAACAACTTGTTCCAATCAAAATTCTCAAAAAGTATATGCATACTTATTCAAACCCGCTAAACGCGCGACTTTTCACGGTTAGGTTAGAATAAAATAAGGTTAATGGGCGAACGTACGCCATCCACTATTCTAAGCGAAAAGCGATAACAAGATGCGCGAAATGGATAAATGCGGCTAACGGCATGACCATGTCAATGAGCACAAAAGTTAGAACTGTCAACAATTAAAGCATACCACTGCTGGGTTAAGGCATCCAAACAAATGATGACAACAAACAATTGGAACAAGTAGAAAATGGGAAAGAAGAGACAATTTATCCTAAAGCAGCGTTTGATTCCCATAAAATACACAGCCATTGTGACCGATGTAAAGGACTACACCTCGCGCTAAGGCGTCACACCTCATCAAAGTGCATAAAAAGCAAATGGTATGCATAAATAGAGCCGTTACAAATATAAAAAACGTGCATTTATACGTACCTATCAATCAGCGAGTCACTTCCTCCATGCATCCATGGCCATTTCGCCTACCACTCCACAGCACAGGGGTCACGACGCGGCACCATTTGCACCCTACTTCGCAGTCCTCCAACAGTTTCAGCGAAATTCCATCAGCAAATGCTGATCGTAAAAACGCCTTTCGACGGTGACACAGCCTCAAAGAAATACCTGTCCTTTGCAGACTTGAAGGAAACATGGCTGATGTGCTGCTTCTTTTGTTCAGTCGTCCCCATTCTGCGCAGTAAAATTCGATGTTTGCATCCACCTATCACCTGCGTCACCAAATACTCCATTCGAGGAACATCCTCGAATCTGCAGGAACAAACTGAGACTTAAAGAAACAATGCTAATCAAGGCGGCGGATTGATACGCTGTGCGACGATAGAGTGAGCCGCACGCCGACGCCGACGCCGCGGTCGCACCAGAGTCTTTCCGACGTTGGTCTAGGTTTGCTTGGATCGCGTCTACTGAAGTTATAGTGGAGAAGAAAATACTCAACTACCCTTTCGTAGGGCACTGCAGCCATATCGGCGTCCAATAAACACGACGAACTCGACCGGTATGGTTATCGCATCAATTTGGAAAATGCAGCCATCACATTGCATTTGTGAATCGACTTTGGAAAAGGATATACGACTAATACATTGAGACACAGCACAGATCGCACAAATTTCTAGACAGGAATAGAGAGCAAGGGAGAACTCCAACTTCAAATTCGGCATTTTTTCAGCCCTTGGTGTAGTCCCAGTGGCTTCCCATGGATCGGCTTCTACGTCCACGATTTCCCCTTGCAATTATTGTCACCGTCGACAACGATGTGTTATTGTTGGCAGGCCGCTTGATGAGTCCGTGATTGACGACGAAGAAGAAGACGACGACGTTGAGAAGCGTCACGTAGTCAGCATTGCGAACAATGGCAGAGACGGTGGCGAGGCAGCCAGTGTTGGTCAGAGGCCGACTACTACAGCACATAAATACTGCACTTACAAGTCTTGCATACAAAACTGACGCCTAGTGCCACTCACTCAAGTCCCCATGCCTACCACATAATAATGCGCCAGAGGAAGTGAAAATTCCCTCTCGTCGTACTTTGGACCCGCGACCACTTTAGCACCGTGTAAAGCCAAGTTCTCCTCCTCGCCTTCCCTCCCACCAAGTGGGGCCTCATTCACCACCACAACATCATTCCCTCATTCCCTCATTCCCTCGCCACCGTCTCTGCCATTGTTCGCAATGCTGACTACGTGACGCTTCTCAACGTCGTCGTCTTCTTCTTCGTCGTCAATCACGGACTCATCAAGCGGCCTGCCAACAATAACACATCGTTGTCGACGGTGACAATAATTGCAAGGGGAAATCGTGGACGTAGAAGCCGATCCATGGGAAGCCACTGGGACTACACCAAGGGCTGAAAAAATGCCGAATTTGAAGTTGGAGTTCTCCGTTGCTCTCTATTCCTGTCTAGAAGTTTGTGTGATCTGTGCTGTGTCTCAATGTATTTGTCGTATATCCTTTTCCAAAGTCGATTCACAAATGCAATGTGACGGCTGCACTTTCCAAATTGATGCGATAACCATACCGGTCGAGTTCGTCGTGTTTATTGGACTCAGATATGGCTGCAGTGCCCTACGAAAGGGTAGTTGGGTATTTTCCTCTCCACTATAACTTCAGTAGACGCGATCCGAACAAACCTAGACCAACGTCGGAAAGACTGGTGCGACCGCGGCGTCGGCGTGCGGCTCACTCTATCGTCGCACAGCGTATCAATCCACCGCCTTGATTAGCAATGTTTCTTTAAGTCTCAGTTTGTTCCTCGAATGGAGTATTTGGTGACGCAGGTGATAGGTGGATGCAAACACCGAATTTTATCGCACAGAATGGGGACGACTGAACAAAAGAAGCAGCACATCAGCCATGTTTCCTTCAAGTCTGCAAAGGACAAGTATTTCTTTGAGGCTGTGTCACCGTGGAAAGGCGTTTTGGCAATCAGCGTCCGCTGATGGAATTTTGCTGAAACTGCTGGATGACTGCGAAGTAGGGTGCAAGTGGTGCCGCGTCGTGACTGCTGCGCTGTGGAGTGGTAGGCGAAAGGGCCATGTAAACGAGTGTGATGGTTATGGATGCATGGAGGAAGTGACTCGCCGACTGATAGGTACGTATAAATGCACGTTAATTTACATTTGTAAAGTCTCTATTTATGCATACCATTTGCTTTTTATGCACGTTGATGAGGTGTAACGCCTTAGTGCGAGGTGCAGTCCTTTACATCGGCCAGAGTCACTGTGTATTTTATGGGAATCCAACGCTGGTATAGGAGTAACTGTATCTCTTCTTTCCCATTTTCTACTCCTTCCACTTGTTTGTTGGCATCACTTGTTTGGGTGCCTTAACCCAGCGGAGTGGTATGCTTTAATTGTTGATAGTTCCAACTTTTGTGCTCATTGACATCTGGTCATGCCGTTAGCTGCATTCATCCATTTCGCGCGTCTTGTTATCGCTTTTCGCTTAGAATGGTAGATGGCATACGTTCGTCCATTAAGCTTGTTTTATTCTAACCCAACCGTGAGAGGTCGCGCGTTTAGCGTGTTTCAATAAATATGCATATACTTTTTGAGAATTTTGATTGGAACAAGTTGTTAGTGTTCAGTACAAAGCATGTTAAAGTCGTAGTTACCATATTGAGTGTACTGGATGCTGGCAGGTAGAATACGGCAATTTGCTTTATAGCAAATTAGTGTTTTCTGCCAAAGTCGGAACAGTAAAATGGGCACTACGTGCAGTTGCATGAAGTGAGCAGATTCCAATGTACTTGTGGTTAGAAAGCTTGCTGCTGCTTTACTTAATCTCATTGTTCTGTGGAGTTGAGAAGGACCATATCGTGCTTTAATGCCCATTTTTACGCGCGCTCAAATTTTACTGAATGTCAAGCAATTTCGTCGGTTCCTTCTGCTGATGTTTTTTGTGAGTGAGAAGTAAGGCAGGAAATAGGACACGAGTTTGACTCTTTAGTGTTCCTCGTGTAAACCACGGAACTGTGCACATTTGTCATTGTCAAAAGAAGCATCGCGAGATGCCAGCATCCGAAATAGTTGTGGGTGGAATAGTTATTAGAAGCGTGTTGTCACGGTAATGACTTGGAAGGCAACCCACTGATTACCTCGGTTTGTTCACTCCTGCTGTAGCAGTGTACTAGGTTCGGTGTGGTCTTCGCCACCCTTGTCTTAGTCGTGATAGTGAGCAGCTTTGGCTTTAGCTGTTTTTGCCTTGAGGCTGATAGTTGGCTGACGGGTCGCGGACACAGGCAAAATTGCAGGTTTGGCGTCTCCCTTAAGTTGGCCAGATTGGTATTCTTGACAGTCAATAGTTGGTGGATGTCCCCCAAGACACGGGCAAATATGGATCGGCAAGCTTTAGGCTTCGTCTTTTTGGTTACTCGCGCTCTCTTCACTTATCTGTTAATAGGATTATTTGGTTGGTAGAGGTTTAAGTAGATAGACAGGCGAAGGTGAGGCGATCTACTTAATTCGTTGTCCATGGACATGTCCGCCAGGTTATCTTCATTAGCTTTGCTTCAGGGGTGTGAGGTGTGACGTTGGAACGTTTATACAGTCCTGCTTGATGTGAGTGGTCGTGCCGCCCCATGTGCATTAGAACATTTGACTGTCGGAGCTGCTAAAATTAACGCCTCTCTGACGCCCTCACGACGCAGTTTTCTGGGCTCATTGCTTCATCTTGATTCCATTATTGCTGCTAAGACTGCTTAGGATGGAAGTTGCTCACAGTGGAAAGGAGTAGGTTGCTTTGCCGTGTTAGCTGTCTTGTTTACGTTCAATACTTGTTGCATCGTTTCAATCACACGCGCACACATGGCAGGTCTATTGTACATACTGTTGATTGACAGTGCTGTCACGCGTGTGTCCGATGCAGTGGAGCTGTAGGTGCACTGGGTAGTTTGGGGGGGAAGGAAGAAGGGGGGTGTCACGGGCATTGACATGCTTAAGGCATAGGGGCAAGTGGTGCACACGGGCCTCGAACCCTTTAATGCGACGCCGACATGGGCAAAGGCCCTGTGTGGTCCAGTTTGCACCCTAGTTCTGCGTCATTATTTGGCTTTGTGTCTGTCGCACGAGTGCTTTTTTGCGGTGCGCCGCCTTTCCTGTGGTATATGAATAGCAGTGATGAGAACCTGAATGGCACAGTCGTCGCAAGTGGCGTCTTGTCCCCGCCTTTCCTTCTGATCATAGTATCCTTTTCCCCCATCACACCTATCATGGTGTTGTTTCGAGACGATTACTTTGCGAATTATTTTACTATCTATTTGCGTCGCTGTTCCTTCTTATTCACTTGTTCGGTCATTGAGTAGAGATGTGGAGGTAGAGTCTAGGTGAGGCGGTAAAGCTAGTGTCGGCTGTCCAATGACTTTTTACGTCATTGCGTATATCTCAATGTCTTCATCCGCCGACCCACCTACATACCTGCCTATTAGTTGGTTTTTTCGACTATCCATCTGTTCGCTCGGCCCCTTCTCGACCTGCAAAGTGTGTGGCGGTGAATTTGGGCTGCATGCGGTAGGCATATGAGACTGACCGAGACGGACTTGTGGACAATGAAAAGCTATGCTAGAACGCACCTTAGTGAAGCGAATGTAAAGCTACGGGGGGAGGTGCAAACACCAATGTTACGCTGGTAGATTACTAAAATTGCCGACTGAAAGTAAGGGAGGTGGGAAGTTATTAAGTCCTGTGGTTGCAAGAATGCAGGTGCTGCCGGAGATGGGATGCAGCAATGCTGAAAGGCTAGCTAGGCTTTTCGTGTGGCCCTGAATCCATTTTCCTACAAAGCGTGGGGAATGACTGCTCCAACGAGTAAGTATATTGTCTGTTGCACAAGACTTGGTCTTCAAGTAGGGGATTGCGCAAGACGGTGTTGGCTGGTTGAGTGTTCAAAATCATCAAACGCATGCAACGGAGTTGCGTGCCTCAACGCCGATCCAGACTAATGCACATAGACACGGGATCCATAACCGGGTATCAATGTTGTCAATCTGCATTTCTCTTAGGGGTTGCATTATTAAGTGGTCAGTGTCTATCCACAGGGTTGCAGGACTCATTCAGGGATCATTGCGTCGAACTGTGTCCATCACAATAGGCATGAGACACATCAACGAGTGCTTGACGCGTAGTGTTTTTACAATTGACCTCTGCGTCATTGCTTCTCCCCACTGTGACATCATTCTTGTTTTTTGTTGGTGGGCATGAAGTTACTCCTTTCTTTTGGTATGGGGAGCTCTCTCATTATCGTTAGAATGATTAACGATTTAATTGTGCCGTTTTCTGTATTTTTCATAGATTTTCTATTTAACCATGCTTAGCACTTTGCGAGATTTTGGTTAAGTAGTCTTTTTTAGGTAATTTTGAGGATGTCGATCGAAAGCCAACAATTCGTTATTCCCGTTATCCGGATGGTACTACCTGTTTGCTAATTCTCTCCATTTTCGCAGTTTTCTCGTAAAACCTAATGCTTTTGAAAAGTGGTTAAAAGGCGATCGTTTAGCAAGGTGAAGTCTCTTTTGCCTTTTGTTCGCTTGCGAAGAGTAGACAACAATCCATTCACAGACTCGTGGTAGAACGACAGTGCTTTTGTGTCTCAATTTCAACTGTCGTGTGTAAATGTAATTAGGTTGATTTCATTTATGAAATTGTAAGTTGCGGTGAATCTGCGAGACCGCCTTCTTGCGTTGTTTCATTTGATTACTGCGATTTTTCTTTGTTCGTCTGTAATTTTACCTTTATGAGAATATGCAAAAAACGAGGCATTTTATTTCCGCAATTTAGTTCAGACTTGCTTTCCGTTGTGAACTCGTTTTTCTGTGCTACCTTTGCCTCGAGTCTATAATTGCTTGCTATTCTTAGAAAGGGGGATTTTCTCGAGTAGATCTCATGCGTTTTATTTGTAATGGTTGTTCCTTATCCAATTGCCTGGGTGGCTCCTCGATGTGTACTGTTTTTTTCTCATAGTGATCCCTGCGATTTTCACTCCCATTTATAACTTCGGCCTAGGTCATAGACAGATGTAGCGTGTTTAGTATTTCTTACAACCTTTCAATCCGGCGTTTGTCTTCATGTGGCAAGATGAGTGCTTGTGGTCTACATTTCGTTGGCGCAAACCATTTGGAAATGTTTGATCCTAATTGCAATCCAGCTGATGACGACGACCAGACCGCAGCACGTGTGTAGCGTGGTGTACAGAAGGGACAGTTGCATGGCTATCGTATCACTTCTGCTTTTTACACATTCCGATTGTGGAGAGGATGCTTTAACAGGAATCGCACCTGAAAGTATTGAGTAGTTGTGTCAGGCAGACACTGGGAATTGTGAAGTTTGCCCAACAAATAAAGGGTCTCAGGAATTATCACTATGCGGGTAAGCTGAAGACCAACAATTTCAGGGCATCCACTGGCCGATGGACATCTACGCCTTTAAAGCGTCCAATTGATGACTAGGTTGATGCCTCCTGCTGGTACGGGTATCCAAGATTGTGGATGCCTCCTTTCACAAGAAACGTTGCTTATCACTGGGCTTCGTTGTACACAGGTACTGGCACTGGTCTGTGCCATTCTTGATAGATGATGTCTATTCCTTGTATAGCGTGACCTATCTCTTCCTGCTTCGCGTGACACCTCTGCATTATGAGTGCTCATGGGGATATAAAACCAGCACCTCTGTTTAGACCTTATTTCCTTCTTATTTATCGAGACTTTCCCAAATCCATGCTTGCTGTTTCCGTTTCGCAGGTTCAAATGTCGGTGGTGTGTGGATTGAATGGTGACGAGAGGTCGGCTGCCCAAAGCGGATTATAAGTGCAATTTGTCGGTGTGGAAACACCGCTACCATCGTGAAGTGTACGAAAAGCACGCGTCAAGAGGGAAAGGGGACACTGGATCGATCACCTCTGTCTTCTGGCAACCCTTTGATGTTGAACAGCACAAACTCTCTGGATCCTGATTCCCCACTGTTCCTGATACCTACATCTCCCTATCCAAGCTGTGGTGATATCTCCACAGTGTTGTGTGTTCCTGTTCATTTTTATAACTAGCAAATTTAAAAATGTTACCCATTTGTATGTGTTTCTTTGCAAACAAGGGAACATACCTAGCGATTCAGGGTTAGAATTCTGCCTTTGGCATCACTTTGCATGCAACTCAGGTAAGAATAAATTACATTTTATGATTCCTTACCATGCTTGTCGTGCATAAAGTAACAACAGCTATTTACTATGCATTGCTTTGCTTTTTTATCCAAGATATTAGTCGTTAATGCGCAGTGAAATCGCTTTATACAAATATCTGTGGCACGCATATCTCTCAACTACGTTAAAATCTTAGTCAATTTAAGTTATTGAATAGCTTTGGGGTTGTAGCTAGAAGCCTTCAAAGAAGGCGAGGAAAGGAGTTATTTACGAAAGAGCTGCTCACCGTGTTCGACCGCCATCGGAGAGGTCAGAATGCTGTCAGATTTGTACTGGTAGCCTTGATCAATGTAAGCATAAGGCATAACATGGGTGAAAAGTGGCAAGCGCTTTGTGCTCTAAGTATTCCTTACTTTGGTCTTAAAGTGACTCCAATAAGGCCCCGACCGTTATCTTGTGTGGTGCCAAATACGTAGGTCTCCTCTGAAACTAGGGCATTTGGTGTCATGCGGCTCTACCAAGAGTGTGCATGAACAAACAGCCAGGGTGAATGGATATCGCACTTCCGCATGATTGGTTCATTCCGATCTAACGTTAATTAGGATTAGGCCCCAAATGTTGGGTTACTTGCGTCTCCGCGAAGTGCAGTTCGATTGTAAGACATTTAATGCTTAGAAATGAACACAATTTAATGCAAATGATTTTAATACGTAAACTAGGCTGCCTTAAGTAAATAGCTGCGATCCACTTTCTTGGTTTTCCACCTACAGTTATTTGGTCTTGTACTCAGCAGTTTCTTTCGTCGCTGGTAGCTGCGATGTTCCTCAAGTTATGCAGCAAAATTTGGACTTGGACGACAGTTAAGTGGACTATTTTGGCGAAGAAAGCCAAACTAACGCAAGCATATAGAGCTCCGTTATATTTTGTTTACTTAGATTCAGAATCGAACTGAATTGTAATTTAGCAGCTTAAATCATTTAGTAGTTACTTGCGGCAGTTCTCAAACCAAATTATAAAAAGTAAGGTTCGGCCGATGACGAGAGCGCCTAGTTTGACACAGATAATTGATAACCTACATTCAAACAGTCGGGTACCTCTGCGACCAAAAATGTTCCCAATTGAAAGTCATAAGCTCAATTTTATTCTGCAAATGCTTCCAACAAGTGTATAGAGCAAAACTCTTCTCTCTCTTTTGATCCAGAACCGGTCAGAACTAAAACTCAACATTCTGGTATTTTTCTTTGGTGGTTTGCGGTAGTTTTTGTTCGCAAATCAATTAATTTTGGCGCGTCTGTTATGTAGGATTTCCGTTTTGGCAAAGAAAGTTACGGCAGTTCTCGTTTTAAAATCGGACAACGCAGGTGTGGCCGATGTGTAGGGAGGGTGTCGATCGGGACAAGGAAAGCTGGGACACTCGGCTTCAGAGACGCGTTCTCTTTTATCTCTTTTGATCGAGAATTGCTGACAATCGAGATTCGGCAGCTTACTTCTTTTGGAAACTTATGCAGCATTTCCTGTTATAAAATCTGGCAATGTAGGTGTAACCAAAATGCAAATTGTCTATATTGGCAAACAGAGTTGAGAGAATGCGGAAACAAAGGAAAATATGAATATAGGGAGGAAGTTGTACACTCAGGGCAAAGATAAAGTGGTTTGTGTTTGAGCATATGGGACAAAGAAAGTAAAGCCGATTAGAGTGAATCAGGAAGTGCAGTCTTAAGAATAGATTGTTTGAGAGAGCAGGAAGATATTTCATGCTTCCCAAACACTTGTCTTCCTTTCGCCTTAATAGTATTATGCAGGGGATTCGCTCTTTCCATACATGCTCCTGCTTCCCCTTCCTTCTTACCCACGATCCATCCGTATGCTACTCTCATTCCTTACTTTGTTTGCGCACGTCGTTTCAATATTATCGCATCTGGTATTCAATGTAAATCACATAGAAAAAAGACTATTATTAGCCTCTTCTAGTGTGTCATTCGAAAAGTTAAATGTTTTTCGCTAAGCCAGTTTCTTTATATTTTACTCACTCACATAGCTAGATGAGTAAAAGAATGAATCGGTGTAGAAAAGGATGGGAGAAAATAAGGAAGAAATGAAGAACATTGCACCGTAGATCCATACGCACGACTTCTTATCTCTATGCCTCAATTTTTACCATTCCTTTGTCTCTTTCTGCTTAAAATCCTTATTACTTTGCTCCTATCGATGGCGAATGGAGCGCCATTGCCTTTGTCATCAGAAAAGCCTTTTTGTTAACCCAATAGCAGTCTTTAGGGGTGATTTGTCGGTTCCTTAAACCTAAATTTAACCGTGCACTATACTTGCTGTGCTGCACTTACTTTTCACGTCTCAAATCCCCAATACAAAGCAGCAGCATAAGGAGAACTGCTGGTGTACAACAACTTGCTCAGTATTCATGTGCCACTGCGGAAGAACTGTAGCGCGGTACGCACGTCCAAGCTTGATTAATTTGGACTGAGCCAGAATAGGCAAGATTAGCGACCTAGGCTGGATTATGACGAGCTCGAGTAAGGCGCCTTATACGTTGCTATTTAAAATGACCCGCCTAATCAATTCGACACAACTCATTTCATTGAGAGTAGAGGTGTTTTAACAAAGTTTAGCAATGATTACCATCAAATCTCCATTTCTATCTTTCTGTCGCTTTGGTTTTTACTACACTACTTCGCCTCAGTTCTATCTCCTACTTCTACTCCTCCTTCACTTAGCCTTTCAGGAGCGAAGGTGAGCGTGTTGCTTCTACTTCTTACTTCGTAATTTGTTAGCTGGTCGAATTTCTACCTGCTCACCCCACTATCTTCTCCTTATATTCGTTTTGAAAAGAATTTCTTTGTCTGGTTTTCTACTCTAGACCACCCTCTCTATTTTCACCATGTATCTACGCTTTTGTCTGTTTGCCTAAGTTCGTGTATGTTGCGTTGTTTACCTTTGTTTCCGTCGTTTGGGTGGTCGCCTGAATTGATATCTCACAAAAACAGCTAAATTAAATCGACACTTTCGTGCCGGGCTCAATAAAATCTCTTTCGGTCGTCCGTTCGATGGCTAGTTCTTTGGCCATTCTATCTCAACTCTGCACTTCGCTAGCATTCTTTTAGCCAACCGCCAATTGACTTTACTTCATCTAATTGCTTTTTCCTTCCTGTAGAGGAAGGGGTGTTGGCACCGAAAATCACCCCTAATTTCTGTGACAACTATTTGTTTTGGTCCTTTCGACTTTTCTGAAATGAAGGATTGAAAGGCTTAGAGTGATGGGGAGATGGAATAAAGAGTACAAATAAGGCTAGGAGCAAGAATGAAACGAGGCAGGAGAGAGGCACCGACGAATAGCTGAATGGCGAGAAGGGCAGTGCAGCAAAGCAAGATAAATAAATGTAGGCGCGCAACACGTAGAACAGCATGCTGGAGAGTTTGTCGTGTGGTAGATTAATTTAACCTGACACGTGTAAATCGATTGCAACACGTGTCGTGTGGTGTCGCCCAGTGCCGTCTGACGTGGACTTTGGACAGCACCACTTGTAGGTGGTTTTGAGGGAACAGCCGTTACTCACTTTTGAGCTTTCGTGACTTGATTAGGCTATGTGCATCGTATTGCATGCAAAGGAGGAGGAAGAGAATGAGAAGAACCATCGATACTAATGTGCTTTGACTTAAATGCGTTGCCTCGTTGTGATTGCTTGTCCTCAGTTCTTTTCAGAAAACGCCTATTATGCATTGACAACTCACCCTTTGCGATCACTGTGCCGTGAGCGATAGCGCGTTTCCGCAGATTACTTCAATTTCATGCAAAGACCAGGGAGTGCAATGGCGGTGAGCAAACCTCACCAACCTAAGCAGAGCAGCATGAATTTTTCTGCCGAAAGCGACGAAAGGATGATTGGGTGCGAGACGAAAGCGAGAGGTTTGCGGAGCGTAAGTAGAGGAAAGGATGGGAGAGGTCAGCATGGGGATGTCTCTGCACGGTGCTGGGGCACTGAATTTCTCATTTCCTTTCTTCTTTCTTCTGCATGTTCGTAAATTTCTCCATTGACCCACTTTTCTAGCCATGTATTCGAGTGGAGTATGCAGAAAACAATTTTGTGAAAGGAATATAAGTTTCCATTGAACGCCACACTCGAAGGCGCTACTCATAGTTCTATCTTGATGAGTGAAACACACTAGGTTACTAGTTGTGACGAAAATAAGGACACGGGGAAGGAAGGGAAGATAAAGCAGGGGAGGAGGGGAAGCTGGTGGCATAAGTTATCCATAATTTTTAAACTTTTAATCTCTTCTGGTCTTTTGCCGTTAAAACGGTGAAGTGTAGGATTGGGGACATCAGAGAGATTGAGAGGGAAGCAGTGGCGATGGAGGCTGAGGAGCGGACCAAAGGTGAGCAGCTGACAAAGGAGTACTGAAGCACTGGTGAAGAATTGAGTGGTTGAAACGACGATAACCTGGGAAGCAAGATAAATGCTAGAAGGCGACAAAACGCCGTATGATTTATTGTTTTTTTTTTTCACTCGATCAGTGGTTCGTAGTGTCTCTTGGTTTCTTAGAAGCAAATGTCATTTGCCTTTGTGCTTCTTCACTTCAGCTGACACTCGTGCATCATTGCGTGTGTAAAGGAGGCGGAAGACGATATAAAGGACTGCTGATATTTGTGTGCTTTGAAATGCTCCGCATTACCTAGATTGCCAAACCTTGATTTTTTTTCCATCGCGGCGATCAGATAAGAGTACGATGGAGAAGCAACTTGAAAAGTTGTATTTCCCTATTTTTGGCAGCACAAGAATCGGATGCTGGAGCGATGATGAAACAACCGCTAATACCCGCATCAATAAGGAGGATTGCGAAGGCTCGCCAAATAAGTGTCACCCATGTGGAATAGCTAAAAAATGTGCCATTAAATCTATCAGAATTACATTTTCTTCTATTGCATGGACAATAAAGTTGCGAGATGCATTTGCGATTGCTTGCTAACTGAGTGACCGACTTGTGATGAGAAGCAGTTTTACATTGCAGTGTTTGATGGTCGGACTCAAAAATCATTCAGCCACTGCCTTGATAGTCTACACTTTCTTTTTTCCAATCGCGGATGAAGATTTTTCCTATAAGCCTCATCGGAAGACCAAGCATTTGTTGCTGCAGTACATCTAGTCGGCAATATTTGAAAAAAATTATGAAAACCTGAGGCCTGGCAGCGCAAACCTCCTCCCGCAAAAATAACCCCCTTTTAGCCTTTGCGTTTGGATCGGATCTAGACACCGCGTTAGTTTTTTCATCCTTAATCCTTCATATCCCTTTAAGCGATATACCCCATCACCCCGTGTCGGGTAATGGTAGCTTGGGTTGAAGCGGTATAGAGATCTGAGAACTCGATGTTTGATTAAAATGATGGTAATAGATTTCGAGTTGCCTGCTCAAAGAGCACAAGCAATTTAGCAGTGGTATGTCTTCTTCAAGTGTATTAGTGAACCTATGTAGATAATGTTTGCAGACTGTAGAGGATCACTAGGAATGACACCATTCTAAGGTTCTAATTTGGGCGTGGGGATGTGCAAACTGTTGCCTACTAGGATTTAGCATTTTGGGCATTTGTAAAGTCTTCATTCATCACAGATTTGCATTTTACCTTGAGTAACAAAATTCTACATAAAAAGATCTTTGGTCCTATTTGCATTGGAAATGATTATCTCCTGTCCTACTTTAACTGTGCTTTAATAAAAGGCTATTTTTATCGAAATGGACCACTTTTGCTAATCGGCTACCCATTATGCTTGCACTGACCTCTACGTAAAGCGAAGCAGAATGGCCTTTCACTTTATATCTTTGTGGCACGAATATTTTCAACTGGATTTACACTTTCGGACAAGATCCCAAGTCAGAAGGCAATGATTGGTCAACCTCCGCCAGACCGTTAATTGCACAACCATGTCGATTTCTACTGCGTCCAATCAGCGTAACGCCACGAACGCGTACTTGGCTCACTTAAGCCAATCACCTTAACGCAGCATTGTGTGTTTTAGGGCATCTTTGGATTTTGCAAAACCCTTGCCTAACAATTATCGCAAGCGTGTGTATTTGCAAAGTTCTCCACAATCAACTCGTAGCATGAATATCGCCTTTTGATAAGGCTCTGCAAAACTACTGAACCTGTCAGAAATAACGGGCGCATGAACTCAATTTCATGTGCAAAAATCCCTTTTAGTCGCTCCCTGACTTGTTTGTCTTTTTAAAACTTACACATGAAGGTTAAAAAATGAGGCAATCCTAGTTTCCAAGTCACCCATATGACGCATTGGTCAGTTTTCCAAATCAAACATTTAAGCTTCTTTTCTCCATAGAGAATCCCTCTACTTGGCACTCTACAATAATGGGTAAGATATTGTGCTTTTCTCTCCAATTCGCCTGGTTGTTTACCTAAGTTTGTGCCTGTCATTGTTCACTTTTTTCGTCCATTTAAGAAATCACTTTGATTGGGTCTCACGACAACAGGTAGGAACGTGTGTGTGTTCGTGTGTGTGCATGTGTGTAGGTGTGAAGGCGCAGTCATCTCATCCTCGCCTTCAAACTTGAGGAAAGAATCGATGCTGGATTTGAGGGAGGTGAAGGTGAGAGAAGCTTGTGCGAGAAGCCCTCGTAGCACTAAAGTGAAAATAAAGGTAAGTAGCTAAATGAAGGGCCCAGATCGGGTACATCATGCATGCATGAATTACCAGGAGCATACAGTTTTCATCGTAAACTGTGTACTCATAGTGCTGCAGCTTCTCGTAACAACATGCAGCTGAGCGGCCATTCACCTTCATTTTTGCTAACCAGGTAGGTGCTTGAAATCCGTTCTTACTCTAATCATCTACACCACCTGGCAGTGTCTAAAGTGCCTGACCATTGTGCAAAAACGCAACTTGATATGAATGACTTGTCGGACTCTCAATCCTGCCAAGCAGACGTTGGAGTAGATCGCCATGTGTGGATGATCTCTTTACTTTACGTTAGGTGTTCAAGATTTTCCATAAAGTCGATTCCCACATGATTTACTCAAATGCATAAATAGGAAAATGGGCAAGTAGAGGGATTTAAGGAAACGTGGAATAAATTGGGAAGAGAATAAGGAACACAGTACCACAGCACTATGCAGAGACATTCGACGATGACCTCATGCCTTTCTTCACTTTCCTTCCGTTAACGTCTCGTCTTCTCTTCTCACCCAAACATTTTTCGATACATTTAGCTGAAGAAGACTAGTGCCTCCTCTATACCAAGAAGTTGCAGTCAGAGTCAATTTTTTTCCTGGTACAAGGCAACAAATGACTTACCTTCGCCAACCTCATAGCGATCCTTAGGGGTGCGCCTCAGAATTCTTTACTCACATTGCTCCTATTGCCTCTGGATGCGCAAAAGCTGTTCTTCCCAAAGGAAATATCAGGGGTAAAATGACTGGAGACAAGAGATCTCGACAAGGCAAAGCAATTAATTCGAAGCAGAGTAGTGCTGGTGACCCTTCCCATTCTCTTTCGCCTCCTTTTCATGCTAAATGATTCACGAAATCCGCTTAAGGTAGAAATGAACGAAGGCGAGCGATGCCTGCTCCCACAAAATACCTGCAAGGGATGTGTTAAAAGCCGGCACCAGACGACATTGAGAGACACCACATGGCACGTGCTACTAATCGATTCATATGCGTCGGATTAGAGGAGGTCAATTGCACAACAGTTCATCAGACATGCTCTTCTACGCCTTAAATCATCCTCTGTCATGAAGCCTGCTTTAACTATTTGTCAGTGCCTCCTATCCGCATCCTATCCTACTCCACTCCAGTCATCCCTTCATCCTTCATTTCCGCACTCTCCTTCTCTTATTCTCACCTCACCTTATCATCCCAGAGACGCCAGAGGGCGAATATAGATGAATACTGCAAGGATTAAGGGCAAGTTATGCTACCGAACCCTCCCTCTCTCGTGTTTTTGGGTTATTCTTCCTTTCATTCCTTGCTTCATTTGCATGCGCCATTGTAGTACCATCGCATCTGGTGTTTAGTGTATATTGCATGGAAGAGGAAAACTATGATTAGCCTTTGTCAAGTGTGGCATTCGTGACAAAATTCTAATTAATTTTACTAAGTCAATTCCTTTATATTTTGCTTGATCAAATGGCTAGATGAGTGGTTAATCAAACCGGCACGCTGCACTACAGCACTGTACAGACATTATTTACGATGTTTATCTCCAATCCTCATCCATCCTTCCTATCTCTCCTTCATTCCATTTCTACAGTTGTTTGTTCTTTTGTCCTTCATCATTCATTTCTCTGTCGTATTTAGCCGAGCATCCATGTCACTTTGCTTCTACGCAAGGAATGCACGCACCATTATTCTCTCTGTATTGCAAGACAACGCTTTGTCCAAGCATAGGCTTAAGGGATATGTCATCCATTTCCTTATTCAATTCAAACTCTACACTGTGCTCGCCGTGCTGTGCTTACTTTGCTTGTCTTTTACATGCATTTACAATCACTTTATAAGCGGCAGAACCGGGAGATCCTCTTATGTATGATGACTCGCCCAACATTTATGTTCCAATTTGGAGGCACTGCGGCACCTCTGCATGACTAGGCTTGACTAGATCTGACCAGATTTGACTAAATCACAAAAGGCACGATCGGCTACTTAGGCGAGATTATGACAGATACGAATAAAATAGGAAAGAAGAGAGTAGATTGGGCTATTAGATCCATCGCGCCTTTTTAATCCTCGGGAATGCCTTGTACATCACTAATCAAGTCGATCTCACAACAAATTTGGTCCGGCTCGACACAACTCCATGTCATGTGAAATGAGACTTTCTCACTCTTATCGACTTGACCCACCTTTACACCATGTGAAAAGAGGCTGTCTCATTCTATCTCGTAGATATTAGAGATCGAGGTGCACACATAGGAAGTAGGTCTAATGATGTCCTTGCAATGGCTGAAGAGGAGTCCTCTACAACGCAACTTTGGACTTTCAAGCATTGTGCCCCTCATTATGTCCCACCGTGCATGCCTTGTGCATTCAACTGAACCGAAAAAGAGGAATGAGTAGTCTCTACCCTGTATTTTCATGCCTTTGAATTTTTTTAGAGGCACGAGAATATCTTGCTTCCCTGGATCTCTCACACTTCAATTGTCCCCTCCCTTTGTTATGACCGATTATGTCCACCAACAATCGGAGTTAAAATGCATATATGCCTACCTAGACTATCAGTACCACCATCAGAACAAGGTGGCTGGTTTTGGTTTGACGAGCAGCGTGTATTTCAGATACAGCCTCTAGCACCGCATCGGTGTTGCTGATAGTCTTGTTACCGGAATCTAAGTCAAGATTTCCCTGCTACTGAATTAATGCTAAGTAGCAGTTTTATGGCGAAATCAACAATTAAATTGACATTACGGCGGCGTTGCTGGCAAGCGAATGTTGCGTAAGGAAGAGGGGCATCCATCCATCTGACACTAATGAGTAACAAATGAATAAAATACAACCATGCCAACCTAAAATTTTTCGGGTGCCTTGGGTGCAGCATTAAAAGTTCTGATGGCCGTGGTGGCTAAAACATGAAGTGCAATGTGGGCGGAAGAGATGGCCCATTCACCGTTGAATAGTCACGAGACGCTGATGGATTTTTCCACGTGCCACATCAAACGTTACCTAGATTCCACTCACTTTCACAATGTGTAGGATTAAATCATGTGGATCACCTTCATCATTATTTACACATTTTGCTGGATTTCTTACAGACCTCTGCAACATCAGCTTCAACGCAGCGTCAAAAACACAACCTCTAGAATGGATGAGTAACGGGCATTCCCATGACAAACCGCCTTATAATATAGGCGATTAATTAGATAATTAAGTCGAATTAAGTAGAAGTAGTACCCTTAATGCTGTCTCAAACACCTTACGTGACTGAAGGTGGAAAGTGTACCCGCGAGTGAGGTTGTCTAACGGAAGAGAAACAACGCAGGTGCACCATTGTCTTGCCGTAAGATAGATACAACGTAGGGGCGGTGTGCGCCAGCTTCACCGACCGCTTAAATATGCTTGATGAAAAAGCCGCCAAATAGAGTCCTGATATTACTCATTTCGTGTGAATGAGAGCGCCTCGAAGTCTGCCGTCTCGATGAAGAAGTACGCATGCCAAGCACACAAAAATGTGGAGGCAGGTGGGAGAATAGAGGCACAGAAGAATCATGTTTGCTACTCCGTTTGGGGTGCAGCCGCATAGGGACAAGCACAATGTTGTGCTCGTACCACCTTCACATGCAAACCCTCCTCCTTACTAACACTTTGATGAATGCCTCACCAGCTGGTAGAATTTAGCAAACATAAACCAGCATCAAGGTGAGGTGAATTCTAGCCGAATAAAATTTTAGCATTCATCACGGCAAGCCAAGCCAGTGCGAAACCATCTAACGAATAAAGGACTACCAAATTTACCTGTTGCAAAGGGAAGCAAAGTGAAATGCAACGTAAAATTGTAAAAGCGAACCAATTGTGCGACATAAATCATAACGAAAGCTAGATGATTTAGGAGGAGAAAGATGGCACTCCTAAAGAATTGCTGCCTGATGAACCTTACCAAAATAAATGGTTAATACTTGTTTATTTGGTCCTATTTGTTACTGTTTCTCTCATAAATATGAGAAAACAATTGCGGTAGACAACAATTTGGGGCGAAGCAATCGAGATCCCAGCTGGACACAATGGAGCGGAGAAAAGCACAACGACATATAGGTGCCATCAAAGGATCGCTTTCAAAACTGAAGTCCTTCACGCCCACCAGATGTAATCGAGGATGGCACTTGTAGTGCCCTCTATGATGGCAGATTTGCAGGCTTGCATTACTAATAGCGAGAGAAGAAAAAGCATTGCGAGTTGCCAAGGTGGTAGGAGAACATGTTGCCACGACAAAGCACTAGACTGGGCAAGAGCAAGTTTCGTGAAGCATGCGGTAGACACCGGTGGAGTTAGACCCATCTATTAACCACCCAGACACATACCACGACCAAGTTACCGAAAGCTTCTGTGATCGTGCTAATGAAGAAGATCAACCATAACATGCAATCTAGCATGGACTACAGGAGTCTGAACGTCGTAACTAAGAGGGACGCATCTTCTCTACTTTACAAAAACGAATCGCTAGACTTGTCAATTCGGCTTCAATAGTTCCTCACTCTTGCACCCACCTTTGGATGGTGGAATATGGAAGCGGTGAGGCGTACAGATGGGATGGAGCCTTTGCATTGCAAAATACGCCATATGAATTCCGAACAATGCCATTTAGTCTGTGGCGTAGCGACCACCCCTTAGCGCCATATATAGCCACCGTAAGTAGGTTTCTTCCCAGAGAAAAGTATGACTAACCTCGATAATCTCTTCGTCCTGGATATCGACATCTAAGAGCATAATGTCAACCAAACACTGTGTCGAACTGCCTTTGAGACATAGGGTTGACATTGAGTTTAAAAAAAGCAGTTTCCTGCGAAGAGCCGTCACTACTCTAAAGCATGCACTCGTCGGAAAGAATGTCAGCACCAAAATATTGTGAATAACAAGTGAGCGCTTGATCAACACCGTTCAAGAGACGAAGCTTGGCAGTTTCTCAGGTTTGGCAAATCATTTGTTTTAAGTGATTTTGCATTTTAATACTACGAAATAGTCAACAATCCATAAAACTAGTCAATATCTTTTACATCGGTCCTGATCGACCATCTGGAGCACGTGTGATAACGTTGCAGGGAGTCCCATTTTGCTAAGGAGACGCCATATCCGTCTAATTGCTCCTCATCCACCCACCCCTTATGTCTCGTGCCCTGACCCATCCATGCAATGGGTGACGCGAGTCGAAAGATACTGCGAAGTAATGCAGCACAGAATAATGCACCCATTTTTAATTTCCCAACTGATGCCACTTGCAGCATCAACAAAAAATGTGGCAATCTTCCACATTAAAGTAGGTACAAGTAAGGATTTGCTTAGTCCAGCATAGTCTTTTGACAACACGCTATCTCAGTCTGTACCAGCATTTGCAATGCATCATTAAAATCAACTTAGACTTACCAAAATCTAACTGAAGCCATAATGCACTCCTACATCTCTTAATACAAAATCGGTGCGCTAAACGATCAATTTCATCTAACAATTCGGTTGCAGTAAAATGTGGCTGCTGCACTCTCACCACTATCTAGAGACTCTCTTGACAGCACTGAGCTATAAGGAACAGCAGCACTACAACTTGCATTCGATCCCCACACACCAACAATTTAGTTAGTGGATCCACAAGGCAGCTTTGGTTTGCTCTACAAGTGTCACTTCCTTGCCTCTCCATTAAAAGAACACTTAAACACCCATTCGAACTGTGGTAATGCCTCATCCGAAACGTAACAGTGGATCACTTCATTCCACACACCTCGTCCACGTCGATCAACAAACGACTTCGTCATCACCTACGCAGATCCCTTTAATCCCCACGTTTCTTTTTTGTTAATAGTTGGAAATTTACAGGCAAATACAACGCTGTAGAGACATCATCACAGCTTAGAGAGGAAGATGTAGGCAGCAGGAACAGTGGGGATCCAGGATTTAGAGTTTATGCTGTTCAACATTAAATTCCTGCCAGAAGACACAATTAATCGCTTCAGTGCTCCCTTTTCCTCTTGACGCATGGTCCTCATGAACTTCACGATAGCAGCAATGTTTCTGCATCAACAAATTGACGTGCAATCCGCTTTGGATAGCAGGCCTCCCATCTGCGTTCGATTTACACACCATCGACGCTTGGACCTGTGAAACAAAAACAGCAAGCTCGGGTTGGGGAAAGTCTCCATCAATGCAAAGGAAATAAAGTCTATACAGATGTGTTGGTTTTCCACCCGCATGAGCAATCATAATTTATCTCAGTCAAGTGAAGTAGGAAGCGATAGCTCACGCTGTGCACGAAACAGACATCATTTATCGAGAATGGCACAGACAAGCGTCTGTGCCTGTGTAGAACAAGGTGCGGTGGTGAACCAGCAATCCTGTGAAAGAGGGCGCTCACAATCATCAACCTAATCATCAATTTGACATTTTAGCATAGCAAAATTCTACCAATCAGGGACGATCCCGCAAATGTTGGTTTTTAGCTCACATTACGGTTCCCAGCGCCTACTTTGCACAATTGCTCAATGCCTTTAGGTGTGCCTGCCATTGGAACGTCATCTCCTATTTTGTGTCCACCCAGAGGAAAACCACAATCGAGATGTTTACAAAACCAAAGTGGTGCGATAGGCATGGAACTGTTTCCTCTGAACAAAACGCTACACACGTACTGTAGCCTGTTTGTTGTCGGCAGCTGGATCCCAGCCAAGACCAAATATCACCAAACAGTTTGCACAGAAAACACAGACTATAGCCACTCGTCTTACTTCTCTTTGGTACGACAAACTCTAGTGATAGTAAGACGGATGTATATTTTGTGAAAAACACTGCACAAGCTTACTGTGATGGACATAGTTCGATGCAATGACCTCTGATTAAGTCTGACAGCCCTGTAGGCAGGCATTTACCTGTACCTAGATACCTTGATAATTGATGATGATGCCTGGCCTTTCAGCATTGCCGCGTCTCATCTTCGGCAGAATCTGCGCTCTTAAAGCAACAGCGCTTGACACCTGCCTCCCTCCCTCACCTTCATTCGGTGCAAAAATCAGCGACTTGAGCAATTATTAACACAAACCAACCAGTAGCTTTCCTTTTTCCTGACCAAGGCGCCTCCTTCTAGCATCTCAGTCATTTAGTTATTCGTTTTCCATTATTTGATTGCTTTCTGTGAACACTGTAGACAGGTCCGTCTCGGCCAGCCTCGTATATGCCGGAAAGCTCAGTCCTCAATGCCATTCTGGTTTCATATAGGACAGCATAGCAGTACTCATTTAATTTTCTTTTAAGCTGGTTCATTTCGGTTAAACATCTAAGTGAAACATTAGGCAAGTGTATCAAATTTCGTTTGGTCAATCCAAAATCCATTGAGCAAACAAACTCATAAGTCAATTACCGGGTGCTTTGTTTACCAACCTTCACTCCTATCCATCAACCACTTTTTTCTTTAATCGGTTTGTCTATATCTTTACACTTCCAGTCCTTAATCATTCATCTGCTTAATTTGCCTAGCGTTACATTTAGGAACCTGTGATTCGGTGTTTCACGCGCTTATTTGATGCTCCCAGCATTTTGTAAGAATCCTTTACCTGACTTAAAATCTTTCGTCTCTCCAGCATTTCATTTTTAGGTAAATTGTAAAAGTGTATCGTACTTGTACTCTCCATTTAAACAACATTTGCACAAGACGAAATCGCTGGCTACCTGACAATAGTTGCTTGTTAGCACGTTCATCAAGCGGCACACCCAATGCCATGACTTTTCTTTTTTTGTTTTTCAGGTTCTTGACTGCTGCTTTGTGGTACGATGAGAGTTGCATTAAAAGGCAAAATCTAGTAATCAGCACAGCGAGAGGGCAAAAAATAAGCTTTTGCAAGCTATTAAAAGTAATGAAACCTAAAGTCTTCTAAAGGATTGAAGATTAGTACCATTTTTTGTCAATCTAACTTAAAGTACAGGTCATAATCTGCCCTTATTTCTGCCAACGTTCCACTAAAATAATCGGTTACCAGATTCAGGGATTGGGAAGAATGCCCCAAAATACTAGGCCGAAACGCATGTCGGGTGTAGGGTTGATCCCGAGTGCGTTTCCAACGCCGTTTGAGCATTCCGAATTGAGCTTGGAGTAATTGCTACTGCAATTAAGTTGCAACTAAGGAAATAACCAAATAAGCAGGATCAAGTAATGCATCAGGGGCAATTCCTAATGCATTCTTATAGGCATCCACGTAGGTGAAAACTCTTGAGTCTTTAAACAGACGAAATCTTCTGAATTCCAAGGCAGTCTTCCCATTATATGGTAGACATCAATAAATCTACTAATTAATCATTTAGTCACTCACAAACAAGGATGGAATGAATTGTCAAGTATTGTTTTTTCTAATGGTAAAAGAGTTGCCGCGGTTCATCTCTTAATCGTCAAGCAAAGCTAGACCATTGCTGGCTCAACCAGCTTTTGGATCAATGGAGCCTGGAATAAAACAAAGAGCTGTCTTAACAGACAAACTTAGCGCTTTAATTTGCTGTAGGTGAAGCAGTCTATAGCTAACACTGACTCACAAGAAGATTGAGACCAACGCTAAAGTCATGGAAGCGAATAGGCCTGCAGTGTCTAAAGCAGGGGAGGCAGACACGTTAGTTGTGGTAGTTGTGGGGGTTGTTGCAGACTACTTGGTCGGAATATATCCTCATCCCCGCACCGTGCGAAATGCAAATTTTCTCCACATCGATAATCGACTTTGCATAATGAGGCAATTTGCACTGCTCCACTAGGTACACCCGGTTAACTCTGCAGTCTGTTTCATGACAGAGGGTAGTGAGAATGTACACACAGAATTATTTTAGTTGTCGATTTATATCGTTTAAGTTTAGTCATTTTTAATTGGTGGATTACTGATCTATAAACTGAGTAAAAAGGGCTCACCTCCTTTAGAACGCGACGCAGTCACACTAAGTAGTTTACTAAAGTTACTGGTACATATATGCTTCAACAAAAGTCTCATTTGCGTGAGTGCTCTGACGTGGACAGAAACGGTTTGTCCTAGCAATAAACTTGTAAAGTTGTGGCTTTAGCCTGAGGGAACATAAATTTCGCTCTGCCATCTATTGTCGAGATAACAACCGACGATATAGCCAATAATGTCGCCGAGGGGTCGAGGTGGTGGATCTCACTTCATGTGCACTGTGTAAGGGTTGATTGCTTCAAGATGCACGTTCTCAGGGACGCCAGGGTCTACACAAATGGGATAGCATCGGTTTGTCATTGGTGCCGGGAACACCCTAAAGCTTCTTCTGTTTTATTGTACCTACTTGTCGGCAATTAAATAAAAGCAGATGAAAATTAGCCAAGCATCAGGCGAATGAAAGAATTTCAGTTGCTAAATGTGTACAACATGATTATGGGATAGTGAGTAGAAGATAGACCTGCACACTTTTGCTTAGCTAGCGACGGGTCAAGCATCATTCTAGAATTATTTGGCGATAAGAATCCATGCATTACGACTCCATGTCATTATCAACTCCTATTTTTTATGTGACCTTTCGCATTTCACACATCTAGTAACCTAGGATTGCTAAACTTCATTAAGACATCAATGGGAGGGTGGTGCAAAACAGGCAAAACATAGAAGGTACATGAGAAAATCTGTTTCCATGGCCGTTTCGCACGCCTGTAATAGTAGACAGGAGGTATTCAGGCGATTACGACCAATATAAACTTGAGGATTAAGGTAGTAGGAAATCGTCTGTAGTCAGGATCTGACAGGAAAAGGATAAACAATAGTTAACAAAATCAGCACGGTTCTGTTAAACAACTTGGCATGAAATGTCCCTCTCAAAACACCCATGCACTTTGTTCCTCTGCTAGTTACCAAATGCAATTAATTTCGTCGTGTTAACTTCGCCTTGCACATTGGTAGAAGCTATACTTCGGTTGTAGTTGACCAAGTCAGACGGAAATGAGTGCGGCGCCTTTTATAAAACTGGTTAATTTGACACGTGTGACATGTAAAAGGGTACAAAGCTAGACAGAGTCTTATTCGTCACAAAATTAGTGCATATATAAAGGCACTATAAAGGCAAAGAGGTCAAGTGCAAATAAGGATAAGCAGCAGACATAATAACAAGGAAAGAAGCCAGCCGTACCAAGTTTATTTGACTGTGATAAGATATTACGCAAGGCGTTGGGATGCAATGCATCGAGACGCAAGCGAGTAAAAGTAGATAATTCATCTATTGCCCATTTCAGCAGTTTCTACAATGAGAAACTTCACTACCCTTGTCAGGTTTACTAATTTGGAAAATACGACGTCTTCATACGTAATGGAAGTTGTTAACAAAATGAGACGGAGTTGAAAGGACACTTCTTTTTTGAGAAATAACTCGCATTCACCATCCGTGCACGTGTACTTTTAAATGTGTTGTTAATTGATGTTAGCCCATGGGCTGTAAGTTCTTGAACTACTAACCAAATTGTGCATTCACGCGCAAACTATGGAACCACATGTTATTGAATTGCTTGAGCGGTTGTGTTAAGGACACTGATAAGTGCGCCTACTGTTACAATGCACCTTTCACATTCACTTTGTTGAGGCTTTCGTTTTTATGATGGGATGTGACATTGTGACTAGTCAATGTGCACAGTCTTACGCGAAATTTCACGCAGACATCATGACCAATGCAGTAGAGAGGACTACGGTGGCTAAATCAGCAAATGCATCTTCACCAGTTGTAATGAATGCAGGATTCGACATCAAACCTTCGACGCGGTCATCCGGGATTGGTGACAGATCCTCTCGGCAGAAAACTCTTCTGCATCCATTCGATACAGAATACGCTGTTCAAGGCAATGCTGACTCCTGCACATTAGCTAATTCGTAACAGTGCACAACATGGCAGCTAGGACCATCACATTACTTGTGTACTTTCTACCGTCTGTGACTGATTTAATAGCGGAAAGTGATAAGAATAAGCCTGCAAAATTTTAACGATGCTGACAACCAGGCACTAATGCCTTTAATAAACCGATTGAGTGGACAGTTCTCCATACTGATCAGTATTATTAAAGTAGTGCGGCAGACTCTTCAAGTCACTGTAATCTATTAAATCATTTATTGCCATTTTCGCCGGTGCTAGCGTAAATGATGCATTGAAAATTCCAATCTATTTTGCCATCAGTCATAAGCAAACCTTTTGAAGGTGAAACCCCGGTAAGGAGGCAGCCAATCTACTCTGGTTAAACTTATAACATGCATTGTGTGAGACAACGACTTCAAGCTTTGCCTTCTGGCAAATCACACAGATCTACGCAGCACCCAGCATGCACACTTGCCATTATTTCCTCAAAGAAGATAAGCCTCCATGTGTGCTTATATCTCGCTGTGTGTGCATTGGTATGCATTAGAGAATTTTAACATCAAGGCGAATAGACGAAAGAGAGCTAGTGATTGCATATAAGTAGGCTGAGAAGAAAGAAAAAAGACAAGCCCTGACAGGTTGCTGTACTACCACTACATTAAGCACCTTGTGTCCATATAATGTGACTGCATGTGTGATTAACAATTCCATTCTCTCTATCTGATACTTCCACATAGCAGCAGTGTGAGTGACTACTAAACATTGGGAAGTTTTCAAATAAGTGCGGTTCGCAAAGCCATTTAAGCAAGTTACCTACAATTCCGACTTATAAATGTCCTTCTAAATAGATGGGTGAGATCGTGTGAGAATTAAATGCTCGGAACTCACACATCCCTCCCTCTATCCTTTGAAGCAGTAAAGTTGTCTCGGTGAGACTTGCGACGGAAGCAAGCCTTCGTGCATAAAACAAGGCGAAAGTGGCAAGCTCTACTCAATCGATGCTTTACTGGACAGCGGTGAAACGCGTCAATATCTCTCGCACCATCAGTTAGGTTAAAATCTCTGCAAATAGAGCTAGGTGCATAGGCTTACGATTCTAATTTTTGATCCGTGGGTTCGCATTCATGGATAGGAGAGAGAAGCGCGAAACCCAATAATCAGTCCGCTACAGCACAATATCTTCCCTTTTCAATTGTCAAGTGCTCAGAATTCATGATGAAGTTCCGTTCTGCTCTGTTTACTGATGTTGTGGATATCGTGGGCGGTAGTCAAACGCAGTAGCCACTGTCAATCTGTGACAAGTCCAACGATCTTTCTAGTTTTACGCCCTTTGGCTACTTGTGCATAAGTTCTAATTTATATCCCAAAAAACAACTTTTTGGACATAAATTGAGAGTAGTTTCGCATTTATTTGCAAGCAAATTAGTAATGGCATCGTAACCCGTTGAATAAAATTAACTTCTTTTATCAATTTGCATGGTTTTTTTGTAAAGCGAATCCCAGTTTCAGACTTATTGCTTCAACGGCCCATGGGTCGGAGCATCAGCATTTATAAGCTGCTTCAGTAAAGCTGAGTTCAAATTGCAGTGGCGCATTATTAAAGCAGCAAAAAGCGAGCGATAAGTCATGGTGACGAAGCCTGTACAAAAATAACGAGCCGGGACTGTTCGTATTCTACTTTCTCTACAAAAGCCTATTCCATTAAGCTCAAGCTTGCAGAGGTAGACGTCTTATGCACGTTTTATTAATTGCCTGGCCTATGGAACTGGATAAATTCACCTCTCTTACAGATGTTAATGATTGTTGCCAGTCTATAGTTGTATAAATATCGTGTTGGGCTCTGCCTACTCGTCTGCTTGAAACATTTCCTTTCTGCCATTGCAGCTTACAATTAGTTGGCTTCAATATACATCGTCCACACACGCGTATCTTCTAGCGTTAATTCTACTTTGCGGAAGATGATAGATGGTGGATCAACGTGGAACGTAAGCTTAGTTAGCCTGACAGTGGAATGGCGGAGGGAGATGAGTTCTGGTGAGTAGCAATCGAGGACAGACAACTACACTACAATCTAACACCGAGAATTATGTTGCTGAGGTGATCGTATTCGGATAAAAGCAGAAGGCGACAGTGATGGCACTGAAGGCGTGACCATTGGCACTTATGAATTTGAGCATGAACCAACGAGAAGAAAACAAAGGAGTGCTTATTTCCGGTTTTTTTGGAAAGCGTTGTTAATGATAAAAAGCGTTAAAAACTGAACATGGAACTCTTTAGGCTGCAGAAACCTCCAGCCGGTGTGATTGACCTTGGCTCCATCGATGCGTGCACGGTAAGTGCGCAACTTACGTGAAGAATGCTACGATTGACTCGGCACAAAATAATTGACGATTAACGACATTTTTTCATTAACTATGCACATTGGTTGTCCGAGAGTTCATTGTCGTAAGCAGAGCTGACCACTTTCTTGGAAGCATGCTAGCAAAAGCCCGCATCATTACTGTTTCCAAAGGTAGATTGATTATTTGCAGCAATAATAAAAGGGTTGTCACGTAGGCTGCTGGAGTCTCTGACTTGACATCTGCAAAATTATACAGACGACGTACTAAATGCGCACGTGCTGCGTTGCAAGCCTGGTCAATGCCATCTCCTGGTTGCTGAACCCACTCTGGGATATTGGAGATTGCTGCTTTAGTGCTTAGCAAATGATGTCGTAAGGTATTTTCATTGTGCGACCTGTGAGCAACTTGCATGGTGGAAGTCTGTTAATGTATGGGCGGTGGCAGTCTAAGCATCTCCAGTGGAAGCCTTTGGCAACTTAATATGATTGTAAAACGTCCCTTCTATTTGTACTTTGCTTTGCATTTGCTTGCCTAGTCCATAAACTGGATCATGATTTGCAATGGTTCTAGAGACAATTAAGTCGCTCATGTGCAGCACATGTCCCCATTTCCACCGAACCGAGTTGCATTCTCAGACACCCTCGTCAGAGTCCGCCTGCTTCCATAACCTTCAACTGATGGAACGGGGTGAGATTTCAATGTTACGTAGCTTGCTGCAGAGGAGATGAGAAATGAATGAGCGAATAGTTTTAGCAATTGCGTTAGCTAGTTCCGCTAGTGGTTTGGAAGGCTTTAGATTAGAGCTACTATGCGCATGAGTGCAACATGCATAGAAAATAGTGGGACCCAGCAGTTTTAGCAGAAATCGAAAGCACCTAGTCCCCGTTTTTACCTGCGTGGATCAGTTGCTCGTGTAGTTCTTAACGAGCCTGTTGCACTAGTGAACTTGGAATGCTAGGTGTTTAGGATGCCCAGCACCTTCGTAGTATGGGAGATCTCTATCCAAAAGAGATTGTACCTTTTTGTTACACCAGCCTGATGTACTTGCTTAACAAGATCATTTCTTTAATGTGGGTTGATAAGAGGACATTGGGAGACTCTCGATTGCCAGTGCTGTGCTGAAATCGATACTCCGCATATTACTCAACTTCTGTTTAGATGACTTGTTCATGGATTAGCATGCGGTTACTCTGTAAAACAGCAGTATTCAGCGCTATGCACACGCATAATGCTTCAGATGTTCATACTACAGTGCAACTAATCAGCCGATATACTTGATGGCTATTCTTCAAATGCTCTGAAAACTGGTGCATTACTCGGTCATCTGTGGTTGGCATAAATGCTTTTCAAGTAAACTAGCATTCACTTGGATGCCAAACTCGATCGTTTGCTATGATAACACGTAAAGAGTACTTTAACTATTGACAGCGTGGTAAAATTAGTCCATATGCACCTTAATCACGACATGAGAGCATTGATTGGAATGACATTGGCTTTGAATATGCAATATTACATGGTTCATCGTGTTAACCGACACAAATTACGCAGTTCGTGTTGATAAGAAGACCTTCTGAAGGAGTTGTTAGCATGCAAATGTGGTATGATATGGCTTTGCCTTAAGATTTTTGTCGAAGACGTAAGAATAGGTGGCTCGTCAAATCAGAATAATGGCTAACTTTCATGAAAGCCTGCCTCTAAACGAGGCGTCGTCTTCTTAAGATATCGCAAGCACACTTTTACGTGGTCAACTGGATACACTTAACAAAATTCGATACAGCAGAGGAGGAAGCAAGAGTAAGAGATAGGAGGGCGAGAAGCAACAAACCAAGTACTTTAGCTAAGGAGAAGTCACCCTTCAGCTTTGTTGACTGCACTTCGAGGCACTTGATAGTAGAAATGCAGCGGTCATCCCCAGACTATGGAAATCTTGGATGCTATAGAAGGCTAATTTTATTTGCACTCAAAGAAAAGAACTCAACATAGCAAACGCCTGTTCTTGAACTAACGTCGAATGCCCTTACTTTGCATTAACGACGTTTTCTTGCCACGCTGCCTTCAGGAGAAGTGACAAAGAAAATGCAGCGAAGACCACAAACGCAGAATTGTAGAACCGCATCGAGGTGCCCGCTTAGGAACGTACTTAAAACTAAGCGAATTTAAACCTGAAAGTAGTGCCTGCCGCGAAGGTAGTTGTGTACACTCACAGGGAATCTCGTCCGGGTTGGGTAAAGGCACGACCTTCGATGCATTAAAGGCAGGACAAATTTTATCACGTTCCATCATCTAGACTGGGTTGGCATTCATCTCAAAACGCACCCACATTGTCGTATAACACTCAGCGGAGATGCTGCCTTCACCCTATCACGATGTGCGGCTTTGGTGGTTGATTGTGGACGTAAATGTGGGTCACGAAGCTTTCGATGTGCGTGGGATTGGGCCTACATCGAGGATATGGGGATGCGCAAACTGGAATCTCAGTAGGCGACGGCTTATCCTTTCTGTCTACAGCTTTCCGCAGCCCTTTTTCGTGCTCTAAGTAAGAACGGGAAAGATTCGATGGCGTCTTTCTCGGTGCTTTTTATCCAGAGCCCGGATGCACGTGGTAGTTTATGGCCGGTTTTTTATTCCTTGTCCGTAAGGAATTACTTGAGAGCTGCAAAGACTGCTTTAATGTAACAAGATCTTAACATTTTTGCTTTTGGAGGCGAGTTATGGGCTTTAGTGCATCAATGCTTCAGGTCTTAAAATTTAAGAGCTACAAAATATTCGAAATGGAAAGTGATTCGTCTACAGTTTGAAATATACTTCCTTATAAAGGCAGGGCCCACTTTACCAACCCGATTTTGCAATTAGACAATACCAATTTCGGGCGCAACATTTAGTACTGATTAGTACATTGATAAATAGAGTGCCAAAGAGCCCCTTTTACATCTAGCCATGAAGTTTAACACCATTCTCCTCTACTCTCCTCGTGCCTTTATCTCGAAGACAATGCATTATATTTTGCATTTTATCCATCCCTTTACTTCAACTTAGTTATAAGCTCAACTAAGGTAGCAGAAATTAACGTCATTCCCATGGTGTCTTGTGGGTTGAGAAACGAAAAAGAAATTATGATCGCGCAAATGCTAACCTCCTGCTTGATAAGCCTCGTCGTGATCAAGACGCCTATCTGAACGCAGAATAGCAAGGATGTCCCTTTGATGCACTGACAAAAGGCATGCGTTGACATCTTTCGGTCGAATCTTGGAAGTAGCGGTAAGCGACTCAGCGATTGCAGGTGTCCTGGCCATGATGTAATAGATTTCAACGAACTGAAGTCCATCTGTATGTCTCGGCTGCCTCGTTAGGCATTCATCGTTTAGAATAAACTAGCTCCTTGATGCCGCCTTGCTTGCTGGACCGTAGTATTTATCTGCCGTTCCAATTTATCTAGCATATTGCAACGATCTGTTCGAAAGGACAATAGGGGTAACTTGCTGCGAGCGTGAGGGAGATATTCTTTAAAAACCGAAGCACCTCCTCATTTCAATATGAATGATAGCACTAGGGTTTTCCTTAGAGTCAAAAGGATTAAAAAGACAAAGACATCTTGTATTTGTGCAGGACGGAAAACGCTTACGGGGCACCACATTTCGCATCCTTCTTTGGTGGTCGGAGAGGGCTGACCGACCGTTGGTGGCCTAAAAGCTGTCTCTCTGAAGTGATGCTAAAAGGAATTGATATCATTGGCAAAAGTCTAAAAACGGCACAGGAAATAGAGTTTATTTACTTTATTCTATGAAACCATTGCATTGCCAAACATTGACTTGGCATAATCAAGCCGAAATAAGCGTCGAGATTTAGGCAAAAAATCTTCACCTTCAAGCGCAATGAGCCATTAGTGACCTGCTTCAAGCCATCAAATAAGCACTAGGTGCCGCCTATGGCCCACATTTTACGGAAGCAGTTTTGTTTATACACTTGATAAATAACTATTACATTTGTACGACCGAAGCAGAATCGCAGCTTCGTAAATGTATTCAGCTGTTCACTTTGGTGAAACGGAGTTACGACCAGCGTAGGTAGACGAGAGCGTCAAGCCTTGACTTAGGAGGATCCTTTCAAGACATCGGTCTAATAGTGACCACTATATCCACAATTCCAATTTTGCATATAGCTGGCGCAATCTTCGACAGCACCAGATTTTGTGACGATGCACAGTCTCTCTCGTAGTCATAACTAGGCTCCATCACTTCACACCCACTTCTTCTAATGATGGACAATGACAATAAGGAAAACCAGGTGATATTTATCAACGCAGTTTTGAATTTCAAGACACATCACTCCACACCACAAATGCGCACCTTTCGAAAGTGACTCGATGAGGTGACCTCATTAGGCGTCAGTCGGTCATGAGAGAGTTTGCCATTGGGACAGAAGTGAAATGCGGCACTAGAGTGAAGAATCGCTACCTGTATAACAATTTGCGCGCATGAAGTTGCTAGCTAGTGAGTCCTGAAAAGCATAAAGAGCGAACGTTGGGATACTGGAGGATCCAAACATGGGCTTCACAAGAGCGCGAAATTAAAAGAAGGACGCTGGCTCGGTCAGGAGTGTAATTTATTCCACGTGCTGATGGGATAATGAGATTCTGAAGCTATTAAAACCGTTCCAGGAAGAGAATAAGGGAAAAAATCGTGCGACCTCTAAGGAAAGAGCTATACTGAAGCAAAGAAAAGAGCGCAGTCCCACCATTCCGATGCGGATTTATTGTGTTCTCGGCAGATAACTGAATGCATTCCGGTTGTGGTAGTTTACGTTAGGCTGAGGTAGAAACTAGTGAATGCACGGCTGCGCCAGCCATCACAATGCTTTATGATGCTTTTGGCATGGGTAATCCCTCCTGATTGATCACGATACAGACACCAAAGATTATTGCTTGTCATGCAAAATAACATTAAACGGAATGTTTAGGTTCAGCGCCAGAGGTGGGCTCAAAAACAAAATTCCTGATCTTGCAACTGTTTTTTGTTTTAGCATTGCGATAATCGGTCTTATTCGTCCTTTTCAAAAGGTCAATATGTTAGTGACCATAAAATACAAAATCATTGAATTTGCTGCTAACATTGGCCTTGATTTTTCCTGGAACTAGTGAATCAGCTTAGTTGGGCAATCCTCATTAGCAACGTTAGTAAAGCGTACGGTAACCAGATTTTTGCTTCTTAGAGCAAAATTATTTTCCTCTGAGGTAAATGAGACTGATGGTGTCAAGAGTGACAAGATGCCAAGGTTGATTAAACACTGCTATTCTGTCTTGGCACTTCAAGGAAGTGTACAGATTTTGACTGCAATCCATGTAAATCATGTCATGATATAACGTTACAGCGAGAAGTCGCTACTGCTAATCTTTCTCATGGTAGTCACAGTTGCATTTGCGAGCGGCAAAAGGCCATATTGTATTACGCTGGAAAGCCTTAATATATGTAGAGGCTGAAGACGATGCGTGGTTAGAACTCTCCCGGCACTCCATAATTAAGCCACGTAAGTCTTGCAAGTCCAACTTTTAGTTCATGCTACATTGCGAGAATAAAGGAAACAGGATAATGAATTTCTTTGAAAGCAAGGTTGCTCGGCGGTGTACTTGGGCAGTTGTTCAGTTACTCGGTCATTCAATTACCTGCAGGCTGTGCTACCAATTTGCAGCCTGGAAACTCGGTCACTCCAAGATCTTTCCCACTTACCTACACACGGATGAGTGCTTTATTCTTCTACACCAATTTGGCTTATCACAGCTGTTGGAAAAGCTCAGAATCCTAAAAAGTAATCCTGCATCCTCTCAAGAACAATAACTGCACAATGACGCCTATATTTACGCACAAAATAGCCAATTTTATTGTTGGACACAAAAAAGATTAGTTGAGTAATCTAGAGTCTGCCCTTTTAGGTGAACTTACATTTACTCCGACTGCAGCTGTAAGGTGGAATAGAGAAACAATTTTACATATATTACCCAGACATTCGGAATGCGCAAGCGGAACTTGAAATTACTGTGACGCAGGTGGTATTGCTTCACCTAATTCAAGTCGTTGTGCTCCTCATTGCGCACAGTACATTTGTACCAACTTTCAGCCTTTTCTTTCACATTCCACAACAAACTTAAACGAGAAAATTAAACTAATCTTAAAAAAAGTTTCCTTTGGCGTAGGTAATGTTCTACTAACTGGCATATGTTTCATAATGTCTCATTCCCGCCACACAAAATATGTATGATATGCATTTAATTTGTGCGATTTTAAATAATAGGGCAAACTGAGAAAATCCATGAGGCATCTTAATTGCGTTTCCTGATCAGCTGTAAAGACGTTCTTAATGGCCTCTCCACGGCGGACGTATGTCAGTCAGGAATGGTTGTTCATAAGCATCTCGGAAAGTAAGCACTTGGAAATATGAGCAAAACAATGGCATAATTAGTGAATAGACATATGATGAACAACAAACCACGCACTTACCTCAATCTCCTTATGAAGCCTATCCTCGTCTTCTGAGTCGATAATAAGTGCTTCGCGTAGCTTTCTCGCGTCTTGCGGCTTCTCGTTGGAACTCCCACTTAAGAGATCTAAGGCTACGCCCTTCTGCTCCAGCACTTCCTTTATACATTTGTGATTAAAATAAAACTTCACACGAAACCACAAAGAACCCCTAACTTAACGCAATAATAAAAATCAACCTTCTCACTCCCTTGCCACAACGTGTCCTGACCTTGGCTCATTTATTATGAAATTTAGTGACCGCGCATCATTCGCAACCTTCGAGACGATGATCTTGAGGGCCAATCTCAGGCGTGATGAGTACATGTTTTCTTCAGTCAAAATGTTTTAACATTTTCCGCATTCGATAGAAATAAAAAATCGCATAGTCAGCTGCACTTCCGAATATCGCACAATGTTCACATGTGGGATCAATATGGGCCGGAAGATGGAATTAATGCAAACCATTAACGAACTGAGGTGGAAAATTAGGAGCTCACACTTATCCAGCAAACTGATACCATGTTAACTTCTGCATCTGGTTCAACTATGCTTGATTTCAACTACCCTTGTTACACCTTCAAGGAAAGTATGCCATCGCTCCACTTAAAAGTTACACAATTGTCGAGGCAGGAATGCATTTATTCAACCATAATCAAACCCCAAATCTACTCTAGGATAAAAGCATGACATTTTCACGCTTCAATCATTTTAACTAATCTTAAAAATGATAGAAATTAAGGGCTGGGCTTATGTAAATCAAAGAAAAAATAAAAGAAGAGTGGATGTGGCAGCATTTTTATCCGACCGTGTAATAAAGCCTTTAGGCGGAACCATTAATTGAACTTCTATTCTATGATGCAACTCGCACACTCGACAAGGAAATGCCAAAAGAAAGCTCGGTGTGAGCTGAAGCAAAGATGTCTAATCATTTATTGAGTAGTCGCAAGCGATATACAGAAATGATAGCATTAGTTGTGCGTTCAAAGCAAGGGAGAAGTAGAGGAGGGCATGCACACCACCGACTAGCTCCTTCACCTCCATGGCATGTAAAGGCACCTTCACAAGCGTCGGTGTGGGCACAGCCTCAGTTGTGGTTGATGTTTACCACCATTGCTGCGACCATCTCCATGGTTGCTCACACGGCGACCACCATTGCGGCTTCTTTTCACACGACCACCATTACGGCGACCACCATTACGGCTTCTGTACACACCACAATGCTTACTTCTGTCCACATTGCGAACCCTTCTCAAACTCTCCCCACGGTGCCCACTTCCACGGATACGAGCATGGCCAACCTCCCCACACCATTCCTTTATCTCTGCTTTCCTTGATACTGACTTGCGAGCTGAGGTGTGCCCACTTATATACCAGTCGCCTTGTCTCTGATTATCTCGTGTGACCCTCGTGCTCACTGTACTTTTAGCTCTACGCTCGTGCTTGCCGATCGCCACCGATGCTCTCGTGATGCTAACTCTCTCAGCTGATATTTCAGGTGTCGTCTAGACTGAACTGCACGTGACTTCTCAACATAGAAATTTAGCAATGTTCTACGAACTGTGATGGCCTTGCCAAAGTAGAGGTCTTTATGTTAATCTCTCAGATATGTCCATACATCTTGAGAATATCTGCACCTTAATAATAAGATTACAGAGTGAGCAAGTGTGTGGCAAGCTTCATCATGTTCCTCGAAGCTAAGTGCCTCGTGTGATTGCATTTACCTAGCGCGTTAAACGATCAGGTCATCCCAACATCGCAAGCCCTCACCGACTGAGTTAATCGCTGTTGAATGACTTCGAACAAACAAAATTGTAGAGAAGTTGAGTACTCAAAGTGCTAGCTACAAAGTTTTGGTGGTGCGATGGACATTAATGACCCAACATTCAGCTAGACCCTCAGATTTTGTCCCACAACTGAGCTCCCAACTTATCATATAATGTCCCGCAATGTATCAATACATCAGATCCCGAAGATCTCGCTGTCCAAATATGTTTATTAGAGGACGCAAATACGCCCAGAAGGCCACTGCTGCAGCATAGGTTAACCACACAAAGCACTTCGCCCGCCCTCTACCTACGGCCACGTTGCTTGATTTTCCACTTTATCCAGCCTGTGCAAAAGTGCGAGGGGATCAACTTCACCCTTTCATGAAACTCGTCAGTTCGATTCCAATTACCACTGAAATACGGAATTTACTTGACACTGTGGCAGCAGTTGATTGCTGAGCATGCTACTTCAGAAGAGCGATAACTTGTTGCGTTTATTGAATGACCGATTCCATGAGGAGTAAGTGTTGCTGTGTGGATGGATTTGTAGCAGAATGACTACAGTCTGGTCAAGGAATGAGTTCAATTTTGATGACTTGGTAAGGGTTGTGTTACTAACCAAGAAAAAGACAATGCGTGTTGGCTGCAGGTTGTTCCGCCATCTAGGAAGTAACCAAGTGTGCTCAAAGTTACGAGTCACTGCAAACTGCCGAGTCCGTTATTCGCAGTCACTGAGTCACAGTTTATTTGGGTCTGTTTGGTACCGGCATGCCATCAGGCATAATCACTCTCAACCTTGAGGTTAATCAGCACATTCAAGTAAGCGCTGCTGAGTTTTCAACTGACGTGCATAAGAGCATCGAAAGAATCCGAACGAGACAGACTTTGTTTAATTGACTTAATGATGCTCTTAAGACCACGATACAGTTCCTCATAGCATGTGCTACAAATCTTACCAAAGGTCTTTGCCATTTTTGATTACTATTATTATTGCTGTCCAGACAGAGTCCGTGGATCGCGGGAGAGATTTACTGCACTCGATGCATTCAGTTTATGGTTCTGTACCCAGTTGCGGACTGTACGAAGCGTCGCGTCATTTGCAAAATATTCTGTCTCCTAGCTCATACTTTCCAATTTCCATGAAATAGGCTGGATTAAGTTTTCAAGTGTCTAAAACTAAAACTATCCATTCGATCATGCTGTCTTTTCAAATATTGCAAAATGGACAAAAGATGAAGAACCCAAACCAAATATCTTGGTCTTATCGAAGGGAAAGTGCTCTACAATTATTGAGGAACAAAATATTCTCTTTGACAAATGATCGTGCGAATCAACACATTCGCAATCAGGCTTTGGCTTTGCTATTTTATTAGCATTAGTAGGTTTATTTCCAGCCCATTATCCTGATTGTCGTTAGTATGGCAGTTCACTAAGACTTTAAATACCCTTTGGTTACGCTTTAGACCTGTTTGCCACAAGGCCACATATTAGGCACCAGAGCATTCTAGCGCCCATTGTTTGCTGATTACTATCCATTGCCGTGCACTTCATGCATTGGCAAGTGAAGAGAGTCCTCCATGTAAGGAAAGCTTAAAGACACACACTTTGCCTTTAGTGCTTTGCAAGCGACCGTTCCGCCTTCATTGTTCCTCTTCCCTCTTTATGACACTACTCGTGATAGCAGCGCATTAAGCATTCCTTTCACTTGTCAACCCAAAGAATCCAAATGAAGCACACCAAGGTGAGCTCCTTCCAAATGATCCATCTTGCTCGGTAACAGAACCTGTTTATTCGAGTCCACTTACCAGCCATATAAGGCATTACTTTAATCTGACGCTACGCACCTTTGACTGAAGAGCAATTGATGGTTGAATGACCGATGTTAGTCACTGCTCTTACACAAATTCTTAGTTTGCCTGCATGGGTGGGATGACTGGGGATCACGACAGGACGAGGGTGAGTAGTTCCAAAAGCAAATGTGCCCAAAGGTACCATGGGAGTTGCTACCATCAAGTCTAACATTCCTGTGAGATTTCTATGCAGTCTAAATGACTGAATGTTTCTTTGCCTATAATTACTCATAGAATGCTCAAAGTAATCAAATATAGTCAACTTCTGCAGTGTCAATCACTTTGGAATGCTGCCTGGTGTACTAACTCACATTTACTAACCCCACTTTTGCGAGTAACACTCCTCGATTCCAAAGCAGACGTTCGCCAGATATGTGCGCGCTGGAGATTAAGAACAGCTAAGAACAGTTTCTCGAAATGAGCAAAGAAAACCAAAGCCTGTTTCGCTGACAAGTTAAGAGTGACTCTTTGGTAAAGCGCGACGAACAGGAGAATGCAATCAAGCAGCCGCTCAAAGGCAGCAACTATAAACGCTTCTGAACGTCTGCATGCAGAAATTTCTGCACCGCATTTTATAAAATAATTAGGTGGAGAGTGGGGGCCTTTGGCCAGAAATGTACTTTCATTTGCAAGACGGTAGCAAATCTTCATTACACAGTTTACCGCGCATTTCAACACCATGCAAATAACTTAAAAATGAATGGCGGGTAGGGTAACAAAGATAGTCTGTGCATAAATTGCAAAAGTTAATCAAAACGCCGCATTACATTCTCGACAATGTCGAGGTCGGTTCAATTGGCTGCATGAAAACATTGATGAATTCGTTCACTTATTGCGTTCTAATAAGAATTGTGCACGTGTTTCCTGCTTCTCTAATTGTGTGTGTCGTTTTGTGAGGCAACACCGAAAGTAATGAGTAGAGTGGGAGGCAGGACAGTCAATTGTTGGCATAGCTGACTTCACTGTATAAACACATATTGTCTGTGGAGCGATATATTCATTCCCTCGGGATTTAAATCGAAATGTACTCGAACCATGACTAAAAAAATATGTCTGAGCACACAAAGCCAGCAGGAGGAGGGAACAGGGTGGTGAGGTGGAGAGGCTCGTTTGGATGTGGATGAATAGGTTGCACGTACTGCTGTGATTAGCTGAGTACCTTAGTCAAGTGGGAATGAGGATCTGCGTCATGAGTCACAATTAATGCGTCAGTAGCACTCTATTCTGATGTGCTTAGTTCGAAGGCAAAGGCGTAGGCGAAACCACTGGACTGAGAACCACCGAATTCCAATGCCACGAAGAGAACCTTTTTACCTGGGAGTCCTCTCAACGCATCCACACACGAAAGCCACTCACTTTCCTCCTTCCAACCGCTAATCCTTTCCCTTCTTTACATTAATCAAGACGTACTTTGTTTTAGATTTATGATGACACCAAGTAAATTGACTGCGCGACAGGTTTAGTTCCCTTTTCTGATAAAGAAATCGTTTGATATTGTGTGCATCCCGCTGCGTTTCACGATTAATTACTTCCAAATCAATGTTACACATTTCAGTAAGCTTTCCTAACTCTTATGTTTTAGCAGATGGTGGCGGGACAGAGTAAAATAAGCCTCTTTTATTACATCCATTTGACATCAAAACCATCTTTCTCTAAACTTTTCAAATTAGCTGAATCAGCTAACTCATCTCCTTACTGGCCGAACATGACAATAAATCTTGCATCGTAAGTCAGAAATGTGGCATGATACAGATGATTCCTGTGGCATTTAGCTCCAACTCCCGGCTTCTTCTGATACGACTTCGATCTACCAGTGGACGTCTTTTCCAAGTACATTTGGCTCAGGTTGGAGTAAAAGCTACTAATGCGTGGATGTAGACGAATCAGAATTGTCACCAATGTGAATGGGTGAGGGTGTGTAGGCAGCCAAGTAGACCATGCAATGTGGACTGCAGAAGCAATTTTGGAATGGCTTCCTTCTTACTAATACAAAGGCCTATCCTCCTATCATTCAACCTCACATCAGTGCGAAGGTGTGTGAGCCCACTCAGGAGCAATCACTTCTCGCATATTTCATCCCCAAGTGTGCGTCACATGTGAGTAAGTGCTTCCATTTCTCTTGCTCACTAAGACGTCGCATACTTGCAAAGCGGGTTCATGTTATGTATTTGTAATAAAAGGGTGCGAAAGCATTTGGGAGGGACGGTAACTTCTTTGACGATAGCCTGCTTCTACTACGCATTCCCTGAGGCTGGTGAGTGTTGAGGTCAAATTTGGGCAAAAGTGCGTGTGCTATGCATCCTACGACAAGTTAGACAACACGGCAAAGTGGTCCACTTTATTAGAGTACTGAATAATGGACTCATTCTCAGCACAATCGTTCATAGTGTTGATGCATGTGTGTGGTACGATTCGTCGACTTGTATCATGATGCTCTGAGGGCAGATGGTGAAGGATTCACACCCTTCAGAGTGTTGTCTGTAAATATATGTGATGAAACTACATCATCCGGGAGGTTGATAAGTTGTCACATCGCCTTCCCTTTATGCATTGATGGCGTGGCTGTTAAAACTAAGGGATTCGGTGATCCAATGGAAGGTAAGACCTTTAGTTTGCCTCAGATGCAAAATTTCCTACTTCAAAGTATTAATCTGCGTTCAGAAATGGCTTTTTTGTAATTCTGAATGAAATTTCAATGAATATCAGCCACACCGCTCTAGATTTGGTATCAAGGGAAATAATTGGATCGGAGAGAGCCTTTGTTTAAAAGTCATCATGCCCAGTCACACTTTTCCATTACTCGATCGAAATGCTTGCATTGCTTTATGCTACTAGTGGATAAAAGTAGTAGTGTCGTGACTTCCTTCATAGAAATTATGCTTGCCTCCGCTTTAATGCCACAATATCAGCGCAAAGACTGCATGTCAACAGTGTGCAGGCTTGTACTGCGATGAGAATATCCCATACTTCTCGGTTGAAGGAGAACTACGAAAATCGTAACGGCTATCTCATTCACTTTACACACCCTACTCCGCAGCATTTGCAAATTCCACCATCAAGTCATCGTGTCCTCCCTAAGATTCGGTCAAAATTAACTTCTGATCAAGTTGGCAAAGCATGACTACAGGTGAAATTGCAAGTAAAGAACATGCCAACTGCCTTCACAGCACCGTGTCGCAATGTTCCTCATCCGTGCGACAAACATGCACCAGAACTGTGAATGAGTGTGTTAAAAAGAATACGGTACATGACAGATTGCGAAAATCCTTCGCAGAGGGCTGTAGATCATTCTCCACTTTCTACCACTTGCGATTCTCAAACCTCATCACAAACGTTTCTCCCCACACCTAACTTTACTGCGTGCATCATTCTCGTGCTGTCTTGAGACCAACAGGGCTGAAACCATTGGCTGATGAAAGTGATTTCTCCCATTTCACAAGGCCACAGTTGGACTTGCTACCACGCATTTACTACCGGTGCGAATAACTCGTGACGCAGGCACATAACATGGCGCATCTTGCCTGTAAAACAGTTAAACTACAGCTTGTTTCAAAAGAGATGCAAGGATGAATAGGAGGTGTGCGATCGCAACGTCGGGATCTGATGGGTTCCTATTCAATACAATCGCGTTTCATATACGTCAGCTGGGTGGCAGTACAAGAAACCTGTGTGCCGGCAAGCTGACAAGTTCACTGGATTCGATGAGAAAAGCACAAATGAGACCTTAAAGGTGGAACCAAGGTAATCACCAAGTGGATGCTGGCATTGTGACAACTGGATGTTGTAGGAAAAACAGCCAAATTAGTATGACTTACTGTGCATACAACACCTTGGTCGCGTCTCTAGGCAGTAGTGCAAATCACAGAGCACAACATCAAACAAACAGAGTCCTGCATATAAACGATTTCGACTTCTCTCGATGACGAACTGCATCGTGACCAAAGCAGCATCCACCTCTATTGACACTCTCGTGTCTTGCCTCTGGAACCTAGGTAATCAGAATGAAGAGCTAGTGACACACTACTTGTGACTTAAACAACAAATCCCCATCTTTCCCTGACTTAAGAGCTCACAAAGATTCTGCGATGCCTCGAGACACTCAGCAAATCGCATCAGAACGTGTCACTATTCTCATCTAAATCAAATGCAGCCTATGGGTTCCACCATTTCGTCCTCTCTCACTGCTTGCCGCTGTGCTTGGGCCCAATTTATAGTCGTGGAATACAGGGTACTTGCGATTTTGCCCAAGTCTTACCTCAACACTCACCTGTCTCTAAGAAATCGTAGTGGCTTCACAGTGTCGTCCCAGAAGTCACCGTCCCTCCTAATGCTTTCACACGCTTCCATTACAAATGCGTATCATTAAAAACACATTTTACGTGTATGGGACATCTAGGTAAGCAAGAGGCATTGAAGTACTTACCCACGTGTAATAAACACTCTGAGATGCAAGATGGTAGGAGCTGTTGCTCCTAAGTGGACTTACAAACCGTAGCACTGATGTGAGATGAAATGATAGGAAAAAAGGCCTTTGCATGGTGAGGAGACAGCTAGTTAAACCGACTTGCAGCCTATTCACAATTGCAACTATCAGCTGCGTTGCATGGACAACTCGGCTGCCAACACATCCGAACCTACTAGCATCGGCGGCAATTCTGATCTGTCTCAATCTACGCATCATCATCTTCTACACCCACTAAAGTCGAGTGTACTTGAGGAGATGTCTGGAGACGGAACGAAGTCCTGTAGCAAGAAGCTCAAAGTTGTAGATAAAATGCTACAGAAAGCATCTGTGCCAAACCAAGTTACTCATTTAGGAAGCAAACTATGGTGTCATGTTCTGCCTGCACGGCAGTGAATTAATTTAATTGAAGAGTTTAGAGTAAGATGGCTTTGTTGTCAAATAAAATAACTGAAAAAAGTAATTTTGTCCTTATCTGCTAGCATGTGCTAAAGGGAATGAGTTGAGCAAGCCCGTTGAAGTAAAAGAAATTGCGCGCAAAGCATTGATCAGTGGGACGATGTGGAAGGCGCACAATGTCAAACGACTATTTCATCAGAAAAGTGAAAACACAACTTGTCGCGCATTCACTTCACTTAGTACCAGCATGACTGTGAAGGAGAATATGTATTCCTAAACGTAAAGATAGCGAAAGATCAGCGGTTGGAGGAAGGAGTGTGAGCAGCTCTTGTGTGCGTGTGCGTGGAGAGGATCTTCACGGGGAAAGGTTCTCGTCATAGCCATGAAATTCGATGATTCCCAGTCTAGTGGCTTCGCCTGCACAAGCAACAATCTCAAGTTGACAAACCTCTTTTCATTTAACTACAAAGTCACGAAGAAGATTGGTGATTTATTGAGAAATTGAGGAATGAATTTGCATAATGTTTGGTGAACTACTGTTCTGGATGGCTCAAAATGAGTAAAATATGCGCAAGCAATGTGGATTTGGCATTGGGTTGGACACAGCTCCCAAATCTTAGCAAAACTTCATTCATTGCATTATTCTCGTTCCTCTTTTCTCTCTTATCACTTTCTCTTCACTTAGCAACCGGCCATTGAATTATTAATGTGAAGTCTCTGAGTACAGGGTTACGTGCTACAAATTAATGAATGAAAGGCAGTTGAAGGAGGGTCGCTCGAAGCAGTGACAACTCTCATCGCCGTGCCTCCTAATGCTTACTCAAGCTTCCGGGTGAAAGGGCCTCCACGTGAGACTCAAGATGGTTGATTTAATTGTTAACACGTACCATTTCTCTTGACTTGGTGCAAAAATCGGCATTTAAGTGAATCACTTGAAGACAATTAATCGCCTAAAGAAATTAGAAATTTAAAGGATATAAATGCTCCTCTGCCTTGAGTAGAATTACAAGGACTACTGTTAGTCCCTTCTATGAACGGCAGAAGAGGTCTCTTCATTCCATAAAGTAACATTGGTATTGTCTGCAGCTGTTCCTTATTTTAAGTGGACTATGAGGCGAAACATTTGGCATTGTGTTTAGCATTGGATAAGCGACCTTTCGGGGTAACATTTTTGCCGCATTCCGTTGAATGCTGATTGTACATATGGTTGTGTGCCACTCGTAATGAGGCAAAATCCTCACTCATCTCTCAACTTCTGTTGAGGTGTGCTCGAACCGAGAATATAAAATGGAAGCGAACACAGCGATATTAAGACAAGTCAAAATCGCTTGCATGTAATGCTTTAATCGTTTGGCGACAACTGATCATGCCGATTCAGGTCATCTAATTATTCGACAAAGTAGCTCGTAAAGAATCCCCGTTTGCTATGTCCAATTTGCTGTTGTCACAACCCCAGTATCCAACTGGTCATTTCTCTGTCTTTTACATTCAAAGCCTCATTTTCGTTTCTTCCAGCGTAATCCAGTCCTTTCGTCGGCTCCTTTGCAGTGCATGCTTAATGTCACTGCGTTTAATCTGCCAGATATCAAATGCGGCTGCAAGTGAAAGGGTTCCACCAGTTTCTGACGTTACGGTCGCACATCTTTCATTCAACCCAATCACCCTTTCCTATAAAGACCGTGATGGAATTGTATGAATCTCAGTGGACCTGATGATTTATTCTCATGCTACAAGCTATTCACACTGGCAGTGAATGCGCGGCAGCACGTCAAACTGTGGAGTTGTGGGATGGGAGGCATCGAGTTCCTGGTGCGTGGTCATCAACCCACATCACCAGCCCTGTCGATCTCTAGGACAGCATGTCTTTTTTAATGGGAATGCATGCTCGTCTCACTTCCATCACAGGTGTCATCAATAGCGGTGGTCAGCGAGAAGTTTGTAGGAGCTTAACATCGTCTCTTTAACATTGACACAAACTAGTCGAATGCAACTTAAAAGGAACTCGTCCTCCTCAAATGGAAATTGGTTGCTTCGTGAGGGCACAGGTCCAGGTCGGTAAAAGTAAAAGTAGTAGTGTCGTGACTTCCTTCATAGAAATTATGCTTGTCTCCGCTTTAATGCCACAATATCAGCGCAAAGACTGCATGTCAATAGTGTGCAGGCTTGTACTGCGATGAGAATATCCCATACTTCTCGGTTGAAGGAGAACTACGAAAATCGTAACGGCTATCTCATTCACTTTACACACCCTACTCCATAGCATTTGCAAATTCCACCATCAAGTCATCGTGTCCTCCCTAAGTATCAGTCAAAATTAACTTCAGATCAAGTTGGTAAATCAAGGCTACAGGCTAAATTACAAGTAAAGAACATGCCAAATGCCTATAAGGCACCGTGTCGCAATGTTCCTCGTCCGTGCCACAGACAAGGACCAAAACTATGAATGAGTGTGTTAAAAAGAATAAGTCATTCAGTGTTCTACTAGCGTTAAGACGCTTTGCCGTGTTGCATCAATTGTAATACAGGACACGACCGATTGCGGAAACCCTTCGGGGAAGACTGTAGATCGTTCTACACTTTACCACTTCCGATTCTCAAACCCCACCACAAACGTTTCTCTCCACACATCACTTTACTGCGTGCATCATTCCCGTGCTGTCTTGAGGCCAACAGGACTGAAACCATTGGCTGATGAAAGTGATTCCTCCCATTTCACAACGCCACAGTTGGACTTGCTACCACACATTTACTACCGGTGTGAATAACTCGTGACGTAAGCATATAAAATGGAATTCACACAATCCCTTTGCTAAATTTAGGTATTGTGTACCTCACTCTAAAGGTGACGCAAAAAGATGCCCCTTTATACGATGACACACTGTCTAGAAGCCGACAAACACAAATCATGAACCCAATTCTTCCCACTCCACAAATCCACAATTGAGTCTCCTGCCACGCATTTACTACCTGTGTGAATAACTCGTGACGCAGGCACATTAAATGGCGCATCTTGCGAGTAAAACAGTTAAACTGCAGTTTGTTTCAAAGAAGGTGCAAGGATGAATAGGAGGTGTGCGATCGCAACGTTGGGAGCTGATTGTTCCTATTAAATACAATCGCCTTTCGTATACGTCATCTGGCCGGCTGTACATGAAACCTGTGTGCCGGCAAGCTGACGAATTCACTGGATTTGGTGAGAAAAACACAAATGAAACTTTGAAGGTGGAACCAAGGAAATTACCAACAAACCTAGCAATGCACAGTCACAGTAGGAAAAGAACTGTGTAAAGCTGGTGGCCATCCCTGACCTCCAGAAGGTCAAGCACCATGCACATATATGTGCACCGTCCTCCTGATGTAGTCGTATGATTGGCATCAAAGATCTATGCACTGAATTCACCATCTCTTTGTTTGTTTACTTTATCAGAAGTTTCTTACTGCCATTCCGCACAAGGTCTTCATTTCCGTTATTGGTTCAGACAAACTTATTACACCTTGCCAATGTTTTACGCATTGATGGCAGACTTTGTCACTAATTTCGAGTTCATGCAGTTGCACGTTATTTTAACACTTTGCGTACATTTTTCTGGGGTACGTGTTGGTGGTTAGATAGATCGCGCCATCTTCAAACTGACCGTAGCCCAATGTCTTCTTTGCCCGATATGCTTTGACATTCCGCAAGGCTGTTGGGAGGCAACTTTGCCGCTTGGAAGCAAGGAGCTAACATCCACTGCCTTTGATTCTTTTATGCTCAAAGGAAACCTCCAAGCATATTCTAACTAACAAAAATTCACCTTTAACTGACGTTCTGGTTATCTCGCAGTCTTCAGCCACAAGACTCTGAGTTGATAATAGCCCTAGGTTGAATTGAAGCACGCTTCATCCAAAAATAGATGCAAAACATGTAAGTCAGGTGCGTGCTCTTAGATCACTAGTTTTGCTGAACACTAAGTCATCTTACCAGAGCAGAACCTGCTAACTATACCTGACTTCTACTAGAATTTGATTGTGAAAGGTGAATTCTTTATGGTTAACTTTCAATACTTAGCGCGAAACTGTTTAAGCTATTGCTATAAGGGTTGAATTACCTAATCAAATCCTGAGGACGAGATGACTCACCTGTCAAGTCGACGTCCTCCCTGACAAACCACATGCTCGCTGCTCTCACACAGGTCACCCGGTCGCAGTTTCTTTAACAACGAAGGGTAGTAGTCCACGGTGTAGGGAGAGGTGGAGTTGAGTGAGATCGGCTTCATCGGAGGAAAGAGATGGGTCATCTGCTTTACCACCCCAGAAGAGACTTGTGCCACACCTCACGTGCCAACTCCGCATGGCGGGTCCGGTTGTCGGCATCATTCAGACAAATCAGACCTGTCGATGTGTAGGAGTGCAAAGTGACTAGCTTTTGGAAGTAAAGACAGGCAGCTTTAATTACGCCACGGCTTGCACAAAGGTAGGTGACATATTTGCATTCCTCAGTTGTCTTTTACGACATTTTTGCGCTATTTCTGGGATCTGACTTTGATATGAATTCATCATTGGAATTCAACCAACCGTAAAATGTATCATTACTATTATTTTACGTAAGGCGACTACTCACAGCAGGGAATTTTGAATTCAGCTGTGCTTTGAGATGGCTGTATTTCTACGCATGTAAAAGTGCATATGACCTGCTAAATCCGTGAGTGATGACACTTGAGGCAATAACTATGCCACATTTTGTCTGCGATCCTACTGAATCGGGATGCATCAAAGGACTCCACCCAATGGCGGCCATAATAGCAAGTGCGGCATCGCAACAGCCCAGAATGTTGCTACCGAATGCGGTTATTTAAGGTGCTACTCCTTTAAATTGCACGCTTCATGAGACAAATCAAGTGAAAGTATCAGGACAACCTCGAAGCTTTGCAAATTCTCCAGTTCTTCCCCCAGCATGAAATCGCATTTACTCATTATTCCATCAGTAGGTTATAATTCAAAGTGATTGAGATTCGGTGCTCCGTTTTGGAATCCCTAATGGCGAAAGACATGTATGATGGTATACGAGTTCCCACTTGACATTCTAGACATTCTCAGAGAGTCATGATTGCATTTGGCGTAGCTGCATAACTTGAAGATGCATTTCATGCAGCCCCTTTCCAACTCGCAAAAACATGCAATATTGTCAGGACTAACATTCTTGTCCACACTCTTCCTCCATTCTCTTTGTCAGTTTTATAGGCCAGTTTTTAATGGTTGAGAAGGAGCACGTCATTAGATAATCTTATTGTCCCCTTTTCAAAGCAATGCAATCGTTTAAATTTCATGTTCTAACTCGACGTGATGGTGGTGGTGGTGGTGGTGGTGGTCTGCCACCCACTCCATCGAAACTGTGTATGCAAATGACTACAAATAGGCATTACAACTTGTCTCGATTATGCGACTGATTAATGAAATTCACCCATAAAGTGGATTTGGGTGCACCACTTCCGGTGAACAGACGAGTGGTTGCAGCAAAGTGCGGTTAGGCATGCTTATTGATACAACCCTGATACAGTCCTTGACACTCGCGTCGGCATCTCTCCGTGAATTCATTTAGTATTCAGTTTGTCTCCTCCATTGACTTATGCTTCGACGGTTGCCCACTGCGCGAAAAAGATGTCCATTCATTTCGCTTCATATGTCAACGTTGAGTTATCTGTCCAATTACGCAAAAAGTTAGTGTGCAGCATACACTAAATTCATCTCAGCACATAAATCCATCAATATTCTTGACTCATGCTTCTGTTTAGCAATGTTATTATCATAAAAGTCAACTAAAGTTCATAAGCATTAGACGAACTCTCGCACTTTTGCGACCGTAGACCGCATTTAAAGTAGTAATTTCGGTGTGAGAAAAATAGGTGGAAGTTGAAGAAGTGACGATGGGTGGGAGGACTGAGTGTAAGATTTGATTTTGGATAGCCACCACCTGCACTTGGCAAAGAAGGTGCCATATTCTGTCATTGCGCAATAGGTGTCCCACCGTCTTCAACTTGCACCCATTTTCCCTTCATGCCCAGTACTTTTGACCTGCAGCGACTACTTCCAGCAAAGCATGAAAAGAGGAGACACAGAACCTCAGGTGTTGGAACATCGAAACGGTACCAACTTTGTGTACCTTCCTTAATGTCGAGGATGCGGTTTCAATGCACCCAACTTCTGGTGTGTCATTAAATGCCGGGGTGAAGTCAGACGGATGCAGGCTCTTGCGACTGATTTACAAGCGACTCCAAGTACGCAACCCACCATCACTATGAGGCTCCAAAACACTCGCCTTTTGCCTTCGGGCATTACTCGTCGACATTTAAAGCATTTTACTGTGCATCGTCAGAGTAGGTAAAATGCTTAAAGCTTTTTCTTCTCTGAAAAGGTCACACGTACTGGTTATTTAATGGATTGGAGGAAGGTGATCTACAATGAGTGATTTGCATACGGCAGAATTGCATAAAATAAGTAGTATCGCGTGGTGTAATTATTTGTCGCAGCTTGAGGCTATTTGAGAGCACTTGACTAAGCCTAAGTGATGAAATACAGCAAAACTGATTTGATGTCGCAGTGATGAAATGGAGAAATCTTAGTAGCAACCGTAATTAACAATGTCTGCACACAGATGGAAATGGTTTGCGTGAGGTAGGTGACCTTGCCTGACCTTCAAGAGGTCAACCAAAGTGCGTGTCCTCTCGCTGCAGTCCTGTGATCGCCACTAAGGATCCCCACATTGAAGACACATCCTACTTGTTTTTTGTTTGTTTGTCCTCTTTGGGATGTCATGAGCGGTACACAACAGGTCAAAATTGTAATGCCACCATTCAACACACGGCCTTCGTGTCTTTACGTATTGTTGGTTACAATTACCACTACTCTCAAATTCTTGCGGACAGACATTATTTTGCTGTTTTGGGAAAACATTTTTAGGTGTGTACTGCAGTTTAATTTGGGTGTGCTGTCCTCAAGCCAACTGTGACCAAATGTTGGTTTTGCTTTACGCGTTTCGATGGTCCGCAGGGCTGTTGTAAGTCTACTTCACAAATCCCATTTATGAACCACGCCACATGAACGCAAAGGACTAGCACTGACTACATTGGATTCCTCATTCGCTAGGAGGAAACCTATCTGTAGAATAACCAAACAATTTAAGGAGCGCTTCTTACTTCCAGGCATTCAGACGCTCTTCTTTGGAGGTCAATAGGTTTGCATTGAAAATAGCTTATCTGGGAGGGTGATTTGTTGACAGTCTAGCTAACTGTTAAAAACACTTACTTACGGCAAACAGCTCAACAAAAACAACAGCAAACACTCAGACCTTAAAGCGACAACTTCGCCTAGTCTGTCAGGATACGATCAGTTGGGAAGGCACGACTTCCATTTTGACTCGACAAGTAAAGTTGGCATCACGGAGATGCATGAGCTCCCATTCCAAAATGTTTGGCAACCTTCAAGCATAGCTTCATGCCAATTTGAATAAGATTTTGATGAAAATTAGCTATATCATTTTGGATTTTGCATCACTGGAAATATTTAACAAGGAGAGGGCCTTTTTAAGTCATAATGTCTTGCTACACTTTGCCCTCATTTAATCAAAATTGTTGCATCTAATTAACCACTAATAAATAAAAGTAGTAGTGTCGTGAGTTTCTTGCCAGGAATGAGGCTGACTTTCAGTCCACTGCTATAGTATCAGCACAAACAGCTCATCACAACAACATCCAGGAGTGTACTGTGATAAGGATATGCCGAACATCCTGGTCAAAGGAGATCTACGTCAATCGCAACAACTATGCCACTCACTCCCACCCCTAAGTCGTCGTGTTCCACCCTTGATCCTACCCAAACTAACGACCAATCTGGTGAGAAAATCAAAGCTACAGGCGAAATTGGAATCAGACATGGAGGCGGAAGGACCTGAGGAATATGCCAATTGCCTCCTCAGCATCACATCGCATAGCCCTCACTCGTGTCACAGACAGTCATCAGAACTTTGAATGAGTATCTTCAAACAGAGCCTGAAGTATAGTAGTCCACCAAGGTGTGGGTCTTTACCGTGTCATTCTCATCGCAGTGAATGACAATAAAGTTGTTCGATCAAAACAATGACCTTCCAGCGAAAGACGAGTGCATTTGAAAGACAATGTGGAATCCAATGTTTAAGAGTTGTTGCTTCTAAATGTACAGCGAAAGCATTCCAACGATTTGAGATGGATTTCTAGGAAAATGGACCCTTCTATAGCAAAGAAACAGGTATCAAACTTGATGTGCAGCATTTGCATGACCGGGAGTGGGTTGACTCACAAGCGGAGTATTAGGCAATATGGGCTGCATTTACCAAATCAAAAGAGTTGGGAGAGCCCATTCGAAAGGTACACTGGGAAGGAAATCATTTGGATGCGTCGACTGGTAAAGCAAAGTGGAACGCACAAAATCCCAACTGACTACTTTGGCGGGGAAGGGACTGAAATGAGAATGAGTATACACCTTCCAGACATGGATTTTAGATTGTTGTTATTCTTCCTGCCACTTTTACTTCACAAAACCTACCACAGACATTTCTCTCTACACATCATCTCAGTTCGCGCTTGTCTATTTCGCCCTTTTGCTCCCTGGTCGTCAAGCTGGTGCTTACAACATACTTCTTACTAAATTTCCAACAAAGAACTTTGAACGAAAGCAGGTCCATGCTTTATCCTAGTCGCAAGTTGATGACAATGAAACTACACTTAAATGCTACTCTACCTTTAACCAAAAATGAAATTGTAAACAAGCGCACCAGATGGCAAGAGTTTAGATTCTACGCAGCACCTACACGACTTAATTTTTGACCATATAGCTCCCTCATCTGCCACTCAGTGCTTTCAGCAATTCTTCAGCTTTTTACCACCACATCACCACCCTTGGTTCAGCACTGCTGTTTGCCTCTGAGACAGTTGTGGATGATGTGCATTTAGTAAAAAAGATAAACTAAACACCTGAGCACTTCACGCAAATAAATACACTACCAGTCATTCAATCAACGACCTTATTAACCACTGAGTGACGACCCGACCACCTTAATCACCATCTAAGTTGTTGCTTGCAGCGCGCAACACTTCCAACCGCCCAATGGAAAGTAATCGAGCGATGCACCCACTCAAAGCATTCCACGCACTACCACAAATCTTAGCTAATTTTTTGAGGGGGAGCAAACTCAAATCAAATCTACTTTCCACTCGTCCTCGTCAATGCTGAAGACTTCGTTGTCGAACCACTACAAACATCTTGTTGACTTTCGGTATTGTATGCACGTCCTCTGAACGTGTCATAAAAAGACATTCCAATTCACGACGACATGACGCCTGAAGACCAATAGGGCTGGTCGTGTTGGTTTGCAAAAGCGCACCAAAGAACCTGATTTGTCTCACTCCCCGACTCCACACTTAGACTTGCTGCCACGTATTTACCGTCGTGGCGTGAGCACAGAAAGTGGCGTCTCTTAAGATTAAAACATTTTCAGCGCATTCTTGTCTAAATAAAAGCGGCGAAAATAAATAAGAGAGGCACGATCGCAACGTAGGGTATTGACAGCACCTTTCTAATTGCGATCGCGTTTGATTCTTGTCGAAAAGAAGGCATTGGCCAGAAACCCACACCGCAGAGGAGCTTTGGTTAAAACAAACGGGTATAAAGCTTTAAATGTAGAAATTACAGAAATATCAAAGTGGACGCTGGAATTTTGACTACAGGTAGTAGACTTTTTGAAATTAGGATTCCTTATGATTTGCTTGGTCCTAGGAGAACGAACTTGCTTTGCGTGACCGACTATGGAATCAACAACTTCGTCGTGCCTCTTTGAGAGAAGTGCAGATAGAAAAGCATGTGCGGAATGATCTTGAGATCTTTCAATTCCCAATTGCAGCATAAAGAGCACAGCATATTTCTTCATTGACATTTTAACACAACTCTTGCTGCTACAAATAAGGCATATCAGAACAAACAGTAATTGACGCGTCAAATGTAACCTAAGCAGAAACAATTCCATTTTTACTTAACTTAAGCGTTCACATTTGCTGTCTGATGCCTCGGGGCACTCAGTGAATCGCATCAGAAGGCGGCACTATATTCATATACCTTAAAAACAGCCTCTCTATTTCACACTCTCGTCCCCTCTCAGTGCTGGCCACTGTGCTTGGTCCCATTTCATGGTCGCGATTCGAGCACACTTCAACAGAAGTCACGAGAAGAAGAGTGATATTATTGCTCTCAACACCCAACTCTTCTCCCTTCAACTTTATTCGCCTCACCTCTTCATCCATCTAAATCTGCTAGTTTTTAAGCACCCACTTCTGGCGTGTTTAGGCCTTTGTCATAATTCTTCTGCAGACTCGTCATCTCCCTGTAAGCAGTCAAAGCAGGAGCGGCACTTAATTGCTGCTTCATTCTCATCAAGTGTTGGAGGTGACATTCACTAAAACTGCATTCGAATTGTCAGAATGCCATTCCCACAAGTCGTTCGTCAAAGCTTTTCTTTGTAGTAGTACATCCACCAATCAAGAAAAGGAGGTGACCTGACGACCTGGCGATCTCCTGCTTGCTGCGATATTGTTTGAAAGACGGGTTGAATTAACTGATTTCTATAAATGAATTCCACTAGTAAAGTGCATTTCAACTATCGGGCTTTGGAGAAGTGCACTGAGACATAAAACAAGCGGTGCTGAGTGTCAGTGGATGTCAATAGTGGCAGCATTTACTTATCCACTCAGCGAATTCGATTCGCCAACGTCGCATGATGCAGATTGTTCAGAAATATTTACAGACAGAAACAAGGAGAGAGAGCGAACCACCATTTGCAAGACCTACCTATTCTCATGATTCAAATCAAGGCGATCCAGGCAAAATTCTCCTTTAGAGGTCTAAGTGCTCGCCTGACGTTAAGCTGTAGACGGATGATGTGGTTAAAGAGTATAAAACATCATGATTCACTGCAGCAAGTCTTCCTCTTGTAAGCAATACTGTCTTCTGTAAATATGCGTGTTGGATTTGATAAAAACAGCCCCTGCAGTATTTCAAAGAAAAACAAACTGCAAAACACCTCTGCAGATCTGCTAGTTTTCATGCTTATACGCCAAACTTAGAAGAACTGCCACCATCTGTCTCAATTGAACCTCTTCTCGCACTCCTTAATCAGCATTGAATGCTGATTAAGGAGAACCAAATGCCTCACTCTGAGGTAAAATTGTGCTTGGAGGCTTACTTTGAGCTAAAGTGGAATCAAAGCTGGTAGATGCTACCCTTTTGTGTCTGTGTGGCATTGATTGTAAATGCAATTTGTAAGGTCGTCTTCGGTGAACTCGGTGGAATGTCAAGGTGTGCGGAGCAAGGCAGACATTCAATCACGGTAAGCTTGTAAAGAGCGCAACCAATTTGAAACCTGAAATTATTGAGACAGTTCGAGTCACACACATCGGCTTCATTTCTTCATTTTGGACCACCAACACCCTCTCTTCTGCCATCCAGAGCTTTCGGAAATTCTCGAGTTGCTCTTCACTTCATAAGTACATTTGGCGCACCATTGTTATTTTTCCAAAGATGATAGTAATTAAAAGAATCCGGACATCTCAAGCATCGAATTAATAGTCTCGGTTCGAACACACTTCAACAGAAGTCACGAGACAAAGGAAAATATCGATTAAGCGACAATATAGGTTCATTCAGCGATGCGGAGTTGGAAGGGGGAGAATCCGATGCTGGAATAGCTGACTTCACTGCATGAACCTACATCGTTGCAGAAGCGATATTTTCACTCCTCTCGTGACTTCTGCTCAAGTGTGCTTGAAATGAGACAATAAAACGAGCCCAAGAACAGCGTCTGGCAGTGAGAGTGGATGAGAGAGTAAATGGGGGTGCTGGTTTCGATGTTGATGATTATGCTGCTATGTTCCAATGCATCGGACAACCAATTGTAGGCATCTAAGCCAAGTGAAAGTAAGAAAATGTTTTTAGTAACAAGTAATGCATCAATTGTTCTCTATTTTGACATGCTTAATTCGATAGGCAAGAGGCGAGCCAAAATTTTGGTAAAGACGGGTGCTCTCCCGGTCATGATGTAGTGTGGCATGGGTGAAAGTCAGAATGGTTTGTATACAGGTCTTCGTTCGTTCAGCACGACAAATGTGCTACGTCCATTGTTGATCATGCCAATCGTGGTCGTTCCCCTTACAACAAATTATTTGGCTAGGAATCACGCATCCGCCATGTCCACTTGCTGTTTTCACAATACCAGCATTCACTTGGCTATTTCTATTAGTTCTACATTCAATGCCTCATTTTCATTCTTTCCAACTGAATGCACTTTTCTGCTTATTTGCAGTGCAGGTTCTTTGGCACTGCCTTCTAACTGACGAGCATCAGAGGCGATTGCAATCAAAGGTGTCTTATCGGTACCCAGCATTGCGGTCGCACATATTTTCTTTACCTTTAGCTTCTTCTTAAAAGAGATCACGCTGAAACCGTTTAAATCAGAATGGACGTATGTGCTGTGCTTACGTCACGGGGTATTCAGACAGACAGTGAATGCGTGGTAACAAGTTGAACTGTGGAGTTATGAAACGGGAGGGATCAACCTCTTGGTTCTCGTCCACCAACCAAAACCACCAATCCTTTTGGTCTCCAAACAGATGGGTACAGCCAATGACTCCAGTAGTGGAGTTGACTGATTCCCATTTTCCACCATTGTTTAGGTATTCCCAATCCTACCAATCTTATGAAGGCAATCCACGCAAGTTTTTCATCATGTGGCTTAATTGTTTGCAAGTTTTTCTGGCTTGCCGACGGTCCGAACGTCGAGTTTGTGAAAACTCGGCTATTTAACTAGGCAAGTATTTTGATGACCACCCTAATTGCTGGCAATAACGGTCTTTGTCAGTGGCAGCATTAAGTTTGCCAGATATGTTCAATGCAGTGACCTAAAAGAAGAAGCTGTAAAGTACTCGTCAGCCAGGTTTGCTAGTTTTATTATGCTAACCCATCGCCTTCTAATGAAGTGCCACCAAACGCCTAAAAAGGAACCTCTGCTCGAATGGTTCGATTATTATTTTTATAAAAGGAGCAGTGCATTAAAATGCTACGCGATAACCAAAAGCGTTAATTAAAGATGAACTTATGTTATCCCGAATGTGTTTGCAGGTTTCCTTCGAGCAAGAGAGGAATTCAAGTTAGCTGGTGTTAGTTTCTTGCATTTTACGTGTCGCGGATCACAAGGAAGATCTGCGAAGTCGAAGCACGAAGTAGAAGTCGCAAAACGAAGTAGACATTCAGTTATGGCCAGCATAAGATCAGCGCAGTCAATTTAAACACCAACACAAGCACACAGAAACGTGCACACAAAACGGTAGAATAACGTGCACCAAAGAAATGGTGGCTTAAATGCGGACATTGTTGAGGCCAATCGCATGACTACACCGGGAGGACGATGCGTGCTTGCGCTCATGATGTCCGACCTTTCGGAGGTCGGGGATGGTCAGCTGATGTGGATGAAGCAGTAATTCAGTGCCGCTCCGGCTTTGACGGTCCTATAGCCAGATGACGAGTCTGCATGGCGTCCTTATCGACGAAGAATGCAAATGAAGTTGTAAACAAACCAGAAGTGGATGCTGAAAACAATATCCAGTCGCATACACATCCGCAGAAATTGTTAAGGTAAGTCACGTCCTACACAGCATCTGAATGGCATCCTTTCCCACCAAATACGCCCCTTTTATTCCACTCAAGTTTTACCAAAATTCTTAATCTGAATTTTGTCGCGATAGCACTGTTGATGCAACGTTATCAATTCCTTCTAAAATGGCTTTGAATGAAACCGACTTTTAAATAAACGGATCTGTAAGCCTGGATGTATTTAGCTGTGAACAATATGAATTCCAAAGAGAGCAAACACAATGCGTGAAAATTCCATACCAAAAACTACACCATCAATCATCAAAATCAACTATTGCTTCATCCATCCAGTTGCAACTCGGCAGTCCGAACCACTAAATGTGTATTTAATTGCAGTGCACACCACTTCAACCTGCCCATCAAAAGCAACCGAGCGTGATCTGTGCCACAACACAGCGAAGATTCAAAACCTCTCATACATTATGATAGATATTAACCGATTTCCTTCAAAAGACGAAGTCGGTCAAAGCTATCTTTGGCTCGTACCTATCAATGTTAAAGAAGACGACGTTGAACTCCTACTAACATCCCGCTGACCTTCATCATTGCACAAATCTACTCTAAAGTGAGAAAAAGAAACGTTCGGATTCACGATGACAATCCGCATGGAGGCCGATGGTAATGAAAACGTAGGTTAGCGACCATGCATCGAAAACTCGATTCCTCCCATTCCGTAGCACTCGAGTTGGGTTCTCTGCCACACATTTACTGTCAGTATTAATGGCTCGTGACATGAGCACGTAACATCACGTCCATTGAGATTTTAAGCAGTGTCAGCTTAATCTCTCCTGACTCGAGAAAACAAATTTACTTGCCGCCAAGAAGCATTTCGTTTGGCTTAGAGCAAAGGCGGTCTTTTAGTTATTCACACAGAACCTGTTGCGAATGTGCAGTGTGGCAGTGCTGACCTATTTGAACTAAAATTATTCTTGCGCGTCCCTACACGCTGCATCGATGTGTCGCCAAAAGTCCTGTGCGGCAGATCGGCGATTATAGTGAATTTAATTAACTGCTGCGGTCCTCACTTCAAACGGCAAAACGTCTTTCTATTAAATGCAGGGACACGGGCACTGTCAAAGACTAAATTATGGGACAAACTGTCCAGCATTGTGCTTATCGTCCGATGAGACGCCTTTTCGGAGGTTCCTTAGTGCCGTATCTATCGCAAAGCGAGGAGTGCTACCACGATAGTGTTTTGATGAAATGTCAAGAAAGGACGTCCGCAAAGTAATGGTGACGCTCTGCCTAACAGCCTGGTTGCAGCAAAAGCAGAAGATGGCATAGTGAGTGTTGCATTCGAAAGCAAACCCATTAACTACCGTTGAAATCGGATGGGTATCTTTGACTCGGGTGTGCGGGAGATTCCTTTTGTCTTTCTGCTGAACCCATAGCTGTAGACTAGGACTCGTCCAGCAAGACGAAACAAAATTTTCTCTAGAGAATAAACTTGTAGAATATTACTAGGATGATGATCTTTCAAGTATCTGTCTATATCGGAGGCTTTAGTTCAAACGGTTATTGAACAGCGATGCCAGTGACGGAACGAAGTGGATTAGTGGAGGATGCTAGGCATTGCACTATGCTTTGCCAAAATCTGTGGCACTACAAAGACTCATTTGAGAAGCTTTACATCACAGTGACCGTGTCACTTGAGTCTCTTCCCACAAGGTTGGCAGGAAAAGGGCATTTGTTTGCATCGTGGATCATGCAGTGCTCCTCCATGTTTCGTCCACGTTAATTAGCATTTTTGCAAACTATGCTTCCATTAAATAGCACTTATTGTCATTCCATTAATTATTGGTTTTGCCTATGGAGCGAAGCTTGTAACCAAACAAATGTGAATGAGAATGTACTCACGCGTTTATTGCCCCTTTTGAGCCATCTAAGGCATTGGTTCACCAAACGTTCGAGAGAATCATTCATTCAGGTTATGATAAAAGATAAATGCACCCCATTATTTTGCCAATTTTGGAATGCTACTTGCGTGGGAGAAACCATTGGACTGACAGCCATCAAATAATAGTGCAACGGCACGCGACTACCCAAGTAGTAGCCCTTTTTCCGCATGATGCACACAGGAACCTCTGAATTTTATGATTAAGCTGAGACAAGGTGAAATGGATGTGCGACCAGTTGCATTTCCCTTGGTGATAGAGTGGTCGTTTGATAATTTGATGGTGTGTGTGTGTGTGTGTGTGTGTGTCGTTGTGTAAGGCAACACCGAAGGTGATGAGCAGAGTTAGAGGCAGGACAGTCAATTGTTGGCATAGATGAATTCACTGTATAAACACATATTGTCCGTGGAGCGCTGTATTCATTCCCTCGTGATTTAGATGGAAGTGTACCCGAACCATGACTATAATGTGGACCTGAGCACAAAAAGCAAACAGGAGGAGAGAACAGGGTAGTGAGGTGGAGAGGCTTGTTTGGACGAAGATGAATGAGTTGGCTGACTGCTTCGCGGTATGAGACAAAAAGTGTGAGTGCCTAAGTCCCGTGAAAATAGAGATTCTGATGTGCTTAATTCTACGGCGAAGGCGTAGGCGAAGCCACTAGACTGAGAACCGTCAAATTCTAATGCCGCGAAGAGAACCTTCCTACCTGACAGTCCTCTCAACGCATCCACACATAAAAGCCACTCATCCTCCTCCTTCCATTCGATAATCTTTTTCCCTCTTTAGGTTAATCAAGACACATTTTGTTTTACATTCATGATGATACCAAGTAAATTGACTGCGCGACAAGTTTCGTCCCCTTTCCTGATGAAGTAGTCGTTTGAGTTTGTGTGCATCCTGCTGCGTTTCACTATTCATTACTTCCAAATCAATTTTACACATTTCAGTAAGCTTTCCTAACTCTTATGTTTTAGGAGATGCTGGCAGGACGGAGCGAAAAAGGCCTCTTTTATCACGTCCATTTGACATCAAAGCCATCTTTGTCTAAACATTTCATATCAACTAACTCATTTCTTTACTGCTGGAACATGACATTAAATCTTGCAATCGTAAATAAAAAATGTGGCACTCTAGCTCAAAATCCCATCTTCATCTGACAGGACTTCGTTATACCAGTGGACATCTCTTCCAAGTACATTTGGCTTCGGTTGGAGTAAAAGCTACGAATTCGTGGATAAAGACGATTCAGAGTTGTCACCAATGTGAATGGGTGAGGGTGTGTAGGCAGCCAAATAGACCACGCAATGTAGATTGCAGAAGCAATTTTGGAACAGCCTCCTTCTTTCTATGCAATAGCCTATTTTTCTATCAGTTTATCTCACATCAGTGCAAAGGTGTGTGAGGCAAAGCAATTCAAGCACTACCTGAGATCGCAGCCCATTTTTTGGAGGAAAGCAAATTTGATCAAAATTTTTTCTACTTTGGCGTGCCATTGTTGAAGACTTCGTTGCTGAACCCTCACAAACTTCTTGCCGACTTCTGATATTGTGTTCACACAAACTGAAGTTGAGGTAGGAACACGTCCAAGTTCTCCACGCCGTGCCGTCTTGAGGCCAACAGGACTAAAACCATTTGTTGATAAAAGTGATTTCTCCCATTTCACAACGCCAGATTTGGAGTTCCTACAACACATTTACTACCTGTGTGAATAACTCGTGACGCAGGCACATAAAATGGCGCATCTTGCCTGTAAAACAGTTAAACTGCAGTTTATGTCAAAAGAGATGCAAGGACGAATAGGAGGTGTGCGATCGCAAAGTCGGGATCTGATGGCATGAGTGGTTACCTCCACCAATCTCCACTGTTCATGCATGCACTAAAACTGTCACCCGCCACGGTGATTAACAAGGTCAGATGAATGAAGAGAACCACGTACGCTGCACACCTCCTACAATGAGAGTAGTTTGCTACAGCTGCGGACGCACGTTTGCTAATACATGACATGCCTGTCATTATGTCTTCGATGAGGCTATCCTGTAACTGAGATGAATCATTTGTCAGAGGCTGAGTGATGAACCTCTTATTCATGCAAATGATGACAAGGTATTGTGAGTTCAGATGTCTGAGTTACTACCAGCTTTCAAATCACTACCATTTTACAGCGTGCCACCTTATGAGCCCTTTGCAGCTTAGAGTTATCTGGTTGACCGAGAGTCTCAAATGTGCTAATTGGCTGTTTTAAGTGAAAACATTGCAAGAGCAAACGTATTAGCAGCGAAGTTAGCCGTCGCTTTTTACGGAAATAGGAGATCCTGAATGCAATGCTTACCAAAGGATTAGTTGGCAGTCAAATGGCGCAGGTGTCAACTAGCACAGAAATTGACGGTGAAAATATGGTTTGGAGGCGTAGACTGATTCTGATGCCACAGATTGGCTCACCTCCTAACTCCTGCTAAAAAGCTATCTACTGACTGACTGTTTTACATAATGCAGCAAAAAATACTCAGGAAAACTCAAGCTTCTTGTACGTGGGGTAATCTAATGGAAAAGGAAGAGAGGAAAGAAATTCCTACGGCGTTATTTGTTTCGCAACATCACATTGGATGGTAGATTGTGCTGCACGATCCTTCAAGCACTTATGCAATCGTCATGCGTATTCTTGTGCTCTAGAGAAATGGATTTTAACACAACACCTCTCTCGGCATACAAAATATCTTCAAGCGCAGTCAAGATCCTTGCACAAACCAATACACGCAACAGATCTTTGTTCTTTCAATGAACTCTCAGCAAATCAGGAAATTTCAGCTCCATTTAATTCAACTTTTAAAATAAAACTTCCCTTCTATTGATGCATTTCACTGCCAGTTTAACCAGTGTCGCACCAGACATCATGCAATGCCAAATGCTATAACTACTTTCAACAATTCACGACACATGCTGTTACGTAAAATGAGCCCTGTTAAATAATATTCACTGGATGTCCTAATTGTTGTGCGCATTTTTGGCACGGTTGCTCCTTAATATCGCTGAGACTTGCAAATTCCGTTGCATCGACGTCAGCCCCCACTGATAGACATTATGTTAATCTCTATTTCTCTTCTCAGCCTAATGACGAAGGTAGGTTTCCGCACTCCTCTGACGACGCAGACTGTCACCACCGACAGGATGAACATCAGCCTTCAGCGACTTGATCATCTGCATTGCCTCACCTCCACCAATCTTCTTCGGTTTGTTAAAATCGTTGCATTCGAGATTTAATCGTGCAGTCATTTCTTGTCACTCTCCATCGGTAAAAGGGGGGCTGTTGTTTAAAGTCGGAAAGCTCATCTGCATGTTCCGCCTGCCCACCCATCAGACTGACTTCTTTTTAGGGGAATAGACCATCTATCAGATCACCGCCTTGAAAAAAGTTGATTTTTGATTGTCGTCAGTGTAGTGAGATGAATGTTTACCTTCCACTGGATCTGAAACTTGTCGATACCCTCACTAGCCACGATCTTACAATCATGCAAGGATATGGAGTCTTCTAATGCGTCTCTACCCCTCCATCTTGCTAGCTTGAAACTACATGTTCATAATGCACTAATTTGATGAGAGGTTGAAGAGAAAGACTTTGAGTATTCATCTACACTGAGATAGCGCTTACAGCAACAATTCTCCTTTTGATACCAGTCGGTTCCTAAATATTATCCGATCAGCTGGACTGCGGCACACAGGCCACAAAATGTGCATATTGTCAGGTAGAAAAAGCCATTCCATTTTATTAATGCATTCAAGTGTTGACCTGTGCTATTCACTTAAGTTGTGGTGAGTTTATGCATAGAAGAATGGAGAGATAATAATGTGGGTTAAAAAGGACAACTACATCGTTACGGCCATGCTTGATCACTGAGTGTGACTACTCAGTGCTTGTGGAGGAGGGTGAGCTGTTATCAGTAAACTCATCTGTCATCAGTAATCAAATGACGAAGTGAGCTGCGTTCAAAGGGACGTTAGTGAAGCACTTCTTACGAAGTGACGCAACTGCGTGAAAAGGGCTTTTCGGTATACGTGAGAAGCTGATGTTAAACTAGTTGCTATTTATGGTGAAGCATATGGTCCGATGACAAAGATGATTCCGTTGCAACGGTTGTCATTTGCCACATTTGCGTCCTTGGCACCCTGACAAACGCTTCAAGGCTAGCTAGCCAGCTCCTTGCTGCCTCTGTTGATTTACCAATGCTACTGGGTAACCTGGATAACTACAACGAGATCTGAGGGTCTGCGCGGACTCGGTAAGCACCATTAATATGGTGCTTCGCAATTATCTTAAGCATTGTATCATTGTATGATGCAGATCAAAATAATAATTTTAGAGGAAAATGTCCTTGCTTAATAAAGTTAAGATTAACGTACACAAATAAAACGAAGTGAATGCTTGAACAAAGCCATCACTCTTCCTTTGAATGGCAATGGAAATGATTTTACGCTATCCATGATGCCAATAAAAGGCATGCTTTGGTAAACTGTTGATTGACGCCCACACGCAAGTTAAAGCTACACATCACTGACATGCAATCATTACAATTAAATCCGCACAGCTAAATCTGATTAAATTTTAGAAGACAGGTAAATGTGAATTTAAGTGATCCAAACTCAAGTAATGTTTGCTTATGAAAGTGAGACTGAAAGGGTTAGGCGATAAACGGATCATTCGCACTTGCGCTAACAGCAGAAAGTTCTTTCCCTACTTTACTGTCTTAATTTGAGCAGACACGACCTATGGAGTTGCAATGAAAGTGGGAAGCAAGATACAAGGGAAGTTTGCACCAATTGGAGGAAAGCGGTGACTAGCTGATGCAAAGGTGCCACCGGCGCACAGCTGAATAATGGCACAGGCTACTACTGCGTCTAACTATGGTAGCTGTAGTTGACTGACGCCTACGCCATTGGCGACGCAAACTTTGCATGCGAAGGTGGGGAAGAGGTTGCAAGTAAATAGGTATGGCGAAGGTGATGCTGGGCATTTTGATGAGAAAAGGCTGTTATGATATCCGTGGCATCGGTCAGTAGGACTGCAAAGGAGGAGTTAAAAGTGAGGTGTCACAGAGGGGCACAGAGATGAAGTGGGAGGAGGAAGGAAAGCTATGCCGTCTGCGTCGACGGCGCAATACGAGAGGATCATCTAAGCTCAGATGTCTGCTTCAAAGGCGTTGTGCATCTATGGCACTCTTCTTGAGCAACATTTCGGGTGAACGGCCTGAATCCCCATCTCATTGGTTCCTTCCACCCGTCTTATGGGATCAAATTAACCTGGGACCTTGCCCTCACGAAGCAACCAATTTCCATTTAAGGAGGATGAGTTCCTTTTAATTTGTATTCAACTTGTTTGCGTCAATGCTAAGGAGATGATGTTAAGCTCCTACAAACTTCTCGCTGACCTTCGATATTGGTTACACTTGTGATGGAAGTGAGACGAGCAGGCTTTTTCCACCCAAAAAACATGCAGCCCTAGAGGCCGACAGGTCTGGTGATGTGGGTTGATGACCACGCACCAGGAACTCGATGCCTCCCATCCCACAACTCCACAGTTTGACGTGCTGCCACGCATCCACTGCCAGTGTAAATAGCTTGTAGCATGTTCATATATAATCAGGTCCACTGAGATTTACACAATTCTATCACGGTCTTTATAGGAAAGCGTGATTAGCTTGAATGAAAGATGTGCGACCGTCACGTCAGAAACTGATCGAACCCTTTCACTTGCAGCCGCGCTTGATATCCCTTTGATTAAATGCAGTGATATTAAGCATGCACTGCAAAGAAGCTGACGAAAAGACTGGATTACGCTGGAAGAAACATAAATGAGGCTTTAAATGTAAAAGACAGAGAAATGACCAGTTGGATACTGGGTTGTGACAACAGCAAATTGGACAGAGCAAACGTGGATTCTTCACGAGCTACTTTGTCGAATAATTAGACGACCTGAATCGGCATGATCAGCTGTCGCTAAACGATAAAAGCATTACATGCAGCGATTTTGACTTGTCTTAATATCGCTGTGTTCGGTTCCATTTTATAGTCTCGGTTCGAGCACACCTCAACAGAAGTTACGAGATGAGTGAGGGTTTTGCCTAATTACGAGTGGCACACAACCATATGTACAATCAGCATTCAACGGAATGCGGCAAAAATGTTACCCCGAAAGGTCGCTTATCCAATGCTAAACGTAATGCCAAATGTTTCGCCTCATAGTTCACTTAAAAGAAGGAACAGCTGCAGACAATGCCAATGTTACTTTATGGAATGAAGAGACCTCTTCTGCCGTTCATAGAAGGGACTAACAGTAGTCCTTGTAATTTTACTCAAGGCAAAGGAGCATTTCTATCTTTTAAATGTACAATTTCTTTAGGCGATTGATTGTCTTCAAGCGATTAACTAAAATACCAGTTTTTGCACCAAGTCAAGAGGAATGGTACGTGTTAACAATTAAATCAACCATCTTGAGTCTCACGCGGAGGTCCTTTCACCCGGAAGCTTGAGTAAGCATTAGGAGGCACGGCGATGAGGGTTGTCACCGCTTCGAGCGACCCTCCTTAACTGCCTTTCATTCATTGATTTGGAGCACGTAGCTCTGTACTCAGGGACTTCACATTAATACTTCGACAGCCCGTTGCTAAGTGAAGATAAAGTATTAGGAGCGAAAATAGAAACAAGAATAATGCAATGAATGAGGTTTTGTTAAGGTTTGGAAATTGTGTCCATCCCAATGCCAAATCCACAATGCTTGTGCACATTGTACTCATTTTGAGCCATCCAGAACAGTAGTTCACCAAACATTCTGCATATTCATTCTTTGAGGCCTCAATGAGTCACCAATCTTCTTCGTGACTTTGTTGTTAAGTGAAAAGAGAGGTTTGTGAACTTGAGATTGTTGCTCGTGTAGGCGCAGCCACTAGACCGGGCACCATCGAATTTCATGGCTATGACGAGAACCTTTCCACGTGAAGATCCTCTCCACGCATACGCACACAAGAGCTGCTCAAGCTCCTTCCAATCGCTTATCTTTCGCTATCTTTACGTTTAGGAATACATATTCTCCTTCACAGTCATGCTGGTACTAAATGAAGTGACTGCGAGACAAGTTGTATTTTCACTTTTCTAATGAAGTAGTCGTTTGATATTGTGCGTCTTGCACGTCGTCCCACTGATCAATGCTTTGCAAGCAGTTTCACATACCTCAACGGGCTTGCTCGACTCCTCTCTTTTAGCAGATTCTGGCAGGTGATGACAAAATTTCTTTCATTTTCATTAATTTCATTTGACAGCAAAGCCACCTTACTCTAAACGCTTCAATTAAAATAATTCACTTTCGCACAGGCAGAACATGACACCATAGTTTGCTTCCTAAATGAGTAACTTGGTTTGGCACAGATGCTTTCAGTAGCATTTTATCTACAACTTTGAGCTTCTTGCTACAGGACTTCGTTCCGTCTCCAGACATCTCCTCAAGTACACTCGACTTTAGTGGGTGTAGAAGATGATGATGCGTAGAATGAGACAGATCAGAATTGCCGCCGATGCTAGTAGGTTCGGGTGTGTTGGCAGCCGAGTTGTCCATGCAACGCAGCTGATAGTTGCAATTGTGGATAGGCTGCAAGTCGGTTCAACTAGCTGTCTCCTCACCATCCAAAAGCCAATTTTCCCATCATTTCATCTCACATCAGTGCTACATTTTGTGAGTCCACTTAAGAGCAACAACTCCTACCATCTTACATCTCAGAGTGTTTATTACACGTGGGTAAGTACTTCAATGCCTCTTGCTTACCTAGATGTCGCATACACGTAAAATGTGTTTTTAATGATA